>NBAY01000027.1:0-552220 GCA_002794775.1 Porodaedalea pini | reverse complement strand
TCCTTCCACTTTTTCGCGTCTATATGAACATTAACTGTGCATTCCTTACACAGACCCAAATGGAGCTCACCAGTGATTCCGTAGCCCTTGAACGTTGTCTGAGCCATGGACGATAAAGTTGATTTTGAGAATAAAGATGACAGAAGGAGGTGAAAGTGAAGAGTGAGCAGAGAACCGTCAAGGGGGATGGAGAAAGGCCAGAGGTCGTTATGGTCGGCTTAAGTAGAGTCCTCGAGCGGGAGGGCGGCCCGGTGATAGTAATCAGCGGAACGGCAAGGGGATTCCCTGAAGTCGATCCAATACGATTGGTCTGATCATGAGAGACTCCAATTTGATTCAATGGGGACTCACATTGACTGCACACAATGCTCATGTAATTAGATTAAGTTCTATCCATTCACTTAGAAAAGAGTAGAGGCTGCGTAAAAGTTTCCTGGAGTGCATAAACTAAACCTTCGAGTCAACGACCCCATTCACAATGAGAGTGCGGGAGAAGAAGAGAAAGGACAGTATACCTTTGCTGGTTTTCTTCTCGATTTATCCGCCAGCGAGAGGTGAGGATAGTACACAGGTGGTTCCGAAAAGTGTTCGTCACCCCCGTTTTCGGAATCGATCGACATACCCAAATTCAGAAGGTAAACATGCCAATGAAAACCTTCATCAAGCATGTCATTTGTGTTGTTCTTATTGTTTTTATTGCACTTTTTGCATTACCTGTACACAAGATGTTGTCATTTTTACAGTGTGTATGCAAACTTGAGGAATAGGGAACTGTGCATACTATTCTGGCCTGGTTTTGTGTGAAGGACAAGACAGACGACGCGTATTAATCAGCGTCTTAACCTTCCACATTTGGGTATGTCGATCGATTCCGAAAACGGGGGTGACGAACACTTTTCGGAACCACCTGTAGATTGAAGGAGCCTTGCATGGACCGGATTACTAAGCGCTCCCTGTTATGTAGCGCGGTGAGCTCGCCTCGGCATTCGACATTCTCTGGACACCTTCCACGATATGCTCTCCTGGCAGCGACAGAACAGAAAAGACTCTGCTACTTCTCTCTTTGATATCTTCTGCACTATCCATTGATCTGTGGCCGTTTCCTTCGAAGAGATTTTAAAGGAAATGCATTGCTGGAAGCGGGCTCGCTAGGCTTGGGCAACGATGAGCGTGCTGTCCGCGTTCGGGAGACTTCGACGGTGACCAATTGTGAGCTATGTATGGCTTGGCTGGAGATGTGCAAGCCAGATATGCTTATACAAGTGCTGTTTGTTTTGTGTCGAAGTCTATGACATCGTAACTCTGGATGCTAGCGGCCGGAAAAGTAACAGTGCACGTTTGGGACCACCGTGAGTCTGGTGCAACGATTAGTTTTGCTCAGTTTAGCTAAAAGATGCGGCGCCAGATTCGTTTATTTTCCGCGACGCCGCATCGTTTTCTCACTCAGAGCAAATATACAACGTCGTACCCGGTGACTTTTACCCACGATGGCACGTTGGACTTGCTCGTCATGGGCGCGGTTCCTCACCTGCTGAAGTCAAAATGGAGTTATACGTGGGTTCACCAGGACACGGATTCGGTGAGACACTCTTCTTGCTTTATACGCCCTCAAACCTATCCAATGCTCCCAGAATCTACGCCAATATCTGTTCCCTCCTCGAAACTCCGCTCAGCCCATACCGTTTAGACGCCAATGGTGACCTGAGCATCGACCTTCTTGGGATACTTCCCGGTTCAAGCACCTTAAGCGTGTGGAACAATGTTTACAACCAGTCGGATTCCAAAACACGCCTTTTGTTCTCAGTGTAAATGTTGCGTTCTCGCACTATCTTGGTGATTCTGACATTTCACAGAGTAGATGCACCATTTAACGGAGCGACATGCTCCATTTCGAATCCTCATAGCAATGCTGTTGCTGACCTTGACGGAGACTGCTTGGCAGGTACGTGCTTAGCCGCTCTGAATGAACGCTGGAGTACTAAACTTTCTACGTGTAGACGTGTTCCTTGTATGTGACGAAGAAGGCACAAGTAACAAATACTTCCAGATCTGGAGGAATGACAAGAGTGGAGGCTTTACACTTGCACAACTAGGTCGTTCTGCCGTCCGGGGTTCAGGCGATTTCATTCGCTGACATGGAACCGCGACGGGACGATTGACATGGTATTTATGACGTGCACGTCAGTATCCACCTCTACGGGCCTCGGTACGGGATGTGACATCCACATCGCCTACAATCAGCAGCTTCCTCTTTGTGGGCTATCGACGAGCTCAGGCATCCGCAATGGAAAGAAGGTCTGCAGACAGCCAGAGCAGTTATGTGCTGCGGACCCCGACTTTCGTTTCGACCTGAGCGAACGGAGGATAATGACGTATATCTTTTTTGCCTGTGCTCAACACTGAAGCCCACTGACGTTTCGGATGTTAGGCATACGTGCGGTTCCCTTTAAACGGACCTCTTCCCATCGAGTTCGCTGCTCGTTCGTGATACCCGCTCCTCCCCGACAGTGCCTATTCCCATACATCTTGGCGATGCAAACCTCGACGGGTTTCCAGACTTACTTTTCATTACACGCGTCCACTCCTCGCGGCGGCTTCCTCGGTATTGGCGAAACCAGTGACCGTACGCCGCGACTCGCACTCTCCGTTCCGTGCGCGAGGCGCATTCCTGGGTGTGATGCTACTGGCCGCGGACGAGTCGGGTGGAAAGTCGTGGGACAAGGATGCGGAAGCTCTGAACCGCGTAGTTGATGCCAGTGGTGTCTCATTTCTGGATATAGACGAAGATGTGCGTTGTGCTGAGGGAACTTATGAGTTTATTTGACTTTCTGTGATAGGGCACTCTTGATATCTTGGTCCAAAGGACTGGCGAGCAGGGTCAAGGCCCCTTCTTGTTCGTGCAAAATAACTTCTTTTTTGATGCTTTCTTCCTCAAAGCTATCGGTGAGTCATGTACGCGTGTTGGAAATTCTCCTGCTGACAGAACGTCATGAAGTGTTGAACGGAGCCTGCGACAATGGATGGTGTAAAGCCCGCAACGGAACTGGACGCTATCACGTAAAAGAGTTTTCCATTTACATGTCATTCTTCATATTGACAAATTTCAAGATCAGCCTTTCGGCGTTAGCTACTCCGGCGCATCATATAAATACACTATCCTTGATACCAATGGTCGCCGGTCAGCTGCTCAAGGTAAAAAAGCTCATAGATCCTCTAATGTAGCGTCTTCTCTGACATCTTTTGACATCAACCTAGTTGCTCAGCTCCCGCAAACTGCATATCAGTCCCTCCTCACCCCATACGCTTTTTTTGGTCTCGGCCGTACAAACAACTACATAGAGAACCTCTTCGTCGGCTCGACGAAGCAGTCCTCGGCTCACTTCATCAATATGGAGGGCGTGATCCCGAACTCGAAGGTCGTGATCTACCCGCCGACCAGCGATGATGGAACATGGCGACGCGAGCTATACCTCCGCCCCGGCGCATGGATTCCATGGGTAACACTCACTGTTGTCGTGACGGTTATCCTGCTGGCGTTAATCGTTTTCGTGCTGCATGTGAATGAGAAGGTACGTAAAATGTCTTGCCTTGAGCTAAGTATCTTATCGCGTGAACTGACCTTTTTTACAGCGAGCAGACGAGATAGAGCGCAGAAGGGCCTCACATCACATCAATTTTGACGCACTTTGAGAGACTACTGGTAGGAGACTATGAACTCTCAGCCAGCTATGTCAAAATCTCAACCGCTCCGCAATCTGTGTATTTGTAAATTCGAACCACTATCTAATTCGAACCAATGACTTGGGGACGGTGTTCAGAGTCACACTGAGCCTTTTGTTTGTTTCACGCGTACGGCCAGTCTCAACTAGCTGTGGCTTGCGGAGTCATAGTACTTGCGCACGTGGCTGATGATTTTCGGTTATTTGGTATATATTGGGCACTCGGTTTGAGCCACCTTCGGCGTAAGCTTCGCATTTTCAACCACTCCTTGGCTGCATTCTTAATGAAACTCTCTTGCAAAAGGAACCCTCCTCAGTTTCCCAATGAGATCTTACTGCACATTTTCTCTGAATTCGCCTTCATGGACGTGACTACCGACCATGGTGTTCGTGCAGATTATCGAAGTCCATCGCACCCTTTCTATGCCCAATGTTCAGACGGACGTGCTCGAAATCTTTCTCCTGCGCATGACTACTCTCAGATTGCCACAAAGCATTCTCTCAGCCTGGTCTCAAAGCTTTTCAACTCGCTATTAAAAGATCTTCTTTATGCTTTCGTGCGTATCGGTAGTGGTCTCCAGTTACATGCCTTCAATGACAACCTTACGCGATCCTTTGAGTTCCGCGACACCGTGGAACGCTATACGCGTAGAATGGACCTCATCCTTCTGGAGGAGCCCGAAAAGGCGGCAGACTGGACGTCGCAGGACCAGCGACTTAGAGCGAAATATCCAGCACAAAGAAGGCAATGCACGTCTGATTACGAGGTTGCAGGCTCCGTCCTTCGTGCCTGCACGGGTCTGACGCACCTTACTGTGTCAGTAGGTCATGAGCTGGTAGAGGATGGCCATCCCTTTGGAGATATTGTGGCCAAGTCGTGCCCGTCCCTTCAAGCCCTGAGCTGGCGTTTTGCGCCCAAGATCAAATCAACACCATCTTTCTGCGACCTTGCTGTCAGACTTCGAGTCTTGGACGTCTCGTGTGTTGCTCTTTTCCGCGCTCCGTTCACGATTTCCGTTGAGGAGCTGCCTCACCTTCATACCTTGAAAGGCGCAATCAATATCCTTCTTCCAGCACTTCGAGGTGTTCGTCTCCCATCGCTTCGTACGTTTCATTGCCGAAATGGATGGCGAGGTGAATTTCCAGAATGCGGGGCTTGTACCATTGGCGGACGAGTTCTTCGCGATGCACGGCCAACAAATCCACGCTTTCATGTGCTATTCTGCAAAGATACCCATCAAGTTGGACGCGATGCCAAACCTTCGCGAGTTCACGCTCTCTTCTTCAGACACAAGTCTCCTTGCTTCGCGGAGGCACCCCATGAGCAACCTATCGTATATCGGGATTCTCGGAGAATATAAGCACGAACTCGAATACCTCATGGTGTACAAGCCGTATGCCAGCTTTCGCGGCTGGATGTGCTACCCAGATGGTGCCTTCGCACGTGTTCTCGTTATCTGTGAGAATGTCACTTGCGACCGTGCCGACTCAGAGCGGAACGCATTTCCGGCGCTGAAAACGGTCCAGCTCCTGGCTAAAGGGCTGTCACTCAACATGACGCGGATTAAGGGCAGCACTTATGGAAGTCGTTCTCCCATTGCAAAATTTAAATGCAAGGGAATACAATTCCTTGATTGCAACGGCGATGAGATAAAGTCAGGAGAATACCTTGAAGCGACGATGAGAGACAAACGGGTCAAAACATCTGCGAAGCGGATCTTAATGTTACCGCCAGGAACCCCTGTTCGATCGAACAGTTACGCTCATGTTCCCTACTCAGACTCGGAGATAAAGAAGCAAATGCCATCCAGATGTCTCGCTCGTCCCAGGAAGGGCGTTCCGAGCATGACGACTGTGCATTCTCCAGAAGAAACCTCCTTATCCCGACAGTTTGACTTTGTTTTGAGGCTCGAAGATTCAACAAGCAAGCGTAAGTCATGTCTGCCTGAACGCATGACTGTATTATCTGAAGTTATTTATTTATAGCTATTTCATAAGTCATTTACCGGCGACCTCAAGAGAATCGAAACGACAGTACTATGAATAAGTAAGACATTGATTTCGAGAATGTTTCAGTACACTCAGAGTGGTAGTTTCATGTGTATTTATTTTGCTGATCGTAGTCGGTAGAGGAACGATAAATTTTGATGTAAGGTTCATGATCATTTTATACATATACGGCTTTCTGCTCCCACGGATAGCCTCTGTGATGCCTGACCCGTACACCGTCGCGTCATCCTCACCAACTCTTAACTTTCATCTTTCACTGAGTACTGCGTCGTTCTTCCAAAAAATGGCCCAGCAATGGGGCACAGGCCAGCCTGGCTTCCAATATCCGATGCAGACAGGATTCCAAGGTGGCACTGGTCAGTTTCAACAGGGTTTTGGTGGAGGACTTGCTCCGCAGCCTACCGGATTTCCTGGACAACGACCACCCTTTCAACAGTCCCAGCAAACGGGCTTCCAGGGATGGGCGGTATGCAGCCACAGCCGACTGGATTTCAACCGGGAGGTGGAGGGTTCCAGCAGCAGTCGCAGCAGGTGCCGCCTGTACCGCCTTTGCCCGGAAGCTTTGGTGGGTCGGGATTTGGACCTATGAACACTTCAAGCGGTTTCGGAGGCGGCCAGCAACAACAGCTCCGACCACCTCCGCCACCACCTCCCCAGCGTAGCTTTTTGAACCCGTCACCGGCGTTCAGCGGTGGTTCGGGCCTTGCTCCCCAGATGACTGGATTTCCTGGTGCCTCTCCGCTCGTTCCCCAAGTTACTGGCTACGTCGACCCTCGGCTGCAGATGATGTCAAGCACTTTCATGCCAGCCAATCCAGCCATGCCATACTCAGGTGGCGTGCCGCAGTTCGCGGGCGTGCCCAGCGGTCAGCCTGGCACTTCCCTGCAGCAAACCATCCAGCAGTACAATCAGGAATCAACCACGCCGAACATGGCATGGACGCTCACGAAAGCCGAGAAGAAAAACTACGATCAGATTTTCCGCGCGTGGGATGCTCAGGGCACGGGGTTTTATTAGCGGCCAGATGGCACTTGAGGTATTCGGGCAGAGCGGATTGGATAAAAACACGTTGGCAAAGATATGGGCTCTTGCCGACGCGGATAACAGAGGCAAATTGAACCTTGCTGAGTTTCACGTCGCCATGGGTCTGATTTACAGAAGTGAGTCATCTCTCTAGCGATCTACGCCTTTGGTTTAACTCGTTACAGAACTCAATGGAATGGAGGTCCCCGATCAGCTCCCACCAGAGCTCGTACCCCCGTCCTCTCGCGACCTCGACACATCCGTCAATTTCCTCAAGGATATTCTCAAACACGACACGTCGCGCCCCGCGTCGGCGGGTAGTACTGACGCAATCTCGCGCGGTAAGGTGCGCTCTTTCAACGACTCAAGCGCACCAGGTGCTGGAGGACGGAAAGATGCGACTGTGTATAAGCATACGGATGACAATGACTCGGGTCTTACTATCAGAGTCGTTCTCGGCATATCGACCGGCGAAACGTGCGTGTTGGCAATGAATCACCTTCGGACGACCTCGAAAGCATGCGTCGCACCCTTGAAAACACCGCAAAGATGCTTGATCGCAGTGCAGAAGAAATTAATAACCGTACGCGTGAGGATGAGGAGCTCGAGCGCGAAATGGAGGATCTGCGTTACCGCGTGAAACGCATCCAGGAGGACCTCGAATACGTCTCTCGCGGACCACGCTCCACCGCAAAAGACGAAGAGCGCAGGAAGCTCGAGCGCGACTTATTGCACATGATGCATGAGCGTAATACCTGAAGTCCAGAGGAAGCAGGAAGATAGAGAACGCCGCCGCGAACGCGAGAAGCGAGAGTGGACTCGCGAAAGAGATAGGCGCAATGAACGGTTCGGGCGCTATGATGAGCGGGGTTATGACCGCGACCGCGACGGTGGCGGGTACTCGCGCGGATCGTACGATCGGGAGCGTTCAAGGGATCGAGACTATGATAGGGATCGGGACAGAGATTGGGATCTCGATCGTGAAAGGGATAGGGATAGAGACAGAGACAGAGATTACGACCGAGACAGGCCTTACGGACGTGACCGCGATCGCCCGCGCAGTCCTCCAGCAGCAGTAGCAGTGCGCTCGCCGCCGCCCCCACCACCGGCAGCTCCCGCGTCGTCGATCAGCAAGCCACCACCAGCCCCGAAGCCCGCTGCATCGCCCGCGCCTACTCGGAGCCTAACGAAGGAGGAGCTCCGCGAGCAAGCGCAGCGCCGGGTGCAGGAGCGTATGCGCGCACTTGGCGTTGTCACACCCGGCCCACCCGGGGATGCGCCTGAGTCGCCGAGCGTCGACACGAGCGTTGAGGACCGCCTAGCGCGCGAAAAAAAGGAGGCAGAAGAGAAAGCGCGCCAGGCGGAGCGAGAACTCGAAGAACGCGAGCGCTCCCGACGCGAGAGACTCGAAAGTGAGAAGGCTTTGAAGGAAGGAAGGGCAGTAACTCCTAGCCCTGCGACGCCATCTGTCGCACCTGCTATACAGTCTCCTCCTGCTGCAGCTGCGAAGTCGGCACCGCCTCCTGTGCATAAGCGTGCTCCAGCTCCGCCGCCCCCGTGAAGAGAGGTCAAGCGCCCCGTGCGCCTGTCGCGTCTCCTGCCCCGCCTCCCCCGGTTCCTCCTGTCTCCACTCCCGTTGCGGCCCCGGCCGCGGCACCCGCCGCCCCTGAGGTCGACCCGGAGGAAGAGATGCTGCGCGAGCGCGAGGAACGCCTCAGAAAGCAACGTGAGGCACGCGCGGAGCGTCTTCGCCAACTCGAGAAAGAGGAAGAGGACATGCGCCGCGCAGAGGAGGAATACCAGAACCGGAGAAAAGAGTTCCTGTCAGGCTCGGCGAAGCAGAGCTCAGCACCAAGTACTCCGGTCCAAGTGCCTCCTGCTCCAGCTCCGCCTGCTCCAGCTCCCCCACCTCCGCCTCCCGCAGCGCCTCCAGCCCCGGCCCTCCCGTCGCCCAGCCTGATGTCACCGCCCGCGCCTGTTTCGGCGTCTTCGACAGGCGAGAAGCCCAGGACAAATCCGTTCAGCAAACTTATGAACCAAGGAATGGCTCGGCCGCGACACCGACTCCTCCGACCTCGACCGGTGGTACGAACCCTTTCTTTAAGCCACCTCAGGCGCCCGTAGCTCCACCTCCGCCGGCGGTTTCGCCGCCTATCTCGCGAAGTCCTGCGCCGCCTGCGATACGGACCAATTATAACACAGCGCCACAAGACGACGACGACTGGGGTGATGCGCGCGAGATTGAGGATGAGGACAGCAGTGATGACGAAATCTCGAGCTCTCGTAACGCGCGCGATATGCTGGCACAGCAGCTCTTCGGAGGTGGTACTCGTCCCAGTCGGCGGCGGGCTCTCATCCGCAGACGCCTGCACCAATGTCTGCGCCTCCTGCACCAGCACCGCCGGCACCACCGCCTGCTCCAGCGATGGGGTCCGTGACCGCCCCTGTGTCGCCAAGCACGCCGGCTGCGCCTCCTCCGCCTCCCGCACCTGCTGCCCCGATACCACCGCCTGCGCCTGCAGCGCCGGTCGCAGCGTCGCCTGCAGCTGGTGGCGATCGAAGTGCGCTTTTGAGCTCAATTGTCGCGGGCGCTCGTCTGAAGAAGGCGGTCACGAACGACCGCAGTGCAGCTGCCGTTACGGGCCAGGTACTCGGTGATACAGCGCCACCTCCGCATATCAATGCCGCACCTCGCCCACCATCTCCTCCTGCGCCAGAACCCGCGTCTGTGCCACTGAACCAGGATGCAGATACTCGATCGAGCTACAGACAATCTGTGGACTGGTATGCTGGGCTGGCGGCGGACGAGGGAGCCGTATCGCCTCTTCCGGCAACAATTGAGGAAAAGGAAGAAGAGGAGCCGGAGCAGTCTGCTGCTATCCATCAATCCAGGTCCAGGAGGCTCCCGCAGATGAAAGTGCCGATCCTTTGCAGGACGTCGACAAATCGAAGGGTATTAGATTCTGCTTTTAGCGTCTATGAATTGAGACTGAACAGCATTATTCACTAGAATATCGCGTCCGTACTTTATACCCGTACGATGGACAGAGGCCTGAGGATCTCTGTAAGTGGACTCAGCCAGGTTTTATTTGGTAAGGGAAATTCATAAGATTTCGTCCTTAGCTTTTGCGGAAAACATTGTTGTGACTGCCAATCCTTCAAAGTCCGGAGGTGCCTGGTGGTATGGTGTGACGGTGAAGGGTGGCAAATCAGGGTTCTTCCCGAGTACTTACGTGCAGGAACTGGAAAACGGTGGGTCCATCGTATTATTGCCGTTTACAACTCATACTAAACTCGACTTTGTAGTGAAAGCAAAAGCTCTTTACTCGTATTCTGGAGGAAATGCTGACGAGCTCCCCTTCGTTGAGGGCGATACGCTCACGATCGTCGACCGCAGCGAAGCAGATTGGTGGAAAACTGAGCAAGGAGGAGTTATATTCATCGTACCCGCTGCCTACCTGGAAGTCGTTGAGGGTTAGTCATCACGCTAATTTAGACTCTTCCTCTTGAGTCATTCCTTTTCTGCTTATGTCGGTGGCAATAGACTGAAGTTATTTCTTCCGTTCTTTTTTCGCATGTATGACGAACCAACAATAATAAAATCTATGCCAATCTATCCGTGCTGTTCTCGTTTGTGCATACGCGTGAAGGCGGAAGCAATGGCCCTAGATCCATAATTGATATAGAAGTCGGCTCAGAAGACGCGACAACGGCTCACGCCGCTTCATCCCACCAGCACGTACACAAAGACTCGCCTTCAACCATGCGACTGCCTATCGATCTGCACGATAGCTCGGACGATGAAGGCTCGGACGGTGAAGAGTACCATTCTTTCGAGTCTTCGGAGTCGGAGTCAGAGGCTGCAGAGGCTGTTGAACGCAGTGACGAGGAGAAAAAGAAAGAACACGAGGCACGTGAGCTGGAGCGCCAGCGCGTGCTTGAAGCAGCGGGACTTCTAGTGAAGAATGCTAGTACTGACACTATTGAGAATGATGCGCGCAGGCCAGCACGTCGGCGGTCGACCGCCGCACGTCGCCGCCGCACGCCTCCGGAGGCACCGAATAGGCTGTCGGTTACTTCTTTACCCTCTCTGCCATCGGATAAGGATCTGCCTTCAACACCGAGCTCGGTACTGCACGTCGATGATGCTTTCGAGCGTTACGAGGCGTTTCGGCACTCCAAGAACTATAGGCTATCCATGTCTTCGGTCGATACCGGGCCGCCCTCGCCTGGGCTTCCGCCTTCGCTCTCGGCGACTCCTTCAAAGGAAGGTTCGGACAGTCGAAACCATTCTCACATCTTTAAATTCCTATCACGGAGTAAGACACCCGATAATGAGTCAGAACGCCCGCGCCTACAAATATCGGGACCTATCATGAGCTCTACTAGCACTATGGATAGCCCCAGCACGGACTCTGGCACCGCATTCGGTTCGGTAAGTACAGTATTTAAACTAAGCTCGGTTAGATTTTTTCTGTTGTTCATGAAATGCGTAAGTCTTGGGCCAGTCTCCTTGGAAGAGATGCTCTCGAAGGCATTCCTCCTTTAGAGCGAAAAAGGCAAGAGGTGAGTATCCATTTTTCGAATACTTTATTTTCCTTTCTGAATTTACGTCTAGGCCATCTTTGAATTGATCAACACGGAAGCTGCATATGTCAGGGATCTTCAGCTTATCGTAGAGGTGAGTTCAACTTAGTCCATTCCACTCCGTAAGTCTGACTTTGGATGTTGAGGTGTTCTATTCGAGCATGATCTCCTTGCTCAGTGAGAAGGAGATTACGGTCGTATTCGCGAATATCGAGGACCTTCTCCTCGTCAATACTGTACGTCGTATGGCTGACTGCGTCGCCAGTTTACTTATACTTCAACAGACCTTCCTGAGTTCTCTCGAAGAGCGACAGAAGGAATGTCGCTTATATATCGACACTATAGGTGACTTGCTTGACCGTCATATGGTCAGCATGGGCGTGTACGCGGTATGTCTGTTTAGTTTAGCCAACTCTTCGTTCTCTAATCCCTGTTTTCCAGGATTACTGCATCAATCAATCCTATGCCATTAAAATTCTCCAAACTATTCGTGATAATCGACCAGATGTTGCTGCTCATCTGAAGGTCTGCTTTTGCATTCCTATACTGTCGAAGATGTATTAAATATTCAAACAGCGACTCCGAGAAGATCCTGCTGTCAGAAATCTCGATCTGTCGAGCTATCTACTCGCACCAAGTGAGTAATGCGGACGATAGCTGCTTTATTCGGGCTCTAACAATGCTATGAAGTGCAACGAATAACGCGTTACCCTTTGTTAATACGTCAGGTACGGTCTTATGCTTCCTAAGATTCAACTTCACCGATTGAGTTCTGTATGATCAGGTCCTTAACCATAGCGAGGGAGAAGCAGAATGCAAGCAGATCAACTCTGCACTGGAATCCGTTGAGCGTGTCTTGAACTACATCAACGAAGCTATCCGAGAACAGGAGGGCCGGGCACGTTTGGAAGCCGTCTCAAGAAATCTCTACGTGGGCCAAGGGTGAGCGAGTCCTAAAGCGGAGGTGTGAGCAAAGTTAATTCGGATTCGTTCAACAGACGACTCGATCTAGCCAAGTGCACGAGTTACATGGGCCCGCGGAAACTGATCAAGGAAGGCACGCTAGCAAAGTATAAGAGCGGAAGAAAGCTACGCGCATTCTTGTGCAATGACATGATCATATTGACGGATGAAGGCGTCAACCGTCTATACAAAATGGTGAGTACTGCCCACGTCTTCGCAATGCATGAACTAGGCCGAGCGGATGTTTTAGCCAATTCAACTCAACCAAGTTGAAGTCAAAGACCTTCCTGGAAAAGGTCTGTCTGCATTATGAACCCTCGTTCAACCTATTCACGTACTTACTATAAACTTCAGACGAACTTGGGTTTCAGCTCGTCTTTGCCTACCCTCGCGGAGGCGAAGCAATGGCGTTCAAAACAGTTTCACCGAAGGAATGCCAGGTTTGGATGAGAGCAATCGCAAGCGCGTGTCGGCGGGCGCGCGACATCGAACGCAAAGCAGCTCGGGCTTCGATTGCGTCTCGGCGCTGAGAGTCATTCTAACGGCGTCTCGCGAGCAAGCTATTGGACATTAAAATATTTATTCAACTTATACCACATTTTCAGCTCAGATATTCATCACGCACTACTCACAGACTGACACTTTCTTTTCTTGCTCCATTTCTCACTCCATTTACACATCATCTCGCAGACATTCGTCCAATTTCTACATATGTACACTCTGGAACACAAAGCAGTGCTCGTGTTGTAATAGTAGACATCCCATCTTGTACAGGTTTACAATTCCACATATAGTCTTTTCATCTTAACAGTAGTAGGAGTAAGAACAGTCTTCGGGAATATATTCAATAAAATAATCATACATCAAGGTCTCCGCCAAGAAATACAAGTTCGTCAAAGTTCATCGCTGCCACGTTTCTTCCTGGGCTTCGGTTCCTGAACGTCAACGCGCAAGATATTCTCCTTGTCGCCCTTCAGAGCATTCAAGATATCCTCCCCGACGTTAGGCCATTCATCTTTAGGAACACTGAGCAGCTTCACGTCCTGCAGCTCGCCGACGTTTCCTGCAGATGTGATAGATGGGTATGCCTCAAGCGAGATGGGTCTACTTGTGTAAGCGGAGGAGGGCGTGAGCGATACAGCTAGATAGACGTTGGAGTTGTAGTCGAGAGCGTGAGGCATTACTATAAGATGATCCTGCTTGGGTGTGCTGGTACTTGCGTTCCGTTCTGCATCTGCCGGGATTTCGGGGTCCACGGTTACTAAGACAGACTTTCCAAAATAGTATGATTGCATCACCGGTCCGGCAATCTGACTTTTGCGTTCCGAACAACCGTGTCTGTGCATTCACTCACTTTAGACTCAGGCAGGAAGACGCACAACACTAAATTCTTGTTACACCGATTAAATTGGAATTGAGGTCTCTGGTAATAAAACTACAATATCCTTTCCGACACATGTCCCCTCCACCAAAAGTATCTGGCTGGTACCTGAGCTACCTTATTACAAGATTAATTATCTTTTGTTTTACAAAAGAAAAGAAAAGGCCTTACCATGACCCTTCCTTTATTATCGCTCGGTGAAGAACCCACAGTCCTCACCAGGGGCTGCGCTGGCCGTGATGCTTATTGAGCCATTGTTTATACCGTCTTGGCCTGCGAGTTCGAGCATGGCCTCCTCGGAAATATTGAAACCGTCACCCGCGACGTCAACCGCCAAAAAGAATATGTGAGGCTCCCGAGAGCCTTCGAGCTCGAGTCTCCAGCAAGAGCCGCAGTTCGGCGAACTCGAGTTGTTTATGAATGATGTCCCGCCGATGCGCGGGAAAGCGGGGAGCGAGCCGAATGTAGGGAAACGTCCCGAGAGTTGGCCGCCACACGCGACGGAGTTTGTGTTTCCGCTTGCGTTGTCGTACGTAGCATCGTAAGTAGCACGGGTAGAAATTTGAGCAGCCGCAAGGTTCACAGCTATGACGAGCATAGTGGGGAGGATAAAAGACTCCATTATCTGCGCAGAGTGAATGTGTGTATGAAAGGTGTTGACGAAGTCCGAGCACTGGCTTTCCAACAGATTCTGCTCTGCTTTATATACATTAGCACCTGAGACACAGAACAGAGGATGTTTGCAAGTTACCCGCTACAATCATGCTAAGCCGTCTATCTGAGTCGAAATCCTCGAGGAGCGGCAGATTTGTCTTGGCATAAACAAGTAGGTTTGGTAGCTGCTACATTCTTCTTGTACACTTGACAGAGTCAGTCCCGAAACAGGCAAGAAAGTGTATAGGAATGATCGCTAGTTTCCCTGCTGCGAGACCTCCAGGGCGATAAACGCTCCAATTGGGATGTAAGAATGCGTGCTTAGCGGCCTGTCTCTAACTGTTTCAAGTTTTGATGTATAGAAAGGAAGTAGATGACTTAGCTGCACTGCGGAGCATGAAGAACTGTTGTACACAAATGATGTCGGGGCTGAACGGCGAATGCATTTCAGTAAGCCAGGACTGCAGACGCAACGAAACTTGTTTCTGACGTTTAGAAGAGTCTTGCAACAATAAAACTTCACCGATTCCATTTCAGTCAACAGCCATGGTATGGTTTCTTGCACAAATGTTCCTTGCTCGATCTCTGCACACGCTACGAGTTAGAATTGGTTGATGAGCTTCAGAGGATATACAACTTACATTCGTCTCGCCGCATTATCGAGATGCTAATCACTGAGAAAAGATGCCACATATATACGCAGGCACTGGAACAGCGGTGATCTCTGCCGAACCCTTACTTATGCCATCCTCTCCCGTGAGAGCGAGCATAGACTCCTCAGAAAGGTTGAAGCCTTCTCCAACGACGTCGATCGCCGTGAAATGGGTGAATGGAAGACGCGAACCCTCAACTCCGAGCCTCCGGCATGAGCCGCAGTTCGGGGAGCTTGAGTTGTTGATAAACGCAGTACCGCTGATGCGCGGGAACGAGGGCAGGGAGTCGAAGGTCGGGAAGCGGGCGAAAAGCTGGTCGCCGCACGAGACGGAGTTCATGTTCCCATCCGCATTATCGTATGTGGGATCGTATGCCGCACGCTCGGTAGTTTGGGCGGTGGATAGGCCAGCAACAGCGCAGAGTATAGTGACGATGGCGAAGGACTTCATTCCTATTTGTTTGGGAAGGATTGTGAAGCAGCGGACGAGGGTGTCAAAGAGATCAGAACACTGATACTTTGACAGAGCAAGGGATCACTTTAAATACTGAATCTCCTGAAACATTGGAAGCATGATGGTTCTGAGGGCTCCCAGCACGGCTGGACTGGGCCGTCCGTCACGGCCGAAAATACTGGATGAATGGCATATTTGTCTTGTTCGACTCAATAGTATGAGCAGTTGCGACCTTTGTCCTGATAAACACAAGGCAGCTTGAAGCCTGTCGCTTAACCACAGGATCTCCCTATATTCCGCTGAGGAGATTGCTAGGGCACTGGGCAAGTGATTATTTCCGACTTCACACGCCAGGAATGCGTGTTTGGTGGCCAAAGTCTAGTAATGTCAGGCTCCTGTCGGAGATAACGGTTGCTTTCCTTTCAGATTGTATATCCATAATGCCTTTATTCTGAGCGTAGTAAGAAGGTCAACGAGTTACGGAAGTGAAGATGGGTATGCACGCTTCACTGCTCGCGATCGTCCACATCACGCTTCGACTCAATGGAGTGTCTTCAAAGCCGAGAGCCTGGATGGAAGTATCCGGGAGTAGGTCGATTTAGTATGCCAGCCGTTTAATGAGCTTTCAGTGGTTTACAGAACTTCCTCGTAGCCTGTGCTGAACTTGAAATTTCGCTCGCTCCGAGTCGGCGCAACGTTAAGGTTCTACGTGGTGTCAAATAGGTGATCGCTTCCCACGGAATTATGTCATCACGTGTATTCGCGTCGACACTTCTCGCTCCTCTTTTCTGTCCAACTTAGTACGGCGTTCGCGGGTATTCGTGAACAAAATGGGGGATGAATACCCAACATTCTTTCGTGAGCACTCTTATTATATAGGTTAAGTGGTAATCGTTCTGATTTATGACTCGCCACAGACTCTGAGCAGATGAGCCTTGTGCAACTCATCGTGCCTACTGAAGTCGCGCATGATGCTGTGTATGAACTAGGGGAGCTTGGGAACGTACAGTTCAAAGATGTGAGTCGTGTCTCTGAAAAATGCATTGAAAAGACTCAATGGCTTTGCAGCTGAACCCAGAAGTAAACACATTCCAACGTTCATACGTTGCCGAGATACGCCGCATTGACGAGATGGCTCGTCGCGTTCGCTTCTTCACGACGCAGATAGAGAAGGAAAGGGACCCTATTCGAGTCAGGCCATTGTACGAGTCAGCATTGATGATGATTACTGTTGGCCCTCGTGGTCCACAGACCATCGACGATCTCGACGTCCAGCTGGCTGAGCACGAGAAGAGGCTTGTGCAGATGAACGACAGCTATGAGACTTTGAGTGAGCGCTTGAGAGAGCTCATTGAAGCGAGGCATGTTCTACGTGAGACAGCTGTTTTCTTCCAGAAGGTATGATCATATTGCTGTTGATTGTGGCGAGCGTCTTTGTTAATGCCTTTTCTGCAGGCTGAGGGACACCAGAGTGAGATTCGAACGTCCTTCGACGAGAGCTCCGCCCCTTTACTCCAGCATGATGACACTGAGAGCCAATTCACGACGAGTCAGTATATGTCCGGAGGCTTTGATCTGGAGTGCGTTAGTTGTCTCTTCCTCCTCCCTTTGACTCATTTCTCCTAGATTCGTCTCAGGGACGATTGAACGTTCTCGCCTCCCCACATTTGAGCGGGTATTGTGGCGCGTTCTGCGAGGCAACCTCTACATGAACCATTCGGATATTGAGGAGCCCTTTATAAACCCCGTCACTGGCGAAGAGACGCGCAAAAATGTCTTCATAATTTTCGCTCATGGTGAAGCCTTGCTCGCGAAGATCCGCAAGGTCGCCGAGTCAATGGGTGCAACGCTCTATCCGATCGATGCGAATGCCGACAAGCGTGCAGATGCACTTCGTGATGTCAACACGCGTCTGGAAGACCTGTCGACTGCCCTTTACAACACCGGTCACAATAGGCGCATTGAGCTCAATGCGATCGGCGACAGTGTTTCGAAATGGGAAGATGTAGTTCGCAAAGAGAAGATGATTTACGAGACTCTGAATTTCTTCAACTACGACGTTCGGCGCAAGACTCTGCTTGCTGAAGGATGGGTTCCGACGAGAGATATTGTTAATATCCAGGAAGCTCTGCGCCACGCAACTGTGCGTATTATTGAACTGTGTTTTGCTGCCTATCTGACTCAAACTCCAGGAGGAATCTGGAACAAATGTTCCTCCAATCCTACATGAGCTGCGTACCAACAAGAAGCCTCCGACCTTCATTCGGACCAACAAATTCACGGAGGGCTTCCAGGCAATCATGGACAGCTACGGAACGGCGACGTACCAGGAAGTCAACCCGGGCTTGTTCGCGGTGATCACCTTCCCTTTCTTGTTCGCCGTCATGTTCGGTGATATTGGCCACGGAACGATCATCTTTATCTCTGCTCTTGTCATGATTGCGTCGGAGAGGAAGCTGAAGCATGCTGATCTTGGAGAAGTGAGTTACCCTAGCCTAAACTTATCCCTCTTCTCTGATTCTTTCTCCATAGATCTTTGGCACATTTTTCTAGTAAGTTGGGTCTTTCTGCTTCTTCTGAATTAACTCGCTAAGTTACCTGCAGTGGACGTTACATCATTCTGTTGATGGGTCTTTTCTCTATGTACACCGGGTTGATGTACAACGATATCTTCTCGAAATCTCTTCATATTTGGCATTCAGGATGGGATTGGACTGGATCCGAGGATTCTCAAGAAGGCGTCTCTAATGGGCATACCTATCCTTTCGGATTGGATCCAGCTTGGCATGGTGCTGACAATGCACTCGTCTTCACCAACTCGTACAAGATGAAAATGTCGATCGTGCTGGGTGTTATTCATGTGAGTGGAAGGCTTTGCTGCGATTTTAGAAGTCACTGACACATTCACCGCAGATGACTTTTGCTCTCTGCCTGCAAATTCCGAATCTCCTTCGTTTCCACAGACTGTCGGATCTGTATAGTAACTTCATCCCGCAAATGGTCTTCCTTCAATCGATCTTCGGCTACCTCGTTATTTGTATCCTCTACAAGTGGAGCATCGACTGGTCGCAGGCATCGATTCAGCCACCATCGCTTCTAAACATGATTATCAACATGTTCCTCTCGCCAGGGAGCGTCGAGGCGGAAGATCAGCTTTATAGGGGCCAGGGGCCGGTCCAGGTGATACTTCTGGGATTAGCTGCAATTTGCGTGCCGTGGCTGCTGATCACAAAGCCATATCTCGAGTGGAAGGAGATGAACAAGATTCACAAGCAGGGTTACGTTGGACTTAACCACGCGGACGACGCACCAAGAATGAGCGGAGATTTAGATGGCGAAGAAGAGGGTAACGGCCGTGCGGTTGCGGAAGCAATGGAGGAGGGCGGTGTACGTGCTGTCTCGTAATGATCGACTTCCAATCCCTAGACACCTTATTCACATTCTATTCTTGACAGGAACAACACGACTTCAGTGAGGTTGTGGTGCACCAGGTCATTCACACCATCGAGTTCTGCCTAGGCTGTATCTCGCACACGGCTTCGTATCTGCGTCTTTGGGCGCTCTCACTGGCGCATGCTCAACTGTCGGAGGTGCTATGGTCGATGACCGTCGAGATCGCACTCGGCTGGAGCGGGATCTTCGGCACGATTGGATTAATCGTTATCGGCCTCATGTGGTTCGTGCTGACGATTTTCATCCTTTGCGTGATGGAGGTGCGTATTTCTTTCCTTCTCTTGCCTCGTGTGCGAAGCAGAGCTATTAAGTCTAACCGATCGCATTGTTAGGGCTTGTCTGCGTTCCTGCACGCACTGCGTCTGCACTGGGTGGAGGCGAACAGCAAGCACTACGAGGGTGGCGGATATGTGTGTACCTTCTTACGTTCTTCTTTTGGTTCTCATGACTGACTTGGATGGGCCGGCGCCACGTTGACAGGCGTTCTCTCCGCTCAAGTTCTCAGAGACGACGTGACGGGGAGGCGGCCGTGAGATGCAGATAGCTCGTTCTGTGTAGACAGCTGTTCGTAATTGTGAAATGGCAAGGTTTTGTCGGGGATTATGGTGTCTCTTCTGACCAACGAGGTGGCGAGCGCTGATCAGATAGAGTTTTGCGGGGGTGCGGCTACCCCGCATTTTTAGCGAGATAGGAACGAGGCTGTTGCCCATCCTGATGCTTGATTGTGATCTGCTGGCAACGTTTCGAACGTGTGTACGTTTCAGGATTATTATAATTCGCGACTGAGCAGCTTTCACCGACGCTCGGCGTCGGCGTCGGCGTCGGCGTCGGCATCGACGATGAGGAAGCACTAGTCATAGACCGGGTCTAGGATATTGCACAGGATAATTGCTGACTACTTGCTCCATCTCGAGAGTTTTGGCTGTCGGTCTGTGGCAGAAACCGGAATGCTACCGGGGCATCAGACACAGCATGTTTGTCCACATAAGGGAATTTCCTTAGTAATTTAAACTCCGCCGTTGCTTGCATATAAACTGGTCGGAAAACTTCGTTGCTCCCCACTTTCCCCTTTCTGCACTGTTAGAAGGTCAGTCCCGCTCTTGTGCTCGTCGTTGCCGCGCCTGCCGACGGCATGTATAGCGTCGAGCTCGTTGTTTTGCGTAGTGCTGACAATGACTTGCTTCTACAGGCTCCGCCCTATAGACCGCTTTAGAGTGTCTCTTTGTTTCTTGTCTTTGCAAGCCTTACAGACGACATAGACTAAAGCTCCCTAGTCGCCCCTATCTTCTCATAGGTGCGTGCTTGTCGTCTTTTGTTGTGTCTGCAACGTACACTGACATGCGTGGCGATTGTCATTCATCGATCAGATACTCGAAATGCCCGCGACGTCTGTTGCTACCCCTGCCTCCATTCCTTCGCCCGCTGACCTGAAAGCCGCCATGGCCTCTGACAGCAAAATCGACCTTTCCTTCCTCTTTGTCGCCGACAAGGCGTCCAGCGAGTCTGCGACTGCTAACCTCGTCGCGCTCGCCCAAAAAGAAGGCCCGTCGGCCGTGGCCGCATCAGGCTTCAACGATGCCGCCGTTAAGGCGCTCGCCGACAAAAAGAGCCCCGCTGCACGCGAGGGCGTAGCCAAGGTTGTTTCTGCTGTTGTTTCCCAGGGCGCCATCAAGACTCTCGAGCCAACCTTCGTCAGCTCGGGTCTGTATGCTGCGCTTATCGAGGCTTTCGCTGACAAGATGCCTGCCGTCCGGACGGCTGCTGTCGACGCGGTGAAGGCATACGTCGCCGCAATGAACCCATGGGGTACCGTCTCCGTACTCCCCGCACTTCTTCACCAGATCAAAACCGCCGGCAAGTGGCAGATCAAGACTGGTGCACTAACGATCCTCAACCAGCTCGTCGTCAGCGCCCCGGAGCAGACTGCCAAGCTCATGCCTGAAATCGTCCCCATCCTCTCTGAGGCGATCTGGGACACCAAAGCCGACGTGAAGAAGGCTGCGCGTGATACTCTTACTAAGGCCACTGCATTGGTCTCCAACAAGGACATAGAACGCTTTATTCCGGCTCTTATATCTGCTTTAATTAATCCGGTTGAGGAGGTGCCTAGCACCATTCAGCTCCTTTCCGCTACCACATTCGTTTCTGAAGTAGACTCCCCTACCCTTTCCCTCATGGTCCCACTCCTCTCCCGTGGTCTTACCGAAAAGCTTACCGCCACGAAGCGCAAGGTTGCTGTGTAAGCCTCCGTTTACTCCGCTCTTCTGATTGAGTCCGATCTAATCTTACTCTATTCTATAGTATCATCGACAACATGTCGAAGCTCGTCGACTCCGCGACGACCGTCCGCCCCTTCCTGCCGAAGCTGCTTCCCGGTCTGATCAAGATCAAGGACTCCATCGGTGACCCCGAAGCTCGCGGCGTCGTCGAGCGTGCGATCGCTACGCTCCGTCAGGTCGGTGAGGTCCCTACGGGTGACGGAACGAACCTTCCTCCACTCAAGGTCGCTGAGCCGG
The DNA here is from genome assembly GCA_002794775.1 of Porodaedalea pini. Lineage (NCBI taxonomy): Eukaryota > Fungi > Basidiomycota > Agaricomycetes > Hymenochaetales > Hymenochaetaceae > Porodaedalea > Porodaedalea pini. The sequence goes on along the minus strand of NBAY01000027.1, from coordinate 530,808 downwards.
CTGCTCTTACTTCGTCCCTTATCTCCGTCTACAAGAAGCTCGGTGCTTCGCCGGTGCCTTCTGCATCCGACGTCACCGCTCAGTACGTTGGCACGCTCGCCGCGGCTCTCGTTAACCTCAAGAACTTCGACAATGGCCAGTGGCAGTCGCTCACGCCTTTCCTTGAGTATGTTTCGACTTCGCCCGAACCGGCGAAGGTCACCGCGGAGTTCATGATCAAGTCGTCGGCCGCGGACAGCGAGGAGGACAATGCCGCTGATGATGACGAGGAGGGTGAGGATCTTTGCAACTGCACCTTCTCCCTTGCGTACGGTGCGAAGATCCTGCTCAACACCGCCAACCTCCGTCTCAAGCGTGGTCACCGCTACGGTCTCTGCGGTAAGAACGGCACCGGCAAGTCGACGCTCATGCGTGCAATCACGAACGGCCAGGTCGAGGGCTTCCCATCTCCCGACGAGGTCCGCACCTTCTACGTCGAGCACGACATCGACGGCAGCGAGGCCGAGACCACTGTTCTTCAGTGGGTTCTTGCCGATAAGCGCATCCAAGCGACGGAGAAGGAGAGTATCGAGACGCTCGCATCTGTCGGCTTCTCGGACGAGAGGCAGGCTCAGGCTATCGGCAGTCTGTCTGGTGGTTGGAAGATGAAGCTGGCGCTTGCCCGCGCCATGCTATTCAAGGCCGACATCCTCCTGCTCGATGAGCCAACCAACCATCTTGATGTTATCAACGTCGCGTGGCTCGAGGCCTACCTCACCGGCCTCAAGACTTGCACTTCGATCATCGTCTCGCACGACTCCAGCTTCCTGAACAACACGATCACCGACGTCCTTCACCTAAACCGGTTCAAGCTCAAGCGCTACAGGGGTAACCTTGAGTCGTTCGTCAAGGCCGTGCCTGAGGCTAAGTCGTACTACACGCTTGAGGCGGCTGAGGACTACAAGTTCAAGCTTCCCGACCCACCTCTACTCGAGGGTGTGAAGACGAAGGAGAAGTCGCTGCTTAAGATGCGCAAGGTCGGTTTCCAGTACCCAGGTACGCCTGTCCAGCAACTCCACGACATCACCTTGCAAGTCTCGCTCTCGTCTCGTGTCGCTGTTCTTGGTCCCAACGGTTCGGGAAAATCGACGCTCGTCAAGCTGCTTGTCGGCGACACCGAGCCGAACAAGGGCGGTGAGATCTGGAAGCACCCGAACTTGGTCATTGGCTACGTCGCGCAGCACGCCTTCCACCACATTGATAACCACCTCGACAAGACGCCTCTTGAGTACATGCTGTGGCGTTACCAGACTGGTGAGGATTTGGAGGAGATGACGAAGGCGAACCGTCAGATCTCTGAAGAAGAGGCGCAGAAGATGAAGGATGGTGCCGCCATCGTCGTCGAAGGCCAGAAGCGTCTCATCGATGAGATCATCACGCGCAAGAAGCTCAAGCAGTCGTATGAGTACGAGGTTTCGTTCAAGGGTCTCTCGTCGTCTGAGAACATCTGGCTACCGCGTGATGAACTCGTCAAGCGCGGCTTCGAGAAGAAGGTCATTGAGGTTGACACCCGTGAGGCGCAGCGCCTCGGTCTTCTTCGTCCGCTTGTTCGTCGCGAGATTGAGAAGCACTTCGCGGACTTCGGTCTCGAGCCAGAGTTCGTATCGCACAACACCATGCGTGGTCTGTCTGGTGGTCAGAAGGTGAAGATCGTACTCGGTGCAGCGACGTGGCGCCGCCCGCACGTCATCTGCCTGGACGAGCCAACGAACTACCTCGACCGTGAGTCGCTCGCCGCTCTTATCGAGGCGCTCAAGGTGTTCGAGGGTGGTGTGCTTATTATCACGCACAACCGTGACTTCTCCGAATCTATTTGCAAGGAGTGAGTTCCTATATCTCGATTGTCTCAAAGTGCTTTAATAATGTTTTGCTTGCAGAGTCTGGGCTATGCGCGATGGTAGTCTCGAGGCATCCGGACACAACTGGGTGGAGGGCCAGGGCTCCGGCGCACGCATCGACAAAGCTGCTGGCGAGGAGGAGGACCAGTACGACGCGATGGGCAACAAGATCGATGTGAAGAAGCAGAAGAAATTAACAGCGTCAGACGCACGGAAACTGAAGAAGGAGCGGATGGCACGCAAGAAGCGAGGAGAAGATGTCGACGATCTGGACGACCTGTAAAGCGTTTCGGTTTCTTTGGTCGTTTTGAGGTGTTGTAGGATTCGTCTTCGTCTTCGGCATTGTCTTGTTTCTTGTTGGTGGTATTATACCCTCTGTGCTATCGTCTGTGCCTTTTAGTTTATGCATGTCTGTCTCTATGCGCTGTACTGCTCTTTACCTATGCCTTAATAACATCGCCCGTTCGGGGTTTTCTATCTTATGGATGGGATGCGGCGGCGCAGCAGCAAAACATCGTAATGCTCTTTGGTGAATGAGCGACGGCTTTGGAATAGGAGCCGACTAACTCTGTTGTCGTGTCTCGCGCTGAGGCTGTCATCCAAACTATCCTCGAGCATCATAAATAGAAGCAAATAAAGCAAAATAAATTGGAAGCGGCGATTCTTGTACGTGTCCTTTTGGTCTGCCTATCATTTTTCATTTCCGGCAAGAGCATATAATATTGCCAGCCACTTCTTTTGCCACCTCGGTCTTGTATTACACTGTACTAATATGTACCAAGGCAACCATAACGTGTAACAGAGGGGAGTTGCGTTGCTTATTTGACCCTGAGTAACATGTAACGGGAAGGCAGTTGCTAACAATTGACCTCCATACTACTAATAGTTGTGTAACAATATGAAAGAAAATCACTGTGCACAATGAAGCCCATGGTCCTGCTGATTTCTCAATAAGTTCTGCTGATGGACATCTTGCAGTTTGTGGGTGTCAAATTTACTTGAGTCTGGCCTTTATTTCACTCAAATCCAGTTACAGTAGGTTCATAATCAGATTATCTACCCGCAGTGGTTGCATGCACAGATTGCTGGCAGTTGGTAACTTCTGGTATGTAACATGTACAGTACAAATTCTCGTAATGCATACTTTCATAATGTATATCCTCTATAATGCACAAGATTTTGTCGGCACAAAACCGGTCATCTCGGCCAAATTACCATATCATACTGCATAAACATTGGCTTGAAGTGAAAATCGCACATATACATTATGAGAATTTGTACTGTAACGCAGGCCCGGTTGCCAATAACTGAACATTTCGGACATGCCGGCCAGTTGCCTAGGTAAGAACCAGTACAGTACGCTGAAGCTCGCGATTTCGTGTCTGCATTTGTTGTAACCATGCTCGACGTTCCAACTTCCGTCAAGTTGCTCGGCGCTTTAATACGTCAGCACAACATGGATGCCAAACTCAAACGGATAAACTCATGGAGATCATATTTCCGAAAGCTTTCATGGTGTTCGAGCACATATTTTTGACAAGGGATAAGCCAACCTGCCGCATCGTTGAATTGCAACTCTTAATAATCTTGAAAGAGAGAATCAGCTTGTACAAATGGAGATGAGAGCTTGCAAAACTGACAGTGATAGCCTTCGTTGAGCTGAAAGTAGGACGTCTCAGCCCTGAAAGCCGCCACAGAGAGAACATGAGACAGTCAAAACCCGTTCCAGCCAAGGAACGGTATCGCAATGTCCCCCCCCTGAACAGCGAGACACCACTCTAGAACCCAAGGGATCGCAAATTCGGGCCATCTGTGTGACAAAGGAACTAAGCAGATTGAGTCGATGTGATCATTGCCGTCAAGAGTAATACATAATGTGAGTTTTTGCAGCTTGCGGGCCCCTGAGGATTAACATCAATAAATCCCTGGAACATCGTTCCCGGCCCCCATAAGAGGCTATGATCTCAAGATTACGAAGGCTCCTGAAAAGCTCTTCAAGGTCCACCTTTTTAACTTTGCGGAGGATCACATGCAAAAAGTCCATTCGGACAGTCCACTGTCCCAGAGAGTCGAGAGAGTAGTCGGCGCTGGCAGCAGCTCTGAGCCTAAATATCTGCGCAAGTTTGCTCTAGACACGCTGTAATAAAGATAGCTTGATAAAAGTAGCGCATTGCGAGCGTGTTCCAGTGTTTTTTGCAGACAAGGACGAGACGCAGTTTGATGAGTATTGACTAGTCGATTCCCTTCTAGTATTTGATCCAGGCCTGGATATGCGAAAACGTCACGCGCGTGTGTATCAAGTGCATTGGGCACAAATGTCGCCAACTTGAAAACAGTCAACCAGCTCTCTTCTGGGAAGGAAAGTGCATTTATCGCTGTAGACATACGGTCGTTGAAGATGAATGGGAAATACTTGTATGGAAGACCCGGACGAAGTCATTGAAATCACAAGAATCGTGAGAGATAACTTCTATATACGATCCTTATGTGCGGCGCACTCGAGAGCAGACAGCAGCTCTCATCTCTCAGGAAACTAGAGGAGACCGACAGAACTGGGTACACAGCGTCTAATAGCAAATGGGGGACAAACTTAGGATAGCATTCGTTCATCCGGACCTCGGAATTGGTATGTTACTTACGCGCATTTCGTAGTGACCTTTCTATTGACACGTCTCACGTACAGGCGGCGCTGAGCGTCTTGTTGTCGACGCTGCTCTCGGCCTCCATCAACTAGGCCACTCGGTAGACATTTACACGTCCCATCATGACCCTAAGCACTGTTTTGAAGAAACGCGCGACGGTACGCTTCAAACTCGCTGTACTTAGCACATCGGAGTTGACGTGTTCAACTTGTCTAGGAACATTGCGCGTGCATCACGTCCAGTCTCCCTTTCCACGCGCGTATAGAGGCAAATTCCACATTCTCTTCGCGCATCTTCGCCAGCTACAGTTGACGCTGCACTTGCTCCTTACTGATGCGTCTACATATGATGTATTCTTCGTCGACCAGCTCTCGACATGTGTACCCTTCTTTCGGACATTCGCAAAACGGCGCGTCGTTTTCTACTGCCATTTCCCCGATAAGCTCCTCGCAGACGGCGAGTTTGTCGGTGGCTCTGTGAGGCGGAAGAAAGGCAGCGTGTTGAAAGCATTCTATCGAATGCCCATGGATTGGCTAGAAGAAATAACAACAGGTGCTTCTACAGTTATAAATGTGCGGTATACCTGTTTTTACGACTGCCTTAGGAAGCGCCGACGTTCTACTAGCAAATTCACAATTTACAGCAGGCGTATTCAATACTTTCTTCTCAATACCACGAAAACCCCGGGTTGTATACCCAGGAATCAATCTCGCGGCATATGCAGCCCCGTCAAATGAGAACGACCCAGAAGTCCAGGAATTTGGCTCGTATGCAGTTCAAACCAGTTTATTATGCTTGGATAAAAGCTTAATTTGCGAAGAGCAGGCATCGTCCAACATTACTGTCGCTAAATCGCTTCGAGAAGAAGAAAAACATCTCACTCGCGCTCAAATCTTTTGCACTGCTACGCCAGGGCACCTCAAGCTCATCTTCAGCAGCACCCTTACGCCTCGTTCTTGCTGGTGAGCTCTGTTCCTATGACTGATTTTCTATGTACTGACGCGTAATACAGGTGGTTACGACCCTAGGGTGCAAGACAACATCGAGGCACTACAAGAACTCCTCTCCGTTGCCTCGGCGTCCCAGCTCACGTACTGGCTGACCACTCCTTCCGCGTCCCTCCGCTCCACCCTTCCAGAGCCAACAGCGCTATCCGCTAATACCGCAGACGTCCTCTTCCTTCTCAGCTTCAGCACGCCTCAGCGCTCGGCTCTCCTCAATGCACCCTCCACTCTCGTACTCCTCTACACGCCCACAAACGAGCATTTCGGCATTGGTCCCGTTGAGGGTATGGCATGCGGCCTGCCTGTATTAGCTTGCAACAGCGGTGGGCCGACAGAGAGCGTGCTCACTGCCCCTCCAGAGAGCCGCACGGGATGGCTCTGTGTTCCTGATCCGCACGAATGGGCAGACACCCTTCACGAGATCGTACGACTTGACACGAAGGAGCGCGAGGAACTCGCAATGCGGGCCCGAGCGCGTGCACAGGAATTATTTGGCATGGAAGCAATGGCCCTTGGTATCCAAGAAGCGCTGTATGACGCTGTAGCAATGGGTCCGGTCGCAAACTCGTCTTTCCTGTCGGACGTGCTGCTCGCAGTGGTGATCTCGCTGCTTGCATATGCTATCTACAGACTCATCGTTTGAAACCAATGACGCTCATTCGAACAATATACGTTGGCGTTCTGTCCCAAAGATGGCCACTAAACATATATAGTATTTTATCGTTCGTTTGTTGCTGCAATGTTTAGAATTTAGGTAGTCTCACCGAATGCACTAGCACAGAAGAGAAAAACAAATTCACACAAATCAAGAACGATTTATGAAGACGGATAGTACAGATATGAGGGATACAAAGCTTTCTAGGTGACACAAGCAAGGCGTGCGCATTGTAACAAAAATAAGAATAGAGAATGCGGAAGGATGGAAGGACGTAGAGTAGAATTGCTGTGAAGGAAAAAGCAAGACGACACGGAAAGCGTAGAGACAAACAACATAATGGATCGTATTAGAAGATGTGCAGGTCATCTAGCTCCAGGCATATGGCAACGAAGGAAGACTCGCGCATTTCACGACTGAATGCAAGTGCCATCCATGGTTTTATTGCAAGTTGATGGCCTCACGTCATTCTAGGACCATGCTCGCAACTTCGACGAGCCGGCAAGATCGTCCTGCGGAAGCTTGTTTCCTACGTGTCTTGTGTCCGGATCTCTGCTCTCCGATTTTCTACTCCTTTTGTACCTCTCGGGACTGTCACGCCTGCGATGCTCAGCCTTGCTAGGACGCTCCATCTCCACAGATGTCTCGGAAAGTTCAAAAACATTGGCTTTCTGAGGCTTGTCGAAGTGCTCTGTCGATAAGAAGTCGATTGGTCTGGCGTAGGAGTTCTCAAATCTGTCAGTCTCATTGAACCTCTGGGACATCTTCACGCCAAGGCAGTCGTCCACGCGGCCGTGTTTTGCTTTATTCGAACCAGATGCACTGGAAGCTTTGAATTCTAAGCGTTTCAGCATAGGGTCACGAAGTGAATGTGAACGCCTGTCCTGTGACTCTTGGCCGTCACTCTGCCGCTCATGGAGAACTAGTGGTTTGGAAGGGAGTAGCACACCTTCTCCAGTAAGTTCTGCGAGTTCGGTGGAAGCAATGGACATTACAGCCGGGTCCACCTTCGTTGCTAGCTCCCCCCAGTTCGGAGTGTCCGATTTAATAGGTCTGGAGGTCTCCACAAGTGGTGTAGACATTATGGGAGCCCCCGTCTTCGCCGTTTGCTTCCTCCAATTCGGAATATTCGAATTCACGACTGTTGCGACCTTTACACCAGATACGGTTATCGTGGGTGCGCCCGTGTCCGACCTTGTTGCAAGCTCTCTCCACTTGGGGGCGTCTGACTTGATAGATTTGGCTACCGCCGTAATATTAATCGCGGATGCAGGCGTATCAGCATCCATCGCTTGCTCTCTCCAGTTTGGGACGTCCGATTCGATATGGTTAGCAACCTGCACACTACAGAGGGGTACTGGAGGTGCTTTCTCATCCATAACTTGCTCCCGCCAATTTGGAGCATCCGACACTCGCTGTTTCCTCTTGCTCGCAAGTCTGTCGGCACATTCGGCAGAAGAAGCCGTAGAAGAACACTTTCCCGGGGTTGACTCTTTAAGATTGGCACTAGTACCTGCATTCATTGCGATTTCCCGCCAGTTTGGATTTGAGTCTTGTCTCTTTCCAAATGTTACCGCTTTCCGCTCCGCATTGGCATGAACATCAACGGACGATGCTTGTAAACATACGGGCGCAGCGACCTTTTCAACACCAACGAGAGACACCGACATCGCGCGCGAGTCTGCCCTTCCATCCAGAGCGATAGCTTGCCAGTCTGGTGCTGCTGACTGCTTTTCCGCTTTCCTCAGCTTCTCGACAACTAGAGGCTCGAGCAAAACTTGGTTCTTGAAAGTCGCATTGTCCGAAACAGGTGGCAGAGCCTCTCGCGCGGCGCGACGGGTACTGTCTTTCCTACTCAAGGAACCGGCCACTACAGGCAAATTGGGGGACACTAGGCTTGCTTCCTTGGGTGATACAGAGCATGATGAAGACGTTGAAGACAGGGCAGAGCTCATCTTCGCAGTCAGATCAAATTTTGAGACTAGGTCCTTCGGAAAACTTGTCGTAGTCAAAGGCACTTGAAAATCGGGAATCTGAACGGCCTCGAGAGCAAGGGCTACATGCCCTGGTAAACTATGAGCGGATGTACCAGAAGGCTGAGTGTCCCCCAGTCTAACATCTCTCAGACTAGTCTCCAACGCAGCTTTCCTGTCGACAGCACGCTCGTCCTGCTTCTCATTGCTCCGTTCCTCGAGCTGATATTTTACGTCCTCTTCAATCTCTTCAATCGAAGCAGGAGGCGAGCTAATCGAATAGCTGCTCATTGAACTCCAAGTTGACTTTGCTTTCGAAAACGTGGCGGGGCAGCGGAAACCTAATCCACCGCTCGACTCTCCTCTTCTTCCTCGTGCTAGTCCTCGCCAGAACTGGCGCGGTGGAGCTTGATTTAGTTTTTGTTTTTCTAAGGCAATCATCATTGCCTTGCCGCCCAAGCTCTCGGAGTCCGGTAACGAAGATGGCATAGGATATGTAGGTCGAGCACTGGCTGAATAACGAGATGCGATTGAGGCAGATCCGGAAAGTGTGAGTGCGATAGCGTCTTCAGATTTGGTCGTAAGTGCATTTCGAGCCTTACGGCCCTACGATTTAAGAGAAGGTGGACAAGCAGGTAATAAGAAATAAAGATAAAAGGATGTTGAAAAGAAACAACGTACGAAAGTCCCGGATTTCGTTATTCCAGGTCCGCACACACTGAGCATCCCCGACTGAGACCGGGAGACCCGCTCTGCCACCGCCTTCAGTGAGTAGACCTGGAGGGCAAGTACAAGGAGAAGTAAATAGTCGACATTATTCAGAATGCCGTATGTTGTTGTGAACTGTATGAATCCTCGCGAAACCGTGCCACTCAGCTGAAGTTGATCAGCATCGGATGTGACGCCGGAGGCGCTGGGCTCTTGCACTGCACGGGTCTGAGCGGTGAGCGCAAAGGCGCGCTGTGCCAATGTTCGGACATTGGACGCCATACTGCTCTGCGGTGAGCAATAGTCACCTTTAGACAAGAAAGTGGATAGTAATGAAAGAGGAAGAGCAGAACGCGTCGCAACTGACGCGTACAGCCAGCGCGAGCATCACGTGGAGCGTGTTCATTCTGAGAATTTGGAAATTTCAATTATATTGGAGACTGCGAGACACGGAAATACATGCCAACGATAGCTACAGTTCTAGACCACAGTAGGAAAAAAAGCTCTGAAGGACGATTGTGACAGCATGATGGTCCATATGTGTCGGTGATATACATGACTGAGAATGCAAAGAATAGTGTCCAATGAGACTTCTCATTCATGGGGACTGCAATAATGTATATGTCGTTCATAACGAGATCTGCGCTGAAGAAAAGGACATAGTTAGCTTAATGAGAAACGAAGGAGGGAAGTGTCATGAAGTGGATCAGATTTTAAAGGCAATATCGGTTTGTCCGCAGATTCACGAAGGAATCGGTACAGGTCTGATAATGGTTCATCATAGAAATGGAGGAATGCCAGACTAAGCGAGGGAACTGAATACTCACAGATGAGAAAACCATTAAGCAGATGCTGGCATGGGCGGGCGCATAGTAGCGGCTGGCGCAAAGCGTTGTGTGCCAAACGATTCACTATAAAACCAGCCCTCCTCTTGATACCTCGGATCGCTATCTGATCCGTCGGAATTGGCATCTTCGTCACCGCAGTCCTCAACATAGACACCAACACCCGGACCCTCCTCAGGTTCGATCAAGACCGAAACGCCCGTCGAGCCCGGCCGCTCATCATTCTCCTGAGAGAACTGAAGGCGTCGTAATGCTGTGATGAGATCGTCAGCGAGCGGCGTGTTGTTCGGGGGTTCTTCGCGGGCCGCTTCCCAACCGACTGGTGGCGAACCCGGCGGAGAGATCAAGAAGTTCTTTTCAATAGGAGGCGGCCGGAGATGGTGTGGTGAGAATCTGGGCTGAGAGCCAGAGGGAGATGAGGAGCCGGAAGATGAAGGGATCGGAGTAGGATCAGCTCGATATACACGCAAGACGGCCTCCGGGCTACAAGGAACCTTCAGCATGCGAAAAGAAGAACAAAAGGGAGATATGAGTCTAACCTTCCGGATGTAGCGTCGATCGTCAGGCCGTCCGAGCCCACTTTCGCACTCTCAGCGTCATTCTCGTCGTAATAAACGAGAATAATGCGAGCAAAAGCACGAAGGGGTGCCCACGCATATATCTCGCCAAACGCAGCAAAATAAGTGCGCAGCGCCTCAAGAACGCTCGGATGGAAGAACGTAGCAGGCAAGCTCGCGACGACGAGCGAGTTCGTGCGCGTCGTCACCGAAGTCGAGTTCGACAAAGGTGGCGTTGAAGGTACAGAGATAACTAGATTTGAAGTTGCGGAAACCATCGTCAACGTCGTTGGAATTGTTCGCAATGTTAAGCTCGTTGGTGACGGGAAGAGCGAGGATGCCGCAAAAAAGTTCTTTGGAGACGACTATTTATAAGCAGACGATGCTTCCCTAACGTGGCTGTGAGGTAAACACTGCCATACGCAGGCGAGGTGGCGCTACACGCAGCATAAACAAGGCCGTTACTACTATCCCCTTTTTTGATATTTCGCTGCTTAGAGCCCTAGACTGTGCACAGTGGGAAGAGGTGGCTTCACATATACTCGTCGTTTGTTAGACCTCATCGGACTTCCTCTCGTTAAAATAACAGTCGGCAGTCGGGTGCTGACGACTGGCCTGTGCAGTTAACAGCTGTGCAACGAGTCCTGGAGGCAGAAAGTCAAGAAAGCCCAGAAACATACAGTCGAGTAAGGCGCTGCTTGGGCCTTGTCTGCTAGGCTTAGAGAACGACTTAGGGTGTTCTCGTGACGGCGAAGAGAAATTGTGCACAGCACTTACAAGGCTGGGATCCTCGGGCGCTCGTCTGCGATGCCAGCGAATTAAGCGACGAAGATGCATTCGTATGTGTTCAGGATATCCAGCTCATGGATGTTCTAGTCTGATGACAGATGCTGTATCAACAAATGAAAACCCTCGGGCCTCAAGCATTCTGGCGGGCATTCACTTGGATCCAATAAATTCCTATTATCCGGTGCAGTGACTGCTCCTACAGACACTGGAGCTTGTGTTATAAGCTCAGAAACCTGTCTCAAGTGAGCCAGTTTGCTCATACCCCGCGTAACAAATCAAGTATTCATGTCTGGAACTATATACATGTTTGTATGTCCCAGGATGTAAACGTTGAATGGCCATGTTATATTGCACTCCATAGTAACACACATATATAGGCATACTATAGGAACAAACTTGCCAGTAAGCTCGGTGTTGTCTGGGAAATGCTAGCTCGTTGTCAGTCCTCGTTTCCGTCATACGTATATCTGTATCATTGATATTCATCACAAAATTTTGCATCAAATGATATACGCTTTTGGGAATGATAATGACGCAGTAATGATCGGACCAGACTAAATTAGGTTATATGTAGCTTTAATGGGATGACAAGGCTTCCTAAAGGCTTATAAGCATGCATAATAATTGTGCAAGGTTGTAAGGGTAATTTAAGACTTTCCACAAGGATATAAGGGCATGAAATAGTTGTACATATGTTTCATGCAAATGTAATGTGCTGGAAAGTCTGTCACTTCCATAATAAGCAAGGCGTAAGTTTTGCGAGCATCTCATATACTTGTGCAAGACTTTGGTGGTTATATACGATGCTTATAAGCATCTCTGCAAGTATTACACGGAAAGTATAATTGCATTAAATACCTGAAGAACTATGTCGTATAACTACAATTGCATTAAATACATGAAGAACTATGCCGTATAATTACAATGTATCCTATCCAATAATGAGTGATGCTACAGCAGCGAGACGGGAACGTTACAGTGCATAGAGGGAATGCGATTGAAATATCGAACGAAGGTCTCAACGTAGAATGAGATCAAGGGACAGAAGTCCTTCACACTGGCACCTACGCTCGTGGGGAAGCCAGGCCACACCTTCAGAATGAGGAAAAGGGCCTCGACGGAGCCGTCGTCCAATTGTTCTCCCCAGTACTCCCTTATCGGCTTCCGTATGTCAGGAATGACAGTGGTCGAGCCATCGGTGGTGCCGAGATAGATGCGGCTCAATAGAGCATTCCGTTGCCGATGCTCGTCCGTTGTCATGCGTTCACGCAGCAGGATCAGTTGATCGAGCACATACAGCTCGTACCGGAATAAAAGCTCGGAAAGTTCCCACTGGACTTCCATTCGAAGGACCTTGTTGCGGCCTATGCAGTCCGTTGAGATGGATTTACCGCGCCATACCTGCTGCTTAGTTCGATTGAACGGCTCCAAGTGGCGCTCGACGCTGAACATGACCTTGATGGTCACCTTGTCAGAAATTTGTTGCCGTTTCGCGGGAGGCAAGTCGCTCGCGTCTGGTGTGTCACGATCATGCGAAGAGAGAGAGATGTGACTGGCAGCCTGTCTGGATGGACTGGCATCTAGTACCGAAGGCATCCTGTTGTAGATGCGCTCTACGAATGGATCGGCGGTGTTCGGTGGGAGCGGTGTGGACTTCATGTAGTCGCCGTGCACGATGGTCTTCCAGTCTCGCAGCCTGCGCCATATTGACTTGTCGAAGATGCCACCTTTGAGGAGCATATCAATCAATGTAGGCCGTATACGGATGTAGTTGAGATAAAGATCCGCCGTCTTTTCTGCGCTGGGGTGGATGAGCAGGAAAGGTGGAGGGAGTGGGTAGAGTGCAGCGTGGGTCTTGTTCTGGCCTATGGTGCCGAGTTTTGTCAGACTGCCCAACATGACCTTGTGGTATGAAGGCAGGTCCGGTCGACCATCAACTCCATTCGGTATGTGGAGGATACGAGCGTAGTTAATGTAAGGCTCGCTTTGCGCCTTCTGCTTCCCCTTGTTCTCCGCCTTTTCTTTCTTGGCCCTCTTCTTGAAGCTCTTCTTCTTCTTTGAAGGTACGTTCACCCAGGACGCTGCGTCAGTGGAAGGGACTGAAGACAAAGGTATTGAAGGAGGAGCCTGAGTGTGTTTCATAGCAGACAACGATGACAAAGGATGACTGAAAGCGGGAGCTCCGGGTTGATGATTCTGAAAGCCGTACATTTGCTCGAGGAGCTCGCTGATGTCGTCTTCCACCATGAACTGACTCCTCGACAGATCTCGCAAATGCGCATCCAGTTGAAAGCTAAAGCCGTCGTGAAGAGGCCTTCCTTTAAATTGGAATAAGCCGCTTTCAACGTACTTCGACCATGGAACACAATCCCGGACGGCAAAATTTTTTCCATCTAACTGTTCATGCCGACAAATGAACCACACAGGTATACCAATCCGATAGAGGTGGTTGATGACGGAGGGCTCGGTAGTGAATGCGCCACAAACAGGCAGGATCTCTGTTTCATAGGATTGCTTCGACTTGATGCACGGCAGCACGACATCGAGGTACGTATGCAGCCCATGCAGTTCGAGAATGGAGCGCTGGATGTCGCGTACAGTGAACAATGTCTGCCGCCAGCTGCTTTTCAGGAGGCGAAGGCGCTCGACTCCAAACTGGCCCGCTTGCAAGCACCGCCTGTATGTCTTGTCCATTCCGTCGTCGGACCCTTCTTGCCTGCGTATCGAGCCACTAGTTCGTGTTTTTCGCCACTATCAAGAGCAGTGCGGTTTCCAAATTGTCGATAAGTTCTCGACGCAACTGGCCGACTTGCATCTGCGGTTCGTTGTCGTGCCAGTGCTCCTTGTTACCATCCTCGTCGAGCAGGAGGACCTCCGTAAAGTCCTCAGACTCTTTGGGATCGTACAAAGGAATGTCTACGACGAGAGAACAAAGGCGCACAAAGCTACCCGTGGTGTTATTCACATCGAACGGGATGCAAGCGTGATGGATGGAAGTTTTTGAGAAAAATTGGGGCCATCGGCTGTATTTGTGACCTCCCCAAAAGCCATCGACATGTTTGAGAACACCAAGTTTCTCATTCACTATCGGGTATTGCGGTACCCAGTTTGCGTTCGGACTCGAGATGACGTTCTTGTTATACTGCATATCTGCCAAAACTCGGGCATCTAGGGCTCGTACTGGGTATACACTCTCATCTGCGTGCGAATACTTTAGAATGCATTTCAGAATCAGCAGCTCGCAAACGTACTGAGATCATGCGTCTTTTTCAAAGGTAAGGAATTCTGTTGTTGTCCTTCACTCCTCGAACGACGCTCATCGCCCCACGAGCCAGGCTCATCGCCCCACAGGCCAGGCTCATTGCTCCATGAGCCAAGCTCTCCGTCCCACTGGTACGAGCCTTGCTCCTTGCGCCCCGAGCCTTGCTCCTTGCGCCCCGAGCCTTGCTCCTTGCGCCCTGAGCCTTGCTCTTTGCCCCCCGAGCCTTGCTCTTTGCCCCCCGAGCCTTGCTCTTTGCCCCACGAGCAAAGCTCCCACTGGCCCGAGCCTTGCTCTTTGCCCCCCAAGCCTTGCTCTTTGCCCCCTGAGCCTTGCTCCTTGCCCCACGAGCCAAGCTCCCACTGGCACGAGTCTTGCTCTTTGCCCCACGAGCTATTCTCGCCATTCGTACCATACCAAGAGTAATCACCTCCGCTTGACATCTTGAGATAAGTCTGTTGCAAGTTACGTGGTCAACAAAGGATTGAAATTTGGAGAACTTCGAGAAAGCCTTGATGTAGGATGAATCAGGATTGGACTGAAATGTCTTTGAAAATGTTTGAGCCTTCAGCGCATTCAAATAAGCAACTTTCTATGACACACCTCGCAATTTCAATCTGCCTCTCTGCGGAGAAATCCTTGAAGTGTTGGGCCCTGAAGACGACGACCTTCAGCTCAGCAAATACGAATTGTAGCCGCTGAGATACACAAGACGGTTTGCTACTGCAGACCGTCAATGATATGTCCACGAGTATGCACTAGGCTGGCTCTTAGGGACTTCGTGATGGTCGGGTGGGTTCTTCGGGCGGTGGTAACGGGTTGATTGATGGTGGGAGGCAACTTGAAGTCGACGACGAGAGCGGCAGCGGCGATGATGGACTTCGGACTGAGTCGTCACGTGCCGGAGTACGTGGGAATGCACGCGCGACTCACTCCCAACTAGGCTCAGGCCCCACTGCCGCAAGCCTGACTCTCACATCGATGTCTCCCTCCCCCCTATCTCATTCTCCACGACTGTAGCCCTTCGACCGTCCTCAATGTTTTACTTGACCACGACCAAGCACACGCTCAATGGCCAGATTACGAGTAGTAGGTGCGATCATGCTACCTTGCTAGACTGAGCTTGCGAAACGGCACGGACCACTGCTCAGGTTTGGTAAGTAATTGTTTCCTTTTCTTTCTGCATAGTCAATAACTCATGGGCTTTGTTACTTGCGTGAGCGTCTGCGTACCGCTCGAACGACCAACACACCAAGGATCAGCGACACATCGGGGATCAGCGATGTTATCCTCCAGTGGATCGTTTTCCCATCCGTTGACAACGAGTCGACACGGCCAGATAATGATCGCAAAGACTTTCGTGGATTCGAGAATGAGACACTCGCAAAGCTCCTGGCCCCCGCAGAGGTTCAGCCGCTCACTCCGGAGTAAGTACTTTGAGATAATCCTCCAGTGGATCGTTTTCCCATCCGTTGATACGAGTCGACAACAGCAGCTGTCGTAGCAAGCCATGATATGGACTTCGTGCATTACCCAACAAGTTTGAGCACTAGAACTCAAGAAAGAGGTCCGTATACTAAAACATATCATATTGCTTTACCGGCTGACCATCGACAGCCAGATCAAGCAAATACTGGGATCTGAGCTTTCTGGGATCAGGACGGGATTTCTCGCTGTCTCGAGCCTTCTTTCACCTCGTCTTTCGACAAGTGCTCCCAGGCTCGATAGCAACCGCTGTCATAGTATAGCCAACCCTGCCGTCGTCGCCAGCCTAGTGCATGCGACAGGTGGGGTGGAGTATGCAGTACCGCAAACTATAGTTAGTGGTGCTGTTTTTTGATAGGGTGAAGGATGCGCATTGAACATACATCGTCATGTCAGGCGAGATATTACGATTGATTCAAAAAGAGGTGTGTACTATTCTTTCTTCTGTCTTTCTGTGATCAGAGCTTTCTGTGATCAGTACGCTGGCTTCTTCCTCTTGTCTTCGTTTATCTGTTTACTTTACTCATTTGCAGTACTGCAGCGGACATCTTTGTCAGCAAGGGACGCTACCTTGCTAGAGCATATGAACCATGGACTAGCCCGCAACAAATTCTAAACAAAGGGTATTCCTAACGCAAAGCTTAGCCCTGCTGAATTACAACAAATCACTGATCCACCTTGAACAAAAGAAGACGTACTCATGCCTTCCCTATCACATCATTGCTTATTTATATTACATACTTTCTAGATATCTAGCTTTGTTGCATGTGGACAGGGCCACGGTAACAAACAAAAAAGGAGTTACCCGTGAACTTGATGGCAATCATAGCCGAGTCTTTGCCTTCGAAAATGGTTTGTAGGCCTATAAACACATCTTTACGGCGCCTTCTTCTGCTAACTCAGGTCCCGCTGTCAAAGGCTCAAGGTGTACGAAAATAGGTAATGCAGAGATCCATGGTATGACTGAAGTCACTCCAGGATCACTTGCATACGTTACTGTCCAGGTATTTTATTTGTTTCACGGTTTGCGCGTATATAATACTGAAAAATGTATTACTACCAGGTCTACTTTGCTCTTAGCGCAAGGCTCCATTTCTCTACGTCGAGTGTTCCAGAAATACCCGAGATGTTTAATGGTATTATTCAATTGTTCAGGTCTGATGTCCCACATGTCAAGAGGTACACTGCTGAGCTATTGATTTGGTGGAATTGGTACGTTCATCTGCGTCTATGTGATATTATGGTCCCTTACTAACCCTTACTCAGAATCATCTTTCCGAATACCCAAGCGGCAACTGATCCTCATGACCTAGGTGCCATAGCTGATATTGAAGACTTCTATCGAGACTGGACTGAGGGTGAGGAGGACAACGAAGAGGAAGAGGACAATGTATGAATTTTGATTGAAATTTCCGCTCACATTCAATCCGATACCATCCATCTTGAACAGCTATTTCTATTTTCCCTATTGTCGGTCGCATCAAGCAAATACTGGGATCTGAGCTTTCTGGGATCAGGATGGGATTTTTCGCCGTCTCGAGCCTTTTTTCCCCTCGTCTTTTGACAAGTGCTCCCAGGCTCGATAGCAACCGCTGTCATAGTATAGCCAACCCTGCCGTCGTCGCCAGCCTAGTGCATGCGATAGGTGGGGTGGAGTATGCAGTACCGCAAACCATAGTTAGCGGTGCTGTTTTTTGATAGGGTGAAGGACGCGCATCGAACATACATCGTCATGTCAGGCGAGATATTACGATTGATTCAAAAAGAGGTGCATACTATTCTCTCTTCTGTCTTTCTACGTGCAGCTCGCTGACATCTCCATACTTTGCGGTAGCTTTATTGGTTGACGCCGGCCGACGGAGCCGCGAGCGAAATCACGGACATTATATCTCGGTAGCGTGGCTGGCCAGGGACTTGCCGGTCGCATATGTCAAGGAATCATCATTTGGAACCCTCGGGCGCGCACATTGCAGATCTATCGGCTGCATAATAGGAATGGAATGATTAGGCGGTCGCGCACTGTAGAGATAAATGCACCCTTATCTGGTCCCAAAGCATTCTCCGTGTCCCTTTCCCTCGCTCGTTCTGCACCGTCCAAAAAAATGTCATACAGTTGTAGTGGTCCTGGGTGCCCGCGTACGTCCATGGGAATGAATGGCCTCGGTCGTCATGAAGCTGCTTGTCTTTACGTTCAGGCTGAAGCAAAGCGAGTATTGCTTGATGCGAAGGAGATACGAAAGAAAGCCAAGAAGGTGAAGCTCTCGCATGGAGTACGTGTTGTCTTGCTTCTCTTCACTTAAGTCTAGATTACTCAATTTTTTTAAAAATGTAGTCGGCCTCCTTCGCTGAGACTTATGATGATACGGGTGTGGCACCTGACTTTGGCCCTGACCTCGATCCTGCTGAAAGTGCGCCCAGCCATCCTCTTGCTGTGCCTGACCCACCGACTCTATCGGCGGCCAGCCGCGTTGTACGCCAACGTGTACTTCCTGCCCGTTATCGGGACGCGTTACCTGATGTTCCTACCAGTGCAGCTGTGATTCAAGCAAACTCTAGCACAGAAGAAACAGCAGCCAATTCGGGAGACCCAGAGGCTGTGGATGATACTCCTTCCCACCTATTCCGATCTGAACGCAACAAGTTTGGATTGTGTAAGGTCTTCAGACGTATCTCTTGTCCGGAAGCCCCCGCTGTAGGAAACGTGTATGATAGGGAGCCCTCACCTGCGGATCGAGGCACGCAAGGAAATCCGTTTGCCCCGCATCCGAATTTATCCTCATTTCTTTTCAACCAATGGTTTTGGTCGGGGTCCCTTACTAAAACACTTGAGGATGCAGAACGGCTTCAAGCTCTAATAGGCTCAGATGACTTCATCACGAAAGACATTCTCGAAATGAATATATGGAAGGTCACCAAGCAGCTTCGAAACAGCTCTCTAGACGAGTTTTTTGACCCCCGTGATGGTTGGATGCAAAGTGGTCTGAAGATATGCGTGCCGCTTGGACACTTGCATCCTGAAGCACCGAGTTGCCTTGATTTCGAAATTAATGAGTTCCTTCATCGACCGTTGGTCGCTGTCATTCGGTTCGTGTTCGAGAGCGAAGAGAAGAGCGCAGGTTTTTGTTACGAGCCTTACAAGCTTAGGATTCAGTCACCGCATGGAGGCGAGGAGCAGACAGTCCATGGGGAATTATATTGGTCGAAGAAGTTTTGTGATGCACACAAGGAAGTGCAACGTCTCCCCCGGGACTCTGGCGACGATCTTCCAAGAGCCGTTGTTGCAATGCAGCTATGGTCGGATGGAATGTCGGCCGCAAAGTTTGGCAGTGCAAAACTCTGGCCTGCGTATCTCCAGTTTGGCAACCAGTCGAAGTACGAGCGAAGAAAGTCTGGAGCATGTCATCATATTGCTCATATACCTTCTGTAAGTGAGTTGTCTCTTGAAGATTGGACTTTTCATCTCATTATTTCGTTCGTAGCTTCCGGGTGATTTCAATGACTTCGTTCAACATCATGCACAGGGAAATCCGGCGTCGAACGCACTTCAGACACATTGCCAGCGAGAAGTAATGCACAGCGTATGGAAAACTATGCTGGACGACAAATTTCTTCATGTGTGGAAACACGGCATGGTCATCCACTGCGGCGATGGGGTGACACAACATTTGTATCCTCGCATCTTCACTTACTCTGCAGATTACCCTGAAAAGTACGTATCGTTCGATTCATACGGATGACAAACTAAGTATTCTTGCAGAGTTCTGCTTGTGACAATGAAGCACTTAGGAAAGTGCCCGTGCCCCCGTTGTCTCGTGGAGAGTGGTGCAATATCGTCTTTGGGTAAACACGCAGACTCTCGAACCCGAATCAAGTGTGCTCGAGTTGACGATACATGGCGCCGTCGTAAAGTAGAAGTTGCTCGGGACATCATCTATAATAAACGTCGGCATGTTGCAAATGCAAGTGTCGGTTGGCTTTTAGACGCGCAATCGCTCACGCCTGTTGAAGTGAGTTCGCTCGGTTCGATATGGAGGTCTTACAGACTCTGACGCATCTCTAGAATGCTTTTTCTGCAAGGTTGGGTCCCCTCGGTTTCGATTACCATTCCATGCTCGTGGTTGATGTCATGCACGAGTGGGAGGTCGGCGTATGGTGGCAGATTTTCACTCATCTTGTTCGCATTCTTGATACTTTCACATATGCTCGATTGAACAAGGTGCATGAGCTAGACAGAAGGTTAGTGCTTGCTGACGAAATGTTAAATGGAAGGCTCTTCTCATGACTCAGTAGGGTCCGATGTATACCTCCTTTTTCGGATGCGATACGAACATACAAAGGAAACATATCAGAGATGAAACAAATGACCGCATACAGCTTTGAAGACCTTTTACAGGTGAGCAAGCAAAGGCAGAAACAAAAACAGTAGCTTAACATCTCCCCGCATAGTGTGCATTACCAGTGTTCGAGGGACTTCTACCAGAACCTCACGAGTCCATCGTTCACGAACTCCTATATCGCGCGGCAACCGTCCATGCACTCGCAAAGCTCCATATGCACACTGATGCTACAGTCGCAGCGTTGGACAGTGAAACGAAGCGATTCGGTACTGCACTGCGAAGCTTCAATGACAAGACATGTTCTGCCTTCATGACCGACGAACTTCCATCGGAATCCCAGAAGCGACTGCGCAGATTGCGCCGCAAGACGACGGGAGGTGATACCAATACCGCAGACTTGATACATCCCACAGTGAAGAAGTCCTTCAATATAAATACGTCCAAGATTCATGCCCTTGGGGACTACGCACATCACGTTCTCATGTTCGGGACGACCGACTCGTATAGCACTTCCATTGTCAGACACTTCTCTTCATTTTCGAGACCCAACATTTACTCACTTTGCAACGTCAGGGTGAAACTGAGCACAAACAGTTGAGACAAAATTACTTAAGAACGAACCACGTGAACTTTGTTCGACAAGTGACAGAAATTCAACGCATCCAGTCTAATCTTGCTCACATGGCGGAAAAGTTCAACAAGTCTGCGCCCAAAATTCCACTGGACGCCATCGACGACGGTTTAGATGACGATAATGTGCGCTACTGCATAGCAGCGAGGGGAATGACAGATACCATTAGATCATGGTTGCATTGGAACGATTACGATCCCGCATTGATTGTAAGATTGCTGTTTTTCAGAATAACATATGACTGACATTTGCTCAGGATTTTGAAGAATTATTATTAAATCACATTTTTGCTCAGTTGAAGAACTTTGATTGTGATGATGATGAACTTCAGTTCTCGACTGTTGATCGAGAGGACGTCATCATTAAAGACGATAAGATGTACGAGCACAAACGTCTACGCATCAACTACACGACGTATGATATGCAGTGGGAACATGATTCTATTAATCCTACCTCCATTACTTCGGACGTCATGCTTCTATCGAGGGACTCGGATGCTGTCTCAAAGTCTATATCGCCGTTCTGGTACGCTCGAGTGATTGGGATATATCATGTCAATGCGCAGCTCAGGAGCAATGGAGACACGGCACCGAGTCGTTTGGATTTCCTGTGGGTTCGTTGGTTTGGCCGAGCCGTGGAAGATAGGTTTGGCGATGATGCCTGTCAATTGGAACACGTAAGATTCGTTACAAGGGAAGACGAGTCCCCGCCATTCGGTTTTGTAGATCCAGCTGCCATCATTCGCGCTGCCCATTTAATTCCCGCATTCCATTACGGACGCACAGATGTGCTCCTGTCTCCATCTTATCTAGCTCGAATCAAAGAACCGAATGATATTATAACAGACTGGGAATCGTTCTACGTGAATAAGTAGGTCACAATTGCCTTATCTCCCATTGGACTGAAACTGATAGATGTACAGATTTGCCGACCGTGATTTATTCATGCATCACCGAGGCGGTGGAGTAGGCCACACCACAGCACACAATGCCGAGAACATGAACCACGTACCAGCAGACTTGTATAGCAAGCTGGGCGTACACCGCTCTGATGAAGAAGATGACGAGATGGATGTTGAACCTGCAGAAGAAGTTGAGACTTTGCTCGAGCGCATTCAAAGCGAAATGGGAGATGATGGACACGATAGTGAAGGCGGAGATGAGGAAACGGAAGACTCTGAGTCTGAAGGATCGGTACTGGACAATGAATCTGCCGATGAGGAGATGCCAGTCCAAAATTAATCGGGCACTCTGTCTCCTTGAGTAGTCCGAGGTGCCGTCATGATTGGCAGACGAAGGAAGGTGTGGATTATACTCTTGATGAGAGCCATTGTGATGAGTTGGCATCTGTGACACTAGAAGAAGGCGAGCAGAGCAGCTGTCGTTTCGTGAGATTCGGGGAAGCAACGACATGGCAAGGCCTGCGCCAACGGGACTGGGTGCGCGAGCCTGAGACTGAACCTGCGCGGGCTAGCTGCGTGCAGAGATCGCAGCCGGTGAGATGACGGATGCATAAGCCAATGACGGATGGCTGGAGCCGATGGAGTAGTACTCAGAACAAGAATCGTAACTTGAATAGTCCGAGGTGCCATTATGATTGGCAGATGAAGGAGGGTGTGGATTATACTCTTCGAGCGAGATGTTGCCTGAGCCGCTTCGCGATAGTCTGAGGGAATGTCTGACAGCTGTCAGACGGCTGATGCCTGTGCAAATTTACCAATGAGTTCGAATGAATACTTCGAGGAGGCTTGATTGTAGAAAGACTTCGAGCAGGCAGTCATCGTTTCATATGCTGAGGCAGACTCTGAGCTGACGGTGAAGAGTAGTTTCGGAATGTAGGAAGTTGAACGTGTCTGGCTGCTCGATGATGAGCGATTGCAGCAGGTAAGGGTCGAAGCCTGCAAGAGATGAGTCAAGTTCGGACTTGAAGAGATCGGGGTGAGGTGCGAGGATGTCAGACGGGCTCGTGAAAGATGAAAAGTCGATTCGCTAGGACTCTGACGATAAGCTAACAATCGGAGTCGAAGGTTCCTTTGTTGTACAAGATTGTAAACTACTTTCTTTTCAAGTTCACGCTGCGCCCCTACCTTGCCAACTCGTCAACGTACTTCTCGAGTGACAACGACGAGAATCCTCTCATTATCTATAGTCGCGTTTCAGTCGAACGGTGGACAATTTTGTGACAGTCGGACGCACCATTCGAAACTTGATTCTCATTTTCTTTCCTCCAGGATTTCCCTTTTTTTCGATTCGAGGCGGCGGTACCTGTGCAAGTATGTGGATGGTGAGAACTGTTGTACAGATGCAAGGGCAAGCTTGAATACTGACTATACGATTTTGATCGGCCGGCCGCGCGCGATCGGGCTTCGTGTCCGCCTTCTTCTGTACTTGTGTCGGTAAGGTGATCTTGCCCATGTGTAAATCAAGCGTAGCTAAGAAATGACAGACGTACGGGCCCTTGAATGACGGCGAGCTCGAGCTGAGGCGTGCCCGGAACCGTATGCTTGATTCGGTGAGCATGCTATGCACACTTCTTAACTTAAGAAGCTCAAAACTAACTTTTTAGCATTTCAACGAGTTCTTGGTATGCCGACAACTCCGTAATATTCTCCAGATACCAGCTGAATCGTTTCTGTGTCTTACGACACGTGCTGTCAGTTCTTTGAAGGCAAACGCAATGTCGTTCTCTTTGCGATTGACTGTTCGGAGTCAATGCAAGCACTTCATGATGACCCGAACAAAGAAGGTGCACAGACCTCCCACCTACTTGCTGCACTCGAGGCCAATATGCAAATTCAGAAGCGGAAGGTTGTCGGGCCAAATGACGCTGCTGGGATTTTACTTTTCAATACCGTGAGAAGCTCTCAAACTCCCACATATACCACACCGTACTGAGCATCTCAAAGTCTCGCAAGAAAGAAAATACGGCGCGCGGAGCTACAGAGTACAAAGAATAGGACGTTCGTATACGAGCCTGTAGGACAGATTGATGCCCCAAAGATTCAAAATCTTATCCAGCTCCTTTACGGTGCGTTATACTTCGACTCGCAGTTGTTAGGCGGGAGTCCGGGAGACGACTCGGACTGGGCAGGCCTCGGCTGACTGTCGTCTGGGACGTGCTATACTCGAGTGGAGACTCGGGACACGCGGTACTCAGGCTAGGTCGTCGCAGAGGTAAGAGGATTAATACAAAGTACTCTAATACAGGAGGGGGGTGCGGTCTCACCTAGGTCGTCGCGGAGGTAAGAGGAAAAGCAGAACAAGTGTTCATGCGAGTTCCTCGAACCTTTTATTCGCGCCAATTGTGAGACCAGATTATCTAAGTACTGTATAGTTTATGTAACTTGAAATGGAACGAATGAAGGTCATGTGAAAGGAGTGTGGGAAATGATTGAAAAGATGATTAAATATAATGAAAAGGAGCGATTAAATTAAAAGGAGAAGGAAAAGGGAAATTAAAGAAAAGGGGAAGTTCGAGTTCTAACATTACCCCCCCTTCAAGGCTGGGCGTCCCGACCAGCCAAGATCATGGTCGTTTGGCTCGGTGTCAATGAAGAGTGGGCGGAGTCGTTGGCGAGGGATTTCGAGTTTTCGAGGAGCGCCAGGGTGTTTTCGATAGAACTCAGCGATCGCCTCCTTTGCGTTCTCGCCGAAGTCCATCTCAGGCTGCCAAGTCGGTTTGTTGTATCCAACCCACTTGACAAGGTATTGTAGTTTCCCTCGGTGAAGACGTGAGTCTAGGACCTCCTCGATCTCGTACTCTTCCTCGTTGTCGACGATGTCCGGTGGTGGCGGTGCTGGTTGTTTTTGGCTCTTGAAGGAAGGTTCGACGGCAGGCTTTAGCAGGGCCTCATTGAAGACTGGGTGGACCTTTTTCCATCGCTTTGGGAGCTTGAGTTTGTACGCATTTGCTCCCACCTTGTCAACGATTTCGAAGGGCCCATACCATTTGTCGGCGAGTTTCTTTGTAGGCGAGTCCGTGCTGATGTTTCGTCCGTCAAGGAAAGCCTTGTCTCCGGCTTTGTACTCAACCGAAATCCCTGCTGTCCGGTCATGGTAGTGTTTCATGTCGTCCGCCGCCTTGACCAGGTTGTCTTTTGCGACACGATGAGTCTCCTTTATGTGCTTCGCGAATTCTTCTGCCGACATGTTGGCAGACGAGGTTCGTGTCGTGTCAAAGCTTAAGGGGTGACGTCCTGTGTTCGCGTAGAAAGGGGACATCTTTGTTGCCGAGTGCTCACGGTTATTGTACGCGAACTCCGCGAGGGGGAGCCAGTCCTTCCAGTCTGATTGCCGATGGTTCACGAAGAGCCTAAGATACTGTTCAAGTTCTTGGTTAACATGTTCCGTCTGACCATCTGTCTGTGGGTGATACGCTGTTGACGGGTTGCCTTCGATGTGTAGGAGTTTGTACAGCTCCTTCATCATCGACGCATCGAATTGCGTGCCTCGGTCATGGATGATTTTCTTCGGCAAGCCGTGGAGGCGGAAGATGTGGTCGCGGTACAGTTGAGCCATGCCTTCCGCCGACAACCTTGTCGTCATTGGGATCGCATGCATCTGCTTTGAGAACCTGTCCACAAAGACGCAGATCACGTTATGTCCTTTGGAGTCTGGGAGTTCTCCAATTAGGTCAACCGTGACGATTTCCCAAGGGCCTTCAGGGACAGCATTTGGATGGAGTGGTCTCGATCTTGACGCTCTTAAGGCTTTCGTCCGTTGACAACGGTCGCATCCTCAGACATATGTTCGGACGTCAGAGAACATCGATGCCCACCAGAATTCACGACGAACAAGCTCCACTGTCTTTGACGCTCCCGGATGACCGGCCAACACCGAGTCGTGACACTCCCACAACACGGCTTCCTTCATCGTTGATGGCACGTACACCTTGCCTTTCATCCGCCATAACCCGTCAACCTCTATCATACCCATCGGTCTTTCTGACTCGCCCTGCGCTTTCTGCACTTCAACCACTCGTCCTACCACCTCATTGCGCGACGTCCGTACCACTCCACGGTTCAGCCACTTGTCCTTGATGAACATGACACCGTCGTTGTCATCCTTGCCCTGATCGTAGCCCGCCATGCGCGACAGCAGGTCGGCTTTGCCCATCGTCTTCCCCGACTTGTGTTCGAGGTGGAAGTCGAATTCTTCAAGTTCAGTCCGCCAACGAGCTTGACGATAGCTTAGCTTCTGTGCTGATCTGAAGTAGGTAAGGTTGGCGTGGTCGGACCAGATTTCGATCTTGTGGCGAGCACCGAGGAGGTATTGTCGCCACTCCTTGAGCTCCGAAATGATCGCAAGCATCTCCTTGTCATAGATCTCGTAGTTTCGTTCCGCTGGTTCGAGCGCCTCTGACCTGTAGGCGATCACCCTCCACTTTCCTTCCTGCTTCTGCAACAACACGCCGCCGAGTGCAAAGTTTGACGAGTCCGCCTCTACGCGGAAAGGGCCCTCGTCATTGGCGATGGCTAGGACTGGAGGTGAGCAAAGACGTCGTCTCAGCTCCTCGAACGCTTCCTGCTGTTCGGTCTCCCATACCCAGTCTTTCTTGCCTGTTAACGATGTCAACGGTCGAACCACCTTACTGTAGTCCTTAATAAACCGTCTCAGCCAGTTTCCCATACCAAGGAACTGTTGCAGCTCCTTGAGGTTGCGTGGGATAGGCCAGTTCACAATCGCCTCCGTCTTCGCCGGGTCAGCCCTGATCTCGCCGTTGCCAATGATGTGACCAAGGTACTTGACGACTTTGGCATCGAATTCGCATTTCTCCGGCTTCAGGTACAGGCCGT
Source organism: Porodaedalea pini (assembly GCA_002794775.1). NCBI lineage: Eukaryota > Fungi > Basidiomycota > Agaricomycetes > Hymenochaetales > Hymenochaetaceae > Porodaedalea > Porodaedalea pini. Next base: position 504,252 of record NBAY01000027.1, on the reverse strand, counting down.
TTTCTCGGAGGATCTGGAGTACGTGCCTTGACGTGTCGATATGCTCCTCAATGGTTTCTGAGAGGATCAGGATGTCGTCGAGGTATACGATGATCAGGTTAGCGTAGATCAGGTCCTTGAAGATGTGGTTGACAAAAGCCTGGAACGTGGCTGGTGCATTGCAAAGGCCAAAGAACATGACCGTCAGTTCGAAGAGGCCCATGTTCGTGCGAAACGCTGCCTTCCATTCGTCACCCTCACGGATCTGGATATTGTAGTACCCCCAGCGAAGGTCCAGCTTAGTGATGTACTTCGCTTTTTTGACCTTGTCGACGAGTTCGTTGATGAGAGGGAGGGTATACTTGTTCTTGATTGTACCATCATTGAGTTTTCGGTAATCCTGGATCGGGCGTAGCGATTTGTCAGCCTTCTTGATGAAGAAGAAGGGCGACGCCATGGGTGATATCGACCTTCTGATGCGACCAGACTTCAAATTCTCGTCGAGGAAGTCCTTTAGCGATTGTTGTTCAGTTGGCGTGAGTGGATAGATCTTGAAATCGCTAGGTTTGAAGTCGGGTTTTAAGTCGATGACATGGTCCCAGGGTCGATGTTCCGGCAGCTTTTTGAAGCCTTTTTCACTGAAAACGTCGGCGTAATCGTTGAGGTATGCGGGCCAGGACGCCTTGTCCATTCGCATCTCACTCACCCTCCTCATCTGTTCCACCACCTTCTTCACCTTATCCAGGTCCTCCACTGGCTCCCTCTCTATCGCACATTCCTCTGGACAGCGAGTGAATTCGATCAAACCCGTCTTCCAGTCGACCTCTGGGTTGTGGCGTCGGAGCCAGTTGTACCCCAGGAATATGTTTGACGACGCTAGGGACGTTACTGCAAGGACAATCTTTTCCTTGTGGTGGCCAATCATGAGTTCGACGTCAACATATTCTTTGATCAACCCAGCCTCGTTGTGCGTACCGTTGTCATGGATGCTTTTTAATTATTTTATTCTCTCATCATTTTCCCTTATCTTATCTTATCATATCTTATCCACTCATTACTAATCACACCTATTTCGACTTACTCATATCCATTACACCCCTTTCTCACACTGTCATTATTCGCTGACTGATACTATGACGCCTATTGTTCTACGAAGTTCCACAACATTCTTTCATCTATCTTTATGTAGTAGCTAATTCCCTGGTCCGTGTGCAGCCGCTGCAGGGTATATAAGTAGGTAGTCCTCCTGTACTTATCCCTTAGTTTCGACCTGGTCAATTCTACCTGGCTACGTCCAGAAGCTGTCCCCTTACCTCTGCGCTGTGTCAGTTCCCCTGGCTCACCGTTCTCTCTCTCTTCTCCCTCCTCCTCTGACTGAGTTCCGCGCGACCCGGCTACCCCTTGTGTACCCGTAGTCCGTTGCTGACACAAGGTCAAAACTTACCCCTACCGCCTTGCGCATTCTCAGTCACCGACGCCAAGCTGGCTCTGAACATTCGCATCTCCTACCGACAACAATCTCTCTACCGCGCTACCATCTACACCTTTACCTGTACCCTGCAAATCACTCTCACCATTGAACTCTTCCTACTATCTATCATCATCACTCTCAACCCCCATCTTGTCCAACAATCTCAAAACCGTCCACTACCTGTCCGTAACCCTGAACTCTAGACCAACATTCTTATCCGACGCGTCCGACGACTTGGACTGCGACCCCGACTACGATCGCTTCGACCCACACCTGTTCTCAGATCAATCTCACGTGCATCGATCAGGCCGATACGTTGTTAATTCTTTACCTTCATTATTAAACTCACTCGTTTCATAACCCGCCGTCCTCTTTCTATTCGATCAACCAGCGCTCGTTTGAGAGGGGGTAACGTTGAGTCCGACCCACTCGAGAGTAGCTACCAGGCCTTGGGGGTGATCTTCGGAAAGGTCCCTTGGCGCCCGTTGGAGTCTTCACAGAGGAAGATCCGGGTTTGATCAGCAAGTGAAAGTCGACCACCACATCCGGAATTTTGTTACAGCGCTCAATCAGATCCGCAGGCGTCCGCACCACCTGTCGGCTGGCAGTGTTGTTTCTGATTTGAGCTGGCTCCACACCCGTACGCTCGACCGTCTGGATCAGCGGCACAGCGGTGGAATACACCACCAGAAGACACTGCCGACGCTGTCCTCACACAACTACCACCACTGACCGACGACGACCTAGTACGCCTAGACGACGAGCTAGGAGCCCACCAACCACCCCACCCATCACCAACACCATTGCCTATCATGGCGGAACCCCAAGCCCCAGTCGCGCCAGCGGCCGGAGCTCCGACGATCTCAAACGACATGATGCAGGAGATCATCAACGCGCTACATGGCCTGGGATTACTAGCAACCCCCACGCCAGCAGCCGCAGCAGCACCTGTCCCTCCACCAACAAGCCGCAGTGGAGGAAGACACATCGCCAAACCCAAGGCATTCAACGGGTGAGACTATAAGAAGTTCGAACGTGCCATCACCCTTTACGTTGAAGCTAACGCAGAGGACTTCATGAACGACAAGGACTACTTCCTTTTCGTGTTATCATTCATGACGGAAGGCTCGGCCGCACTCTGGGCACAGAACTTCCTGGAAAGCATCAAAATGGACGGCTATCTGATCTTTTCACTCGTCAGTCGCCAGAAGTTCAACGAACAACTGGAGAAAGTGTTCGGAGATCCGAATGAACGCATGAATGCCATGCAGAAATTGGACAGCTGGAAACACACCTGGGACATCACAGCCAACCAATTCTTCCAGCAGTTCGATATCTATCGCCGTGCGGCAGGATACAGCGATGACGCCAAAAATGACGACACCCTCATCCACAAACTGACGAAAGCCTTGGATAGAGAGATCATATACCGGATCGAAATGAGTGACACAGTCCCAACCACGTACAAAGGCTGGCAAGAAAAAGCCATTCAATTTGACAACGCTAGACGTCAGATGAAAGCCATTGAACAAATGCACACTGCCCCGTCCAGACCTCAGGCACCCCCACCAAAACCTGCCCAGACATTCACACCTAGAATCCCCGAAAGGCGTGATGCCACCGGAGTCACCTACGGAGGCATGGGGAAGCCGATGGACGTCTCACTCGAAGAGCTGAGGAAAGCAGGACTCTGCTACTACTGCAAAGAATCTGGGCATCTACAGAGGTTGCCCAATGCAGAAGAAGGTGATAAGGGCTGTGTTGATGGGGATGGAACCCCGAGAGAGAAAAGTCTGGGCAGACGAGACCGCGACACTCAAGGAGTCAGACTTTGCGGAGGAAGAAGAGGAGGCGCTCTTTGAGCAGGAGTTGGATTTTGCGGAGCCCCAGCAGTGAACACGGCACTGACTGGGATAGGTTCAGTTTCGGTTTTTCAAACGGCCATTTTTGATAATTCTATGGACTCTGTAGATAATTTAGATAAAACACAAAAAAATGTAAAAAGCAATGTCACTCGCAAAAATATTCCTTCTGTTCCTGTACCAGTAGCTAGTAGTGTAGATATGCCTACATGTAACAACACTTCTGCCTCATCATCTTGTTCTACTCCTGTGTCAAACAATCATGTAAAACCCTATTCCGAATCTTTTAATTCTATTTCTTCCTTGGCCGGAACTGAACCGAAATCCGTGAAAAATGAAAACTCGTTGAAACAAGCTGAGAGGAAGTCCCGGAGAGATCGCCCTGTCCCCTTTACTGCCCCATGGGTGGTAGAGCGTCTCAAAAAGGATAAACTCGAAAGTGCTTTAACGACTCTCCGAGTGTGGATGAAACAGCAGAGGCATGCTGAAGCGAATGAAGAGACGGTGCGTCAAATCATTGCGCTAGAAGAATCAGATGCCGTGGCAGCTGTTAGGGACCTGAGGGGTCCGAAACGGTTCGTAAGAGGGTCTCGGGGGCAACAGCTCATGGTACCAATTCTCCTTCAAACGACCGACACCGGTAACCAGTTCAAGGTAGACACCCTACTGGACAGTGGCTGCACTGGCTCGTGTATCAACCGATCCTTTCGTCGAAAAGCATCAGATCAGGACAAAAAAGACACCCATCCCAATCCGAGTCTATAATGCTGATGGCACGCTCAACAAGGACGGCTCGATCACAGAGTTTGTAGAAATGCGCATGACAATTAATGATCATTCAGAGCGCATCCACTTCGCAGTCACAGATCTAGGGAAAACAGATGTGTTCATCGGACATGAATGGTTAAAGCTGCACAATCCCAACATCGACTGGCAAAAATCAACGATCGAATTCGATCGATGCCCCGATGTATGCGGCTATATCCGTAGTCTAGAGGACATTGATGCAGACCCCGACGAAAACCTTGATTTGGTGGAACTTGAAGACAGCGATCAGCTCTTCCTCTTTGATTGGGACAGGTACATTAAGTCCGATCCGAGAAAAGCGCTGAAGGTCAGACAACAGGTGCTCGAGGAAGTCCCAAACTATGTCAAAGAGTTCGCGGACGTCTTCAGTGAACAGGAATTTGATCAGTTACCAGAGAGACGCCCTTGGGATCATGCTATTGAACTCAAGCCGGGTTCAAAGCTCTCTGACTGTAAAATCTACCCGCTCAGTCCATCCAAACAGGTGGCACTGGACAAATTCCTCACCGAAAACTTGAGAACTGGCCGTATTCGTAACTCTCAATCTGAGATGGCATCCCCCTTCTTCTTCATAAAAAAGAAGGATGGCAAGCTTCGCCCCATACAGGATTATCGCCGGCTCAACGAGATGACGGTTAGGAACAAATACCCGTTACCTCTAATCCAAGAGCTCATCGACAAAACAAAACAGGCGAAATTCTTCACGAAGCTTGACATACGTTGGGGTTACAATAACATTCGGATTCGAGAGGGTGACAGGCCGCCTTCAGGACAAACCGTGGTCTATTCGAACCAACGGTCATGTTTTTTGGTCTCACAAACTCACCGGCAACCTTCCAAGGATTCATGAACGAGATCTTCCGAGAACTCGTCAATGATGGACACGTCATAGTCTACATGGATGACATTCTGATCTTCGCACGAACTCGCGAACATCATGACAAATTCGTCCGACAAGTCCTGGAAGTGTTGCGAGCAAACAAGTTGTTCTTAAAGCCAGAAAAGTGCAGCTTCGCTCAAGAGACCATGAACTATCTTGGGCATATCCTTGGCAACGGACAGATTCGCATGGATCCAGCCAAAGTGGCAGGTGTAAAAGATTGGCCAGTGCCTAAGAACAAGAAAGAACTACAGTCTTTCCTTGGGTTCTGCAACTATTACCACTGCTTTATCCTAGCATTCAGTCATTATGCGAAGCCCTTGACAGTGTTGACCGGAGATGTAGAGTGGAAGTGGGAGGTGGAGCAACAGGAGGCCTTTGAACGTCTGAAGCAGAAGCTCTGTGAAGAACCCGTACTCACAGTGCCTACTGATGACGGTCAATTTCGGGTGGAGGCCGATTTGTCGCATTTCGCTAACGGCGCCATTCTGTCCCAATTCATTGACGGAAAGTGGCATCCAATCGCATACCGATCGCAAGCGCTTAGCCAAGCAGAGCGCAACTACGAAATCTACGACAAAGAGATGTTCGCAATCATGTGCGCACTGGATGACTGGCGACAATATCTTCTAGGGGCAACGCAAACCTTTGAAATCTGGTCGGATCACCTCAACCTCCAGTATTTCCGAAAACCCCAGAAGATTAACCACCGACAAGCGAGATGGCTACAGGAGTTAGCGGACTACGACTTCAAACTGTTCCATAAACCAGGTGCCCTGATGACTAAGGCTGACCTCCTCTCGAGACGAGCGGATCATGAGAGGGGGGAGAACAACAATATCGACATCGTTTTGCTCAAGCCGGACCTATTTGTAAACGAAACACTGCTAGAAGCGCTGGATGCAGACTTTGTTAAACGAATTAAAAGGGTACGAAACAACAGGGACAAAGCAGTTGTGAAGGCGTTAGAGCGGAAGGAACGAGAATGGGATGAAGAAGAAGGGTTGTTGATGTGGAAGGGCAGGATCTACGTGCCGAAAGACCATAAACTCCGAGAAGACATCATTCGAAACCATCATGACAGCACGCTTGCAGGACACCCAGGACGCTACAAGACCCATGAGTTGATCACACGCAACTACTGGTGGCCGGGAATCCAACGAGATGTTCGAATATATGTCGAGGGATGTGATGCATGCCAACGTACCAAGGCACACAGAGCGAAACCGCATAATCCCCTGAACCCGAACGAGATCCCGAAAGGTCCTTGGGAAATCGTCACAGCAGACCTGATCGGCGAACTACCCGAGTCCAATGGGCATAACGCAATCTGTGTCTTTGTTGACAGGTTCAGTAAACAGGTGCATGCGATCCCTACCTCTGTGAGCATAACGTCGGAAGGAATGGCGAGACTCTACCGGGATCATGTCTTCAGACTACACGGCATACCACGCAAGTTTATTCATGACAGAGGATCACAATTCGAGTCCAAATTCATGAACGAACTATACCGGTTACTGGGCATCGAGGGAAACCCGTCAACGGCATATCACCCACAGACAGATGGTCAGACAGAATGGATAAACCAAGAGATTGAACAGTACCTTTGTCTCTTTGTTAACCACCATCAGTCGGACTGGGCGGAATGGCTTGCGCTAGCGGAATTTGCGTATAATGACAAAGAACAAATGTCGACAGGAGCGTCACCCTTTTTTGTCAACCATGGGAGACACCCATATAAGGGCACGAATCCTAGACGCGAATCGACCAATGAGTCCGCTAAGCAGTTTGCCAACCGGATGGCCAAGATCAGGGAGGAAACCGAATCAGCGTTAAAGCATGCGGCCGAAACCATGAAGCGCTTCTATGACAGGACGAAGGGAGAATCCATTGAGTATAAACCTGGGGATAAGGTCATGCTCGAAGGAACTCACTTAAAGACAGATCGTCCTATGAAGAAGCTGGGAGATAAACGCTATGGGCCTTTCATCGTCGAAAAGAAAATCGGCACGTCAGCATATAGGCTTAAACTTCCACGTACATGGAAAAAAGTCTATCCGGTTTTCAATGAAGTGCTCCTCTCCCCATACCACGAGCCACAGTATACGTCGCAAAAGCAAGATCCCCCACCCCCGCCCGAGATCATTGATGATGTGCCGGAATATGAGGTCGAAAAGGTTGTCGACTCCAAACTTGTGCGAGGGAAGCTCAAATACCTCGTACATTGGAAAGGGTATCCGAACGAAGAACGCACCTGGGAGCCAATTGAGAATTTGACGAACTCTCAAAAAGCCATTGACAAATTTCATAAATCGACTCCCAGTGCTCCTCGCGCCCTCAACACCCTAGAGATGTCACAGCTGAAGTTCCGACCCGTATTTGAAATGACGGAGCCTGAGAGACAGGAAGGAGTGGCACAGTGGTGGGCCGGTAAGTTCCAGGGTAGGGAACAAGGGCGATCAGGACGCTCGCCTTGAAGGGGAGGGTCATGTCATGGATGCTTTTTAATTATTTTATTCTCTTATCATTTTCCCTTATCTTATCTTATCATATCTTATCCACTCATTACTAATCACACCTATTTCGACTTACTCATATCCATTACGCCCCTTTCTCACACTGTCATTATTCGCTGACTGATACTATGACACCTATTGTTCTACGAAGTTCCACAACATTCTTTCATCTATCTTTATGTAGTAGCTAATTCCCTGGTCCGTGCGCAGCCGCTGCAGGGTATATAAGTAGGTAGTCCTCCTGTACTTATCCCTTAGTTTCGACCTGGTCAATTCTACCTGGCTACGTCCAGAAGCTGTCCCCTTACCTCTGCGCTGTGTCAGTTCCCCTGGCTCACCGTTCTCTCTCTCTTCTCCCTCCTCCTCTGACTGAGTTCCGCGCGACCCGGCTACCCCTTGCGTACCCGTAGTCCGTCGCTGACAACCGTCGGCGTTGAGGACTGCAAGGGGTCTGATGTAACACTTCGTCTCCAACCCATACCGTTCGACGAACCTCACATCAATGCACGATCCTGTACACCCTGAGTCTACAAGGGCATGCGCATCTACCTCTCTCACTTCGCCCGCTACGCTGTGTCCGACGTTCAGGAGAAGGTCCAGCTGGCGTCCGCCAGTTCCTCTCATGAACAGCTGCTCGTACTCCTCATCTTTATTCGCACCGGTGGGGACTTCGTACTTGGGAAAACCATCGACGTCGTTGGTATCTACGTATTGTACAGACGGTTGGTTATATTTTAACGAGTCGGGGTTCGAAGTCCCTTGTTCTTCTCGGTCAGTCGCCCCGATGGCTACGCCTGACCACTCGCAAAACCCTGCGAGTCGACAACCTCTTCGTCATTCTCTTCCTCCTCAACGTATTCTTCCACCGTCGACCTTCAAGTGTCTACGACTTCCTCGAACACCGATTCCTTCATTGCTCCGAGCTCATCGGTGAGGACGCGATGTTCACCTGGTGCCATCAGTTCCAGCATGCGCTGGATGATCGGTTTCGCTTGTGGGCACTTGTCCTTAAAGTGGCCCAGCCCACCGCAGATCCAGCACGCACGTCGTCGTTGCGCCTCGTTCATCGAGACATCCATCGGCTGACCAGCGCCTCCAAATGTGATGCCAGTCGCGTCGCGTTTGTCGACGTGTGGGGCAGCAATCTGTTGGCGCGCAGGAGGCGCTTGTTGGGGCATCGGGCGAGGTGTGAATGGCAATGTCCTGCCTCGTTGTATTGTGCAGATTTGTTGTTCTCCCCGATCGATCTCGACAGCCTTCTTCTTCCACGCCTCATACGTCGTTGGTATGGGTGTCGACCTCAACACACCGTGGACCACCTCGATGTTCATCACGCGCTTCAGGCGGTCGCAGATGACGCTGTCGTCCTTCAACTCTGCTGCCTTGATGATTACGTCAAGATCTTGGAAGAACTCGTCGGCAGAGAGATCCTTCTGGACCTTGTCTCGGAACTTCTTCAACGCCTTCTCCTTCCTGTTCGGGTTGTCGAAGGAGGCATCCAGTCGTTCCTGAAACTTGATCCAGTCATCCGTGAAGCTCACAATGCCACTCGTCGTGAATTCCTGGACATAGTTTTGCGCCCACGTCGACGCGTTGCCACCCTTGAGGTAAGAGAGGGTGACATAGATTTTGCTCAAGACGAGGGGTACTTCGCGGGGTTCGCCGAGACAAAGAGAAGGACTTCGCGCTTGAAGTCAAGGTAGTCATTGCTGCCAGCGAATTTGCGTGGACGGGCGACGTCAATTGAGGGAGCTGGGGCTTGGGCCGCAGGGGCATTCGTTGCCGCGCGGGTGAAGGCGGCCGCTACGATCGCCGCAATTTCCTGTTGCTGCCTTTGGGTAAAGCCCTCCGACATCGCTGGTACGGGTGTGTGCGTTAGGCGTTCAGGGGGCGTCGGCGGCGACGAGTCTCTGCGGGGCGTTCGGTATCCTCCTGGTTCACTGGGAAGGACGACCGATGATGTCGAAACGGTAGGGGATGATGGGGCGCGAGGGGTTCGAGGCGCCCACCGAGTTCTTTCACCTGATGGTTCAGTTGAGTACCAGGCGCGTCTAATGTCACTCCACCAGAGGTTATGGGTGACGTGGTTTCTGTCGTCTGCTACGTACGATTGTCGTTTGGTGTCGTAGCACGACGAATGAGGGAGAGCCCGCTGCTGTTCCTCGGTAAGATCTATGTTGGCTAGACCGGAGGGGGAACGGGGAGGGGCTGGTTGTCCGGATGAATGTTACGCTGGCGAAGGACAGGTTCGTCGGTGAGTTTGATGACCAAACGGAAGGAGGCGGCCGAGAGCACAATCGACAACGACGTCGAGGACTGTACACGGTGTGTTACCCACGTCCAGGTCAGATGGTTCCTCCACCAGAGGGAGAGGCGGAGAGCCAGGGTCGGGAAAGGTCGGGTGTAGGTTTACGTAATTGTTAGGCGGGAGCCCGGGAGATGACTCGGACTGGGCAGGCCTCGGCTGACTGTCGTCTGGGACGTGCTATACTCGAGCGTAGACTCAGGACACGCTTACTCAGGCTAGGTCGTCGCGGAGGTAAGAGGATTAATACAAGTCTAAACTAATACAAGGGGGACGAGTCTCACCTAGGTCGTCGCGGAGGTAAGAGGAAAAGCAGAACAAGGAGTTCATGCGATTCCTGAGACCTTATATAGCGACGACCGTGAGACTATATTACCTAACATTACATAACGAGTGGGAATGGAACGAATGAAGGTAGTGTGGGAATGATTGTGTAAGATGGGTAAATATAATGAAAAGGACGAATATAATAAAGGAAATGGTAAAAGGAAAAATAAAGGAAGAGGTGAAAGTTCAGGTTCTAACATTACCCCCCCTTCAAGGTTGGGCGTCCCGACCAACCATGATCGCGGTCGTCAGGCTCGGTGTCGATGAAGAGCGGACGGAGTCGTTGACGAGGGATGTCGAGTTTCCGAGGTGCACCGGGATGTTTGAGGTAGAACTCAGCGATCGCCTCCTTCGCGTTCTCGCCGAAGTCCGTCTCAGGCTGCCAAGTAGGTTCATTGTAGCCCACCCACTTGACAAGGTACTGTAGTTTCCCTCGGTGCAGACGTGAGTCTAAGACTTCCTCGAGTTCGTATTCCTCCTCGTTGTCGATGATGTCTGGCGGCAGCAGCGGCGGTTGCTTCTGGCTTTCAAAGGACGGTTCGACGGCGGGTTTCAACAGGGCTTCGTTGAAGACAGGGTGGACCTTTTTCCATCGCTTCGGGAGTTTGAGCTTGTACGCGCTCGCTCCTACCTTGTCGACGATGTCAAAGGGGCCGTACCATTTGTCTGCGAGTTTCTTCGTCGGCGAGTCCGTACTGATGTTTTGCCCGTCAAGGAAGACTTTGTCTCCAGCCTTGTACTCCACCGAAGCTCCTGCTGTCCGGTCATGGTAGCGCTTCATGTCCTCTGCTGCCTTGACTAGATTGTCCTTAGCAACGCGATGAGTCTCCTTGATGTGCTTGGCGAATTCTTCCGCCGACATGTTGGCAGAGGAAGTTCGTACGGTGTCGAAGCTCATAGGGTGACGTCCGGTGTTTGCGTAGAAGGGTGACATCCTTGTCGCTGAATGTTCACGGTTGTTGTAGGCGAACTCTGCGAGGGGGAGCCAGTCCTTCCAGTCCGATTGCCGATGATCGACGAAGAGCCGGAGGTACTGTTCGAGCTCTTGATTGACGCGTTCCGTCTGACCGTCCGTTTGTGGGTGGTATGCCGTTGACGGGTTGCCTTCGATGTGTAGGAGTTTGTATAGCTCCTTCATCATCGACGCATCGAACTGTGTGCCTCGGTCGTGGATGATCTTCTTCGGTAGGCCATGGAGGCGGAAGACGTGGTCTCGGTATAACTGAGCCATGCCTTCCGCTGACAGTTTCGTCGTTGTCGGGATGGCATGCATCTGTTTCGAGAATCTGTCCACGAAGACGCAGATTGCATTGTGTCCCTTAGAGTCCGGGAGTTCTCCGATTAGGTCGACCGTGACGATCTCCCAGGGACCTTCAGGGATCGCGTTAGGATGAAGCGGTCTCGACCTCGACGTTCTTAAGGCTTTCGTCCGTTGGCAACGGTTGCATCCTCGGACGTATGTTCAGACATCGGAGAACATTGACGCCCACCAGAAGTCTCGACGTACCAGTTCGACCGTCTTCGACGATCCAGGATGTCCTGCCAGGGTCGAGTCGTGGTACTCCCGCAATATCGCTTCCTTCACCGTCGACGGCACGTACACCTTGCCTTTCATCCGCCACAACCCGTCGACCTTCACCATATTCATCGGCCTCTCCGACTTGTCTTGCGCTCTCTGCGCCTCACCCACTCGTTCCAACATTTCATCACGCGACGTCCTTACCACCCCACGGTTCAGCCATTTCTCCTTGATGAATACGACGCCGTCATTGTCATCCTTGCCCTGATCATAGCCCGCCTTGCGTGACAGCAAGTCGGCCTTGCCCATTGTCTTCCCCGACTTGTGTTCGAGGTGGAAGTCGAATTCCTCGAGCTCGGTTCGCCAGCGAGCTTGACGATAGCTTAGCTTCTGCGCTGACCTGAAGTAGGTGAGGTTGGCGTGGTCGGACCAGATTTCAATCTTGTGGCGAGCGCCAAGGAGGTATTGCCGCCACTCCTTGAGTGCCGAAACGATCGCGAGCATCTCCTTGTCGTAGATCTCGTAGTTTCGTTCCGCCGGTTCAAGTGCCTCTGACCTGTAGGCGATCACCCTCCACTTCCCTTCCTGCTTCTGCAACAACACACCACCGAGCGCAAAGTTCGACGAGTCCGCTTCTACGCGGAAAGGGCCCTCGTCATTGGCGATGGCTAGGACTGGAGGTGAGCAGAGACGTCGTCTCAGCTCCTCGAACGCTTCCTGCTGTTCGGTCTCCCATACCCAGTCCTTCTTGCCCGTTAACGACGTCAACGGTCGGACCACCTTGCTGTAGTCCTTAATAAACCGTCTCAGCCAGTTTCCCATGCCAAGGAACTGTTGCAGCTCCTTGAGGTTCCGTGGGACTGGCCAGTTCGCAATCGCCTCCGTCTTTGCCGGGTCAGCCCTGATTTCTCCATTGCCGATGATGTGGCCGAGGTATTTGACGACCTTGGCGTCAAACTCGCACTTCTCCGGCTTCAGGTACAGGCCATTCTCTCGGAGGATCTGGAGTACGCGCCTCGACGTGTCGATATGCTCCTCAATGGTTTCCGAGAGGATCAGGATGTCGTCGAGGTATACGATGATCAGGTTCGCGTAGATTAGGTCCTTAAAGATGTGGTTGACAAAGGCCTGGAACGTGGCCGGCGCGTTGCAAAGGCCAAAGAACATGACCGTCGGTTCGAAGAGGCCCATGTTCGTGCGAAACGCTGCTTTCCATTCGTCACCCTCGCGGATCCGGATATTGTAGTACCCCCAGCGAAGGTCAAGCTTAGTGATGTATTTCGCTTTCTTGACCTTGTCGACGAGTTCGTCAATGAGAGGGAGGGGATACTTGTTCTTGATCGTACCGTCATTGAGCTTACGGTAGTCCTGGATCGGGCGTAGCGATTTGTCGGCCTTCTTAATGAAGAAGAAGGGCGACGCCATGGGCGATATCGACCGTCGAATGCGACCCGACTTCAGGTTTTCATCAAGGAAGTCCTTGAGTGACTGTTGCTCGGTCGGCGTGAGCGGGTAGATCTTACAGTCGCTCGGTTTGAAGTCGGGCTTCAAGTCGATGACATGGTCCCAGGGTCGGTGTTCCGGCAGCTTCTCGAAACCTTTTTCGCTGAAAACGTCGGCGTAGTCGTTGAGGTACGCGGGCCAGGACGTCTTGTCCATTCGCATCTCACTCACCCTCCTCATCTGTTCCACCACCTTCTTCACCTCGCCTAGGTCCTCCACCGGCTCCCTCTCGATCGCACATTCTTCTGGACAGCGGGTGAATTCGACCGAGCCCGTTTTCCAGTCGACCTCCGGATTGTGACGTCGAAGCCAGTCGTACCCCAGGAAGATGTTCGATGACGCTAGGGACGTTACTGCGAGGACGATCTTCTCCCGATGACGGCCGATCATGAGTTCGACGTCAACGTACTCCTCGATCAATCCGGCCTCATTGTGCGTGCCATCGGCGTTCAGCACCGCGAGGGGTCGAATGTAGCGTTTTGTTTCCAACCCGTACCTCTCGACGAACCTGACGTCGATGCAGGATCCCGTGCATCCCGAATCCACAAGGGCATGCGCATCTACCTCTCTCGCTTCACCAGCTATTTCATGCTCGACGGTCAGGAGAAGGTCCAGCTGGCGTCCGCCAGTTCCTCTCATGAACAGTTGTTCGTACTCTTCATTCTTGTTCACACCGGTGGAGACTTCGTAATTGGGAAAACCATCGACGTTGTTCGCATCTACGTATTGTACAAACGGTTGGTTATATTTTAGCGGATCCGGATTCGAAGTCTCTTGTTCTTCTCGGTCAGTCGCCCCGATGGCTACGCCTGACCATTCGCAAAACCCTGCGAGTCGACGACCTCTTCGTTATCGCCTTCTTCCTCCACATAGTCCTCCACCGTCGACCTCCGAGTGTCTACGACTTCCTCGAAGGCCGACTCCTTCATCGCTCCGAGCTCGTCGGCGAGGACACGACGTTCGCCTGGCGCCATCAGTTCCAGCATGCGCTGGATGATCGGTTTCGCCTGTGGGCACTTGTCTTTAAAGTGGCCCAGCCCACCACAGATCCAGCACGCACGTCGTCGTTGTGCCTCGTTCATCGAGACGTCCATCGGTTGACCAGCGCCTCCAAAGGTGACGCCGGTCGCATCGCGTCTGTCGACGTGAGGGGCCGCTACCTGACGGCGAGCTGGGGGCGCTTGTTGTGGTAGGCGAGGAAGGGGAAGAAAGGCGCGTCCTCGTTGGATAGCGCGAATCTGCTGTTCGCCGCGGTCTATTTCAATCGCCTTATTCTTCCAATCCTCGTATTTCGTTGGGACTGGCGTCGACCTTAGCACTCCACGGACCACCTCGATGTTCATCGCCCGCTTGAGGCGATCGCAGATGACGCTGTCGTCTTTCAACTCGGCGCACTTAATTATCACGTCGAACTTCTGGAAGAACTCGTCCGCGGTTAGGTCCTTCTGAACCTTATCTCGGAAATCCTTCAGCGCTTTCTCCTTGCGATTCGGGTCATCGAACGAGGCGTCGAGTCGTTCCTGGAATCTTTCCCAGCTGTCGGTGAAGGTGACGATCCCCGACGTTGTCGACTCCTCGACGTAGTTCTGCGCCCACGTTGCCGCATTACCACCCTTCAGGTAGGAGAGAGCTACATAAATCTTACTCTCTGACGTAGGGTATCGACTTGGATTTGCGGATACAAAAAGGAGGACTTCACGTCTGAAGTCGAGGTAATCGTCGCCACCAGTGAATTCTCGTGGCCGGGCGACATCTATGTTGGGGGTCGGGGGGTTAGCGGCCGCGACCGGTGCTGGGGCGTTGTTCGCCTGATGGGCGAAGGCATTCGCAACGATGGCCGCGATCTGCGCCATTTGCTGTTGGCTGAAACCTTCTGTTGACATCGCGGGTTCGGGTGCGGGTGTCGAAGGTTCTGGAGGAGTCGGCGGTGAGGGGTCTCTGTTGGTTTCGCGGTAAGGACCTGGGGTCGGTGGTAGGTTGACCGTAGACGTTGACGGTGCAGGTGACGACGGAGCGGCTGGGGGCCACCTTGCTCTCCTCCCTCGTTCGTCTGATGAATACCAGCTGCGCCGGATTTCACTCCACCAGATGTCGTGAGTGACGCCGCTATTATTGGTCGCGACGTAGCCTGGTCGGTCTGGATCCCAACGGGCTGAAGCAGGAAGGGCCCGTTGCTGTTCGTCGGTGAGATCTATCTTGACGTTGGCGGAGGGACAGGGATCGGTTGCGCGTTCGATCCGGGGTTACGCCAACGTTGAGCGGGTTCGTCAGCGAAGTTGATGACGAGGCGGTAGGATCCGAGCGAGATTACAAACGAGATTGTCGTCGAAGTTTGGACTCGTCTTGTTACCCACGTCCACGTTAGGTGCGTGCTCCACCAGAGGCTAATTCGTAGAGCCAGGGTCGGGAAATGTCGGTTGATATATTTACGTAATACACGAACGTCCGAAAACGTCCGGGCAGGGTTGAGGGTTGTCGTTTAGGGGGTTTACACGTCAAGTCCGTCGAGGGGAGCGCTCCTCTAGACCGAGTGAAGGCGAGTCGACAGCGACGACTTACGCTGGGGATGAGCCTGGGTGAGGTTCTGCTTTTATGTTAGGCGGGAGCCCGGGAGATGACTCGGACTGGGCAGGCCTCGGCTGACTGTCGTCTGGGACGTGCTATACTCGAGCGTAGACTCGGGACACGCTTACTCAGGCTAGGTCGTCACGGAGGTAAGAGGATTAATACAAGTCTAAACTAATACAAGGGGGACGAGTCTCACCTAGGTCGTCGCGGAGGTAAGAGGAAAAGCAGAACAAGGAGTTCATGCGATTCCTGAGACCTTATATAGCGACGACCGTGAGACTATATTACCTAACATTACATAACGAGTGGGAATGGAACGAATGAAGGTAGTGTGGGAATGATTGTGTAAGATGGGTAAATATAATGAAAAGGACGAATATAATAAAGGAAATGGTAAAAGGAAAAATAAAGGAAGAGGTGAAAGTTCAGGTTCTAACAGTAATACACGAACGTCCGAAAACGTCCGGGCAGGGTTGAGGGTTTGTTGTTTAGGGGTTCTACACGTCAAGTCCGTCGAGGGGAGCACTCCTCTAGACCGAGTGAAGGCGAGTCGACAGCGACGACGTACGCTGGGGATGAGCCTGGGTGGGGTTCTGCTTTTATGTTAGGCGGGAGTCCGGGAGATGACTCGGACTGGGCAGGCCTCGGCTGACTGTCGTCTGGGACGTGCTATACTCGAGTGGAGACTCGGGACACGTGGTACTCAGGCTAGGTCATCGCGGAGGTAAGAGGATTAATACAAAGTACTCTAATACAGGAGGGGGGTGCGGTCTCACCTAGGTCGTCGCAGAGGTAAGAGGAAAAGCAGAACAAGTGTTCATGCGAGTTCCTCGAACCTTTTATTCGCGCCAATTGTGAGACCAGATTATCTAAGTACTGTATAGTTTATGTAACTTGAAATGGAACGAATGAAGGTCATGTGAAAGGAGTGTGGGAAATGATTGAAAAGATGATTAAATATAATGAAAAGGAGCGATTAAATTAAAAGGAGAAGGAAAAGGGAAATTAAAGAAAAGGGGAAGTTCGAGTTCTAACACTCAGTACCCGATGACACCGACCCCCCCTATGACGGATTCGCAGCCTAGCTCCTCAGACTCCTCTTCTGACTCGGACTCGACCAGTGCTTCACGACAGGTGCCAGAGGAAGAGTTTACGAGAAGTGGAAAGAGGAAGGCGTACGCTGGCTTCTTCCTCTTGTCTTCGTTTATCTGTTTACTTTACTCATTTGCAGTACTGCAGCGGACATCTTCATCAGCAAGGGACGCTACCTTGCTAGAGCATATGAACCATGGACTAGCCCGCAACAAATTCTTAACAAAGGTATTCCTAACGCAAAGCTTAGCCCTGCTGAATTACAACAAATCACTGATCCGTCGTAAGTGATTGGTTTTATTCTACTTTATTCTTTCAATAATCAGTTCTTGTGTCAGTGTCCACCGTGCTGTGGATGCTGTGAAGGCTTTATTCGATGTCAACACCTTGCTGTACAAGAAGGTCGTCAAGGCGGATACTCAGACATTCAAATATATAGTTAATTGCGTGAGTCATTGCTTTTTTTTCCTCTGCATAGATAAACTCTCACAATGTTTACAGTTGTGTGAGGGTCAGCATGCCGCTCGGTCTGCCGATACATCAGGAATCAGGAAAATTATCCTCCAGTGGATCGTTTTCCCATCCGTTGACAACGAGTCGACACGGCCAGATAATGATTGCGAAGACTTACGTGGATTCGAGAATGAGACACTCGCAAAGCTCCTGGCCCCCGCAGAGGTTCAGCCGCTCACTCCAGAGTAAGTACTTTGAGATAATCTTAAACAAAAGAAGACGTGCTCATGCCTTTCCTATCACATCATTGCTGATTTATATTACATACTTTCTAGATATCTAGCTTTGTTGCGTGCGGACAGGGCCATGGTAACAAACAAAAAAGGAGTTACCCGTGAACTTGATGGCAACCATAGCTGAGTCTTTGCCTTCAAAAATGGTATTTATCATCCAAGGAACCCTCTGAAGGGCTTCTTGAAGGGTAATTTGATCGTCAGGGCAAGTCTTCTTCCTTTTTCTTTCTTAATGTGTTTACATCTTTTTGTAGGCCTATAAACACATCTTTACGGCGCCTTCTTCTGCTAACTCAGGTCCCGCTGTCAAAGGCTCAAGGTGTACGAAAATAGGTAATGCAGAGATCCATGGTATGACTGAAGTCACTCCAGGATCACTTGCATACGTTACTGTCCAGGTATTTTATTTGTTTCACGGTTTGCGCGTATATAATACTGAAAAATGTATTACTACCAGGTCTACTTTGCTCTTAGCGCAAGGCTCCATTTCTCTACGTCGAGTGCTCCAGAAATACCCGAGATGTTTAATGGTATTATTCAATTGTTCAGGTCTGATGTCCCACATGTCAAGAGGTACACTGCTGAGCTATTGATTTGGTGGAATCGGTATGTTCATCTGCGTCTATGTGATATTATGGTCCCTTACTAACCCTTACTCAGAATTATCTTTCCGAATACCCAAGCGGCAACCGATCCTCATGACCTAGGTGCCATAGCTGATATTGAAGACTTCTATCGAGACTGGACCGAGGATGAGGAGGGCAATGAAGAGGGTGAGGAGGACAACGAAGAGGAAGAGGACAATGTATGAATTTTGATTGAAATTTCCGCTCACATTCAATCCGATACCATCCATCTTGAACAGCTATTTCTATTTTCCCTATCGTTGGTCGCATATTGTTATGTGCTATTTCAATTTCATTCTATTCCAATACTTCCATCTAATTGTCATCCACGACAACTGCTGCTAAGTGAGCTATAACTATTATATACATGAGAACCGACAGTGCGCATCACCATCAATTAGAAAGCATTATAAGTAATTTCTTGCTTTTATAACTCTGACAACTCTTCCGCCGCCTTGTAATCCTGACTTTAGAATTTATTTAATTATATATAAGTCTGCAATACTTCCGCTAACTTATACTCTATTGAAAGTCTTATCATGTATTAAAATCTCTCATAAGTGTTTTGATATATTATAATTTGGTATGACTGTTATGCTTTTCGGTAAGTATTATGGTGGATTGTAAGATGGAGTTCAGATTTTATTGCTCTATAATTATGCCCGAAATGATTATATGTATTACATGTCTTTTAAGACTTATAATTGAATATAATTAGTTATAATACTCTGCAGATTTTTGTGATGTTGTTTGTCCGCCCCCAAGTACGATTTCACTTGTGCCACGCTTTCGAACTTGCGGCATTCCTAATAGACAGTTATAATTTTATTACGCTTCGTGCCATTTCCCATAGACTGTATACAGAATTTCTCATTTATTGAGTTTTACGTTGTTTTTCCAGCCATCCAAACAAGGTTTGAAGTCAGTAAGAATGTGATCGACGTTCCCGTTTTGGCTTCGGAGTATGAAATTCAGAGAGAGCGACGTCTGGCACTGCACACTGTTGGGAGTGCATTTTGAGCACGTCCTCCATGTCGACAGCAACCTTGCCTCCCATTTCTGACGTCCCTTCTGGACACTTTGCGAGCAAGAGAAAGAGGTATGTGGCACATGCTTTCTTGGTAGTTTTCATATATACTGACGGCCAAAACTCACAGATCGCGCTCGCGTTCGCCAGTGCAAGACGCTGCACCTCCGCCTCCTGCAAACCGGCGCAGGTCTGTGTCACCTTCCGGTGCTCGAGACAGGTCAGACCTCCCACGTGTCGAAGATGTTGATCCAGTGCGGCGTAAGGAGCGCGAGCGGCAGCTTGCGCTGAAGATGGCAGAGAGCGAGCTCAATGGGAAGGACAAGGAAAAAGAAAAGGAGAAGCCGGCGTTCGACGCCGCGGCAGAGTTCTCCAAACTCGTTTCGTCCCGCTCTGGTGGCGTGTACATCCCTCCTTCACGTTTGCGTGCGCTGCAAGCAGAAGCTGCGAAGGACAAGACGAGCCCAGAGTACCAGCGGCTCTCGTGGGACGCGCTTCGTAAGTCCATCACCGGTATCGTCAACAGGGTGAACATCGCGAACATCAAAGATGTCGTACCGGAGCTGTTCTCGGAGAACCTCATTCGTGGCCGAGGGCTCTTCTGCCGCAGCATCATGAAAGCGCAGGGGTCCAGTTTGCCATTTACGCCTGTTTTTGCAGCTCTCGTCGCCATTATTAATACCAAGTTGCCACAAACCGGAGAACTGTTGTTAACAAGGCTCGTCAGTCAGTTTAGGCGAGCTTTCAAGCGGAACGACAAAGTAGGTCTACCTTCCAGATTTTTCTTCGATTATAAAGCCTAATCAAGCGCCTGCAGATTGTTTGCCATTCGACTACTACTTTCATTGCGCACCTAGTCAACCAGGCTGTCGCGCACGAGATCATCGCCCTCCAGATCCTTGTTCTCCTTCTCGAACGACCAACAGATGACTCGATCGAAATTGCAGTCGGCTTCATGCGTGAAGTTGGCGCCTACCTTGCGGAGAACTCGCCTAAGGCGAATGCATCGGTTTACGAGCGCTTCCGTGCGGTGTTGAACGAAGGCGCCATCTCACAGCGTGTGCAGTACATGATCGAAGTGCTGATGCAGGTGCGGAAGGATAAATACAAGGACAACCCAATAATTGCGGAGGGTTTGGACCTCGTCTTGGAGGAGGAACAAATCACTCACCAAATTGGACTTGATGATGAGCTTCAGGTACAGGAAGGTCTGAGTAAGTGGCTTGCGTTTATGTTATTCGTGCTTCGCTTACAATTCTTCATAGACATATTCAAATTCGACCCCAAGTATCTTGAAAATGAAGAGAAGTATAAGGAGATTAAGGCAGAGATTCTCGGAGAAGATTCTGATGATGAAGGCTCGGAAGAAGACAGTGAAGAGAGTGAAGAAGAAGAGGAAGAAGGTGTGTTCGTGATTGCGTGTTTGTGGTTAGTAAACTAGCTAATACTTTTAGCAGCTGTCGCAGACAAAGAAGGCATCGAAGACCGGACGTCCACGAATCTGGTCAATCTTCGACGAGTTATTTACTTGACCATTATGAATGCGCTTAACTACGAAGAAGCCGTTCATAAACTGCTGAAAGTTCAGATTGAAGAAGGAGATGAGGTACGTCGACTCATTATGTGTGATGGATAGTGGTTGAAATATGGCGTAGATCGAGCTCATCAAAATGGTTATCGAATGTTGCTCACAAGAGCGGTCGTACTCAAAGTTCTACGGTCTTATCGGCGAGCGGTTCAGCAAGTTGAATCGGGTGTGGACCGATGCTCTTGAGCAGTCCTTCCGGGAGTACTACGAAACAATTCACCGCTACGAGACGAATCGGCTGCGCAACATCGCGCGCTTTTTCGGACATATCCTTGCGACGGACGCGGTCTCGTGGGCCGTGCTCGATGTGGTCAAAATGAACGAGGACGACACGACGAGTAGCAGCCGTATCTTCATCAAAATTATGTTTGGGGAGATCGTGGAGGCAATGGGTATCAAGACGGTTGCGGAGCGCTTTAAGGATCCCGAGGTGAAGCGTTTCTGCGATGGTATGTTCCCTATGGACAACCCGAAGAACACACGGTTCTCTATCAATTACTTTACGAGTATCGGCCTGGGTGTTGTTACGGAGGAGATGCGCGAGCATTTGAAGGTATGTTGACTTTTCCCTTTCAACAGAAGAATCAAAACTGATTACAGAATCGTGCAGAACGCTCCACGTCTCATCATGGAACAACGACGGGCTCTTATGGAGGAATCATCATCCTCAGACTCGGATTCGGATCCCACCTCCGACTCGGATAGCGACTCGGATTCAGACTCGGGCTCGGATTCGGACTCAGAGTCAGAGTCGGAAGACAGCAGGTCGCGGGGCGGTGTAAGGCGTCGACGGGCACCCTCCCGTTCGATCTCCCACTCGCCACGCCGCAGGCGTTCTTCCACACCTCCAAGACGTGAGCGCGGCAGATACGACTCTCGCTCCAACTCGCCGCCGCCGCCGCCTCGTCGACCGCGGGACCGTTCTGACTCGCGCTCGGCGTCGCCGCCTCCGATGCGTAGAGTCGTCATCGATCGCGAGCGTTACCGCGAGAGAGAGCCCGAGCCTGAGCGCTCTGTACGTGACTATTCCCCGAATGGGCGACAGAGGAAACGCTCGCCCCCTCTACGGCGTTCGCCTCCCCTGGCGCGCTACGATGGCCGCGATCGTGACCACAGCGGGTATGGCTACGCTCGGCGAGGCGCACGCAACGAGTCGCTTGAGCGTGATCATTTCCGCAGATCTGGACGGGACCGCTCCCCGCCACCACCCCGTCGTCGCTCGCCATCTCCCGAGGACAGGGATAGGTACAGGGGCCGCGGACGGTCGTCCTCATTCTCTCCACCGCCCTCGCCAAAGCTCCGTCGCCGGTCGCCTGTGGATGATCGATATCGCGACCGCGAGCCGCCGCGGCGCACGGCGAGGAACAGGTCGGACTCGCGAGAACGCTATCGAGAGAGGGAAATGGAACGACGTAGGAGGTAATTGGGTCCAGAGGAACTTGAGCATTTTGTGTTTCGCAGAATCGCATATCAAAACATTCGCTCAACTCCTTTGACTTACTATGTATACGAGCTGTTGAATATATGTGTTGAGATCCTTGACGTAACAACCTTACCTCCTTTCAAAATTCAAGGCATAGGTGCAGCAAATAAGAAACTTACTCTCCAATCAGACCATGCATCATGCGGGAATCGAACCCACGTCGAAACCTAACGGATGGGAAAAACTCTCCTCTCTGGGAAGATTCCATGCTAACCTTCTACACCAATGATGCGGCAGCTGGAGTGCAAAAATGCGGTAGAACAGCTTAATTGAAATTCCAATCTATAGCAACTGATCCAGATCTTTCAAAGAATGACAGATACAGTGACAAACACTTCGTACAAGGCAAGATAAGTCCCGAGCATATCTGATACATGGCAAATAGGAAGGGCAAGAAAACGGTCAGCGACGTAAAGATATCAACAAGAAGTTCTGATATGCATTCCTCTCCATTCCTGCAGTGCACATATACATCATAAGAAATCATCAGATGGTATAAAGAGCATTGAGAACGAGGTAAACAGCCTCGCTCTATAAACCTAGGGCGACAAGGAAAGTCGTAGACGCGAGCGACACCAAGTAGACGGCCGATGCCGAGAGAGACGTCGAGGGGAAGGCAGCTGAGGAGCCGGGAACAGGTATGAAGTGCTTCGCTTCCTCTTCTTGCTCTGCCTCAGATTGCTACAGGAGAAATCAATAGGCATCATAGAAGCGAAAGAGATGTGAGGATGAGTGGACGTACTTTGAACGCGACGAGCCCGACGATGACGCCCGCTGCAAAGAAGCAGAAGGCAATAATGAGCCAAAGGACTCCCCATACTGTGGATTCGCATTGTTAGCTATTTGTATGATGGATGAAGACGCGTGAATTGACCTTGCGAAGGGCAGCAGCCGCAGATGTGGGCAAACGCCGACGCGTCAGACGAATTGACTTTTCGTGATATAGTATCGTCTGAAAGATGGTATGAGAAGAGTACTGATGTCACGGTTCCCGTATAGAGGACGCACCAATGACATCCCACAGGACATACATGCAGGACATGACGCCAATGAAGAGAACCTTTGCAAATTAGTCAGAACTAACGCCGCAAACAGATGAACTATAAACACTTACCAAGAATCTGAGCGCTACTCCGCCCTTTACAAACCAGAAAATGATGATGATGGCGGACATCCCAAATATGAGGACCCAAGTTCTAGACAGCGAAGGTCAGGAAACAGACGCCTCCATACAAGAAACTAGCTTACAGCCAGTTCCTTCTCGCCCACCAGAGCGTGAACAGGAAGAAACCCGCCAGAACGAGGGACGCAATTTTGCTCGCGTTGATGTTGAATCCACAGGCGATTAGACAAGCGCCGATGAACGACGAGCCGAGGTAGCCTGCAGGCAATGTTATGAACGGTACTCCTCCCGACATACGCGTCGCCCCTCCCTCATCGGCTAAATTTAGAAGAGCAGGTTGGCCGTTAGCTCAAGACACAGTCTGGAAGTGGAAACCGCGTACGATCTAATTCGACGGACTCGATATGCGCGCAGGTCAAGAGACCGGCGATAGCGTGGCTCATCTACACAGGTTAGAGCTCGTACGACTCGGAAGACGACAGAGGGAACGTACCTCATGGAAGCCGACTGTTAGCAGCCTAGAATGCTGATTAGTTGAAATTCACGAATGCATGGATGAATTAACGCACTTAAACGGATAGACTTCACAGACAGAAGTTCATTTAGCTTCAACCAATTCTCGAAATTCTTTTCGAACCACGCACTTATCCAGCTGAGAACCGGAACATGCCTGTTGGACCTCGGTCAGCAAACTCCCGTCACAAAAAATGCGGGTCTCTCGCACCATAATATAGCGATTGCAACAATGTAGCAAGCCGCGATGATCAGTGTGGTCTTCTGAGTTGCCGTCGGGGTTAACTGGGATCTGACATCTCTTGGGTATAGCTGCGTGAAATCGCGCGCATCAAACTCGTTGAGAGATGGCATCCAGAGACAGTTATGGCAGCAGCAGGTAGGTATATGGTGGCAGTAGGGGTACAAGAGGAAGTCACTACTCAACCCACTGCAAACCGCAGTTAAACTGAATAGCCTTGGCGGTCAAAGTTTACCATAAAAGGAATTGCGTCGATCAATGCTGCGCGCAAGTTTGCTTCCTCCTGTGCTTCCTTTGCTGCGGCGACACTCGACTGCAGGCATATCTGGCGCGAATATAGGTGAAAAATGTACAAATAGTGCGATGGAGCTAGTAGTCTGGAATCTGGAACACGTCCCTCCGCACCATCTAGCGATCCAAAAGAGGCCTAGGGAAATTCAAGTGTTCATCAAAAGGCGCGCGCGCATGCGGTGCATTCATGAGATCGTGATGGTGACCTGTCCTTATGCCTGTGCTCCTTTGCTCTTCACTCATCTTGCAGTAAAAGCTGTATTTTACAACTGAGGAGCTACCTTCAAGCAATCGACGTCGCTGAGGAGATCGAGTCGCGAGGTTCTCAATGGGTCAGGCTCCAAGCTCGCAAAATGCTCAATACAAGGCCTACGCGCAAAAGCCGAAGCACAAAAGATGCGCCACACCTGCTCCTCGTATTATTTCAGTGAACGCGGACCTTGCTCTCCTTGACAGTGCACGCACTCTCCAGGTTGATTCAGTGCACACTTTTTGTTTTGCAAACCGACGGCTGACTCTGCGCATCGACAGAATCCTCGAAATCGGGCCCGCAACCCTCGAGTCCTTATACGACACGAGGTTAACAATAGCGACCGTGCTTATTTCTGTTTGTTCTGCGACCGCTCCTTCAGTAGTAACAACTACCTACAGGAAGTGAGTCTCTTTTACTTTGTTATCATAGGGTCCTCGCTGATGCCGCGTCCAGCACTACGCAATCCATGATCCTTCCTACTCAAGAATACATGGCACTGCCGGAACAGGGAACACGAGATCATCAGGTGTTCGAGTGTCCTCACAGCCCTCAGGACGTGGAACCGACCCCAATAGCTATTGCCGCTTCTGTAACAAACCCATGGCAGGTGAAAGACTCGTAAATGTATGTCCCCTTTGTAGACGAAATAATTACTTCGCCGCCTCACTCGCGATTCATACAAGCACCATCTACACGCCGAACTTCACAGGAATGTCCGTAGCCGGAACGAGTTGCATCAAACTACAGACCGACCTGAGCTGTGGTGCGCCATGTGCGAAACACGCTTCACGCATACGGACAGGAAACGCAAGGTGTGCCCGCTTCGTTCCCCTTTCCCTCTGAATTGTCGTGCTAAATTAATAGTGCCGGTTGTCGCTTTAGCATATGGAGGAGATGAACGTACACAATACCCGTTACAGAGAGCTGCAGGCGCTTGCTCTGCGCGATCCGAACTTCGACCGTTCTCTTCTCGAGCGCCCACTACCTCCTGCCCCGCAGAACGTAAACATCACAGTCGTAGAATCAGAGAGTATCCACTTTTGTGCTCCCTGCGATAGATACTTCTCTTCTGCGGGAGACCTAGAACGGGTAAGCCATAGTAACTTCCCATGCCATGAGAGTGTTGGTTTTATTAAATTTAAATGTGCCTGCTTTTCGAAAGCATCAATCGAAAGGGCATCGCGACGCCGCAGAAGACAGACAACGAGCATCCAGCTCACTTACCAGCCAGGGACTGTTATCTTCTGCTCTACCAATCGCGACACAGTCCATGAGCGACCTTCCCCTTCCACCGCCGCCACCACCAGACAAGGAAAATCTTCCTGCGGGTCTACGTGCTGCGCGCTCGAGCGCCAACCTGCGCCCTCCGTCCGCAGAGCACGCGACACTCGCGTGCGCGCTCTGCCTCGAACACGAAGAGGACCTCAGCGCGCTTGCATGCGGGCACATATTTGGGACAGAGTGAGTCGAGAATTCTCCCTTTTATTGCTTGCTTCTAGGTGCTAACGGACTTCATTGACGTACTCCCCAAAGGTGTATCCGTGACGCCCTGAAAGATGACCCTCGCTGTCCTCTTTGTCGCAAAACAGCAGCGATCACGGATCTCCGGAGGGTTTTCCTATCTTAAATACTTCCACAACCAATCTCCTCACTTCCCTTCAGTCATTGCGAGTTTCCACCCGCCGCTGCTCACACTATATACCGTTTAGTCTTATACCCAGAATGTATCTCGCGACGCCGCACGAGCGGAAATCCCTTGTCATTATTCTTAACAATACGTCAAGACTGAGCTACGCAATGCTGAGAGTAAGATAATAGTCTACCGAGGTATAATCGCAGGGATGGCTAATGAATGTACAAGCATGTATGTACAGTATGCGACGACAAGGGACGAGAACAACGGCAAGATAGAACAAATCAAGAAGCTCGCTGGGTGGATAGACGAGATGCAGCAAACGTACATGAAAATGTCGGATAGTACAACCCAAAAGGATAAGAACAGAAGAAGAAAAAGTGTCCGAGAGGAATGTTACATTATGCAGCAAGAGTTCATATCCTTCGGGCACATCTTATCACAAATATTCCAGAGTCCGGTCGACGACGACGCCAGCCCATTCAGAGGGGGGTCGACCGTTGCCTTAATAGGGCCACCAGACCGGCGGATCTGGATCGTATGCTCCAGGTCTGATTCGCCCTCCAGCGGAACAGCGTACCACCACCGTAGGTACTGTCCATCGACTGACCATTTTCCGGAAGACACGTACACATCGATGTCGATGAGCGACGAAGTCGGCAGAGTCGTGGACGACGTGACTGACGCGGGGCTCGGCGAGACATGGTCCCCAGGAGCAGCCGACTCGGTTTCGTGCTCACCCTGCGTGTAGGCGACGGCGCTCCGGTTAATGATGTCCTGCCGAGCAAAGTGCACAAGAGGGACGAAGATCTCCGTTGGTAGCTCTGCGTATTGTTCCTTGGCATCGGGGTTCAAAGCGTGCGATGTCGAAGCTTCCGGGCTCACGACCGGCCGGTCCTCTGGACGTACCTTCACAGTGAGCTTGAACTCCGCCTTGGCGATGGCAAAAACGATGTCCGTCGGTACGCCAACAACCGCAACTGGGAAGGGCCGCGCGAAGGCGCCGACTGCACGCGCGCCGTCAGTCAAGAAGTCGTATTGATTAGCCCAGTGTGGTCGTGCAGACAGCGTGTTGACGGCTTGACGGGTTTTCAACTCGCGATCGAATTCATCATCGGACGAAGGAGCAAAAGAGGCGCCGCCCAGCGTCGCCAATGATACAGCAGATGGCGTCCTCGTGGGTGCAACCTGCCTCACCCGCACCACCGCATCCGAGGTCTTTTTGCGAAGAAGTCCAACCTCTGAGGAATCGGCATTGCGCATACGGTAGCCGCTGGCACTTGGAATGGGTTGCAGGTCATCTGAGGACCAAAGACTGAGGTCTTCCATATTCCAGCCGTCTCCCCATTCGTGGCAGCTATCTGGGCAATACGTCCAAATCGTATAGTTAAGACCGTTCGGCCCGTCTGTGGCATTCAAACTGGCGTCGAGAGCCTTTTGCTGACAAGAGTAATCGCCCGCGTACTTTCCGCCGTCTGTCCAACCGTACGAACGCTTGTTGTCCATGTCAAATGGAGTACCGATCTCACCGATAACTGTCGGAAATGCGCCGAGAATTTCAGCGTCTTTTTTCAGCATCCCTAGCTGCTCCTGTAGCGACTGTCGGATGGCACGCTCCCCAAACTTCGCAGCCAGCCACGTTGCCTTGTATTTCCCTCGCAACAGGCCCAATGCATCGGCGTTGAACCAATTCCAGTGTCGTGTAACAAGCGTCAGCCCATCGTAGTAATGGCCGGAGTAACAACACCGTCCGCGTAGATCATCCGGCCCGTCCAAAGGTGGCGGCTCTGCGAACACGGGCGGGTGCACGAAATGGATGGTTTCCGGATGCGCTGCCCGTATCCGCGCGGAGTATGCTCGCCAGTGCGGTCGCCAGTAATCTGCTTCAAATACCACAGGCCGATCTGGGTCGAAAGACGGACAACGGAAGTATTCAGGTTGAAGGATGTATCCAGACTCGACATCCCAGACTCCATGCAACGCCCAGATACAGATGCCGAGTTTCCAACCCGGATCACGTTTCCATCCCCACCGTCTGTTGAAGCCATTTCCCTCCTCCTCTGGATCTAGCCACATCTTATGGCCCTTGGGGTCAATGGTAACCGTTCCATCACGCTTCGGCCCAAACGCACCAAAGGTCCAGTGCTCCACGGTCTGCTCTTGGCCCATTCCGAGGCGCAAAGACTGCGCAGGTGTCGGTCGAGATCCCTTCCTAAGAGTCGAGCCCTGCTCCTGCGGAACTATGTTGAGATTTTCGTACCCGCAGAAGCCCTCTGCAGGCTCGTTCATGCTGTCCCATCCGATAATGCACTCATCATATAGGTCTCCAGCATCGCGAATGCGATCTGCCAGTGCACCGAACGCAGCGATGAAATGAGACTGGAGATAGTCCTGTATGTTCTGCCCATCAATGATGCATTTAGGGGCATAGTCCTTTCCCGCGAAGAAAAGCGTGAAAATCGTCTGCGAAACGAGACGTCCGTAGTTGGTTCCCCAGATCATCGCAGGCAGTGACTCTGGTTTGGGATCGTGCGCAACAGGGTACTCAGAATGTAAGATTGCAGCTTGAGTCGCAGTGAAATTGCGCGGGTTCATTCCGCACGCGAGCAGAGTCCAATACGGCGCGCCAGAGCCGCCTGAGAAGCGCGACCACTGGTGATTACTTCAATATAGCATATCCTTCAGAATGTGTTGAGCTGCTTACAACGTCCTGGTGAGGGTCCATGAAGACCTTAAAGCCAAACTCCTTGCATCTCCGAAGTACTTTGATCGTGTAGTCCATAAACTCATAATCATATTTCCCTCTGTGTCGAATTAACGACATCACTGGACATATAAAAAAAGGCACACTTACGGCCCCTCATGCTCCAAGGCCTCCCAGGTCACCGGGAAGCGTAAGACATTGAACCCCCATCCTTTCAGCCGAGCAAGGTGCACATCCGCCGACCCATCCTCCAAGCATAAAGGCCTTCCTACATATGATGAGTTGCCGTTCTCGCCTGCGTCCCATAGCGCATCGCGCAGATATGACGGTTCGCCTACAGGTGCCTTGGCTGAGCCCGAGAGGTTCACGCCGCGAAGGAGAAGGGTGCGCCCGGTATTGTCGACAAAATTGCCATCGACTGTATGGATAAAGTATGGTTTTGTCTGTTTCTCTGTCGCCGGCGACACGGAGGGTATTCGAGGCATGAGCGTAAGTTACGAGGTACGGCACAAGTGGGGTGGAACGACTCTTGTGAAGTCTAGATCAGGTAATCATTATTTCCTTTTCCGTAAACGTCGGCGGAGTTTATATAGCCACTTATAGAGCTACTGCCTCCCACGACTGCACGCGGTTCACTCTCTATCTGTAATCTGACGATGTCTACCACAAGCTATCGCCGTCAGAGATCTGCCGACGGTGTATAAGCCCCGTGGACGTTCAGATCGACTGCAGACAATCCGTATTGGTGCTGAATGCTTATCTCAGCGGTGCCCTCAGGCAATGGACATTACAGCTGATGTCTACCTGAACGAATTCATCAATGATTATGAACTAGAATAGGAGATCGTTGCAGAGCCCATTCGCAGCCTTCCAAACCTCGAAGTCATTGTTTTGAGCAAGGAAATGTCCAGGTCCATTCTAGTGAAAATAATCAGTGCGTTTTCAGCTTCTCTCAGCTCACGCCGCCCGTGAAAACTCGATATATCCGTCTACCAGGGTCCCTACGACGTCTTTGATATCCACGCAAACTATCTCGGACTGGTTGATACACAGTGCGAAATGCGGTCTTTAAGGATCAAACTTCGGCTTCCAGCGTTGAAGATCGAGATCCCAATGGCCAATATCGAGCACTTAGACGTGCTGCAGCCTTTCCTGCAACACGCCTTACTCCCAACAGACGCTAGTCTCTCAATTTCAAATATGTCCATCGATGACAGCAGCATAAAGACATCGGTGCAGTTCGCTCTCGGCTGTCTGGCAGAAGTTGGCCATCATTTGATGTCACTGGAGCTGAACTGCCTTTCCCCAAGAGCAACAATGTCTCACGGGACGAGTCTGTCTTTGCTTATGCGCCGAGTAGACGATGTTTGCTCAAACCTTCAAGACCCTAATCATTTTCTTAGGGGATGAGCATCAGAGATTGGAGGCAACGAAATGCCTCCCTCCTGTCATATTGTGTGCGGTCTTAACTTCCCTTGTCTCGAAAACGCGCAGTCTTCAGGTTATTAGGCTGCTTAGCAGACCAAGCTTGCAAGATGTTGGGAGCATTACAGTCATGCTGAAGGTCTTGCAGTGGACGTCGTTGGAGCTCATGTCCGCACATCAGGCTCAATTCAAGGATAGTACTGGTTGTTTGTTCCATGACAAGAACATACCCAAAACGGGGTGGAAAGGCCTGCAGCCTCGTAAATAGGAGACTATGTTCTGTATCTGTGGCATAGAGGCTTCCTTGTTTGTCTGCTCTGAAGGCTCTCACCCTCCCGACGACACATGTTCGAAGATGCCATCGACCGTAACGAGCTTTCTCGCTGGTATGTCACAGTTGTCAAAAATATACTCTTCTCATTGCTACAACTTTTATGTCTCAGGGTCCTTGCTGGTACGGCGCCCGACATAAAGGCATTCTTGGGGTAGTTATTTCGCAGATACAGGTCTTTGGGGGAATTCTGATGCGCTCTATAAAAAATGTTCAGGAAGGGTTGTCCCACATAGATGATTATCCTTATCGGATCGTAGACGTGCAGCAAATATTGCTCGGCGCAGGATGCGGTACATTGCAAACGTGCGTGAGGATGGCAGAGAGCGTCACAGGCGAGGCTACTATACAGAAATGGTGTAGTGATTATTTGTCCGCATGCAATATTTCATTCTCTTATCGGGTTTGAAGGTTTTGAGTAATCCTTCAATCCTACGGCCGGGTTGATTGAGACAGAAGTAAGCGACAGCGAAATATGTATAGATATGATTCATTACGAGCGCAACACAAAATTAAGAGTGGATATATTCTCGCCGAGGCGGTCTTCCAGTGGCTGATTTGTCGGGGTGCTCAATTATCCACGATCGTGAATTCCTAGTTACTGTAGGTTCGATGCACTGCAGCCCAAAGCAGGTCATCCGGAGCCTGGGTGTTCCGGTAGGGTAGAGCTGTACATGTAATACTTTGAGACCACCTTCAACTCTTCGACTTAGAGCTTGGCTCGAGTCAGAGCTTCTGACTCCCTCTGCGTCATTTGGATCAATATGGCTATTACCTCACACGACCACAAACTGTACTTAAGCAAGGCCGGTTTTCTTAACTCGCTTTGGCCCCTGATCTTACGACCATCAAGCTATCTACCCAGCAGTTCTCAGCGAGAGCATGTCTACCTCAAATAAATCTCTTTCTCTTCCAGCCGAGACCTGGTCATCCATTCTGGAATGGACGACATATGTCCCCAATGCATTTGATACGCACCCGCCCGATGTCTTCGCATATCCAGGCCCGTGGACTGAGGATCAAGTACAGGAGGGCATCCGGCAGTCGATATCCACCAAGTATAGCATCGTTCTAGTCTGTAAGCAGTGGAACGTGCTCGCGACGCGATATTTGTATCAGGCAATTACCATTAGGGAACCCTCGAGTATTTTCAAGCTAGCGCGGACCTTCAAGTCTACAACTGCGGGTGGTGCCGCAGCGCCGGATTCTCGACGCGGTAGCGCCCTAGGGAAAATCACTTGGACATAAGCCTGTCGTGCTACTCCTGTGTCAATTGCTCAGCTCGGGAGGCCATAGAAGCCATTTTCCATAGCTGCTCCAAACTTGAGATCCTTGTTTACGATAGTAAACGCCTATGCGTAAGTTTACTCCGGACAGTTTTCGATGGTTTACTGTCGAGTTCAATCAAGTTGCGAAAGCTGTGGTTAGTCCGCGGATACTATGTCCACCGAAACTGCTTTCTTTCGGGCTTCGTCGTGGAAACTGACTGTCGCTCTGTTATCAACACACAACCCGGGTTGCGTGTTTTGAGGATTTCGTACTGGTCTTTAAGCTTGGAGAGCGAGATTACGATCCCTGCAGTGGAGTATTTGGACATACCTTGGTATCTGTTAGAACGCATTTTAACCTCAAATACGGCTCATTCGGTTTCTCATTTCTCTATGGATCGCAATCATCAGGCTCACATCGGTCTAACACAATTAGGCAGTCATTTGACATCGCTGGAAGTCGACGACTTGCATTCTGGCTCGCCATTCGAGTCAGATCCAGATTTTGCTACGCTTTTACGCGAAATAGCCAATACGTGCCCGACCCTCCAGGAACTGGTTATTTGTTTGAGAGACGTAAACGCTATGATGAACACAGATTACCTCCCGCCTGTCAGGAAGTTGGGAATTCGTGTGCTTCATACGCTTTCCCGAAGACTTCCAAGGACCCAATGGATCACTTTCTGTGCAGATGTGATCTCCTTAACTGCTAAAACGCGCACCATTGAGGTCATCAGGTTGCTTTACATACTGACCCTGCGGGACCATGGAATACATGCACCCGTTTTTGCAGACATGCAGCAGATGTCGTTAGAGCTCCACTCCAAGTACCAAGTTCGATTCGAGGGCTTTGCCGGCTGTTTGTTACATGAACAGGAGCTTCCCCGATTCCAGAAGGAACAGCCGGTGACTCCGAACATCGGGTCTTGAATTGGAACGTTGCCTCGTCTCGAGAGGCTGGTTAATGACCCGGGGACATATTGTACAGCCTCTAAAAGCGTATTTCCATTCCGAGCCACCTTAAAGCATACACTACCTCCCTCCACTATTTATGAATGAGACAACCACGATACCATCTAGAATCTCTCCACTTTCCAGCCTTCGTCCAGCGCATCTGTGATCAAAAAATTGTACCAGAGCTCCGCAATAGGCGCGGTCGCAGCATGCCACAACGCATGCGCGTCGAGAACGCGTGCGATAGGAGAAAAGTCAAGCAGTTCCAGCGACATGGCAGCCATGGTCAGTGCGACGCCCAGTGCGGCCTTTGATGCACATCTCGGTCGATGTTCTCGCGGTGCTGATCCTGGAGGGAAACGGCGGATGATGGTACACGATCCGGGAGAGAATATATTAACCATAACAGATTGTGTGCGAGACCGATGACGAGGTTGAAGATGACGTTATAGGAGTAGTCGAAACGTGGCAAGAGAGAGAGGTAGGATATGTGTAGAATGTACACTAAAATGCACAGTGCTGTCCAGAGATTGTATGCAATTCGACGGCTTGGACGACCAAGGAAGAAAAATCGAGCCACAACAGTGTAAAGAGCAGTGACAAATACAAGAGCAGCGGAGAAGTAGTCCAGCTTCTCTGTTGTAGGTTTATCTGAGCAGGCTATCAATTCAAACTCCGAAAACAAAAATACCAACAAACGTACCGCGAACATGGAAAATTGCAGAACAGATCCACGCATTCATGCTCACAATACTCCACAGTAACAAGAAGTTTTTTATAGGATGGCCGTCCGGTATGGCCTTCTTCACGGCCCTATGTCCCCGCAGATGGACCCAAAAGTTCAAGAGGGAGAAGAGCACCGACGCGGGCTCCTGCATCCCAAGGAGTCGCCAAAACGGCCATTTCCCATAATACTGCACGATGGGCTGCCCCAGCATCACCGCACTATCCGTCAGCTGGTGCATACATGAATAAGCGCAATCGTCTGTGCATGTCCAGCGTGTCAGACGCAGAAAGAGTGGCAGGTTCCTCTGTGTCTGGTCATCTTGAGACGTACATTCGTGCTGCCTGCAGAGAGAAAGACATCTCTGGAAGAGGTCTGAGCGGTCTCCCGCTGAAGCGATGGCTAGCAGAGCAACATTGCATAAGGTACAGAAGAATATGACAAGTGATGTGGATTGCCTCATGCCAGTAGGACGGGTCGCGTAAAATCCATTATTATTGTTCAAATGTACACAATCTATATATGGTATTTTAGTCTCACAAATATCAATCGTACTCACATTAGACTCTAAGAATACACGCCGACCTCAACTGCCATGGTGTCGAATACCGCAACTGTCAAAACACCATTACTTCCACCTGAAGTGTGGCTTGCAGTCTTTGAATGGGCGATATTTGTGCCCAACGCATTTGACATGCACGCACCCGATTCATTCGCCTACCCGGGTCCTTGGACGCAGGAACAGATTCAGGAGGGCATGCGCGAATCCATGTGCACGAAACGCCGCCTGGTCCTCGTTTGCAAGGCGTGGAATGCGCTTGCGACGCGTTTTCTCTATCAAGCAATTTCCATAGTCCGGCTGAGGTCCTTGAAGAAGCTTCTGTGGTCCCTGAACGCCGGTACGACGTGTAATGGCACGCTTGACGTCGCGAGTGCTGAGGGTTCACGAGCGTCGTGGACCGTGCGTCTTGATATATCGCTGCGACTCGATCGCTTTCTTCCAAGGGATGACTTCGCGGATTTGCTGCGGTGTCTTCCAAATCTACAGATTATCGTCTTGCGAAGGGGCTTCCCTACCTTTGTCCGATCCGGCCAAAGTCTATCTTTCTTCGACACTCTCGCTGCGCAGGTCACTCGTTCCCTGCGTGTGCTTGACATTTCCTCTACCGATCATTTTCTTTCAGAAGAGATATCTAAGATGCCGTATGCCATCAACGGCCAGCCTTTGCGCTTGTTGAGGATTCGACCGTCTATGTCGATGTTGAAAGTGGGAAAGCACATCACTGTTCCGGACGTGGAGTATTTAGATGTGCCCTGGCAGCTGCTGGAGCCTGTCCTTGCTGCCGAAAACCCCCCATCCTCGCTCTCCCATCTTTCCCTTGATACCAACTTCATTGCGGCAAACAACGTCGTCAGTGGGAGTTTATCAGGTGTCGGGCACCGTCTTACATCGCTGGAAGTAGACGACAGCTCACTCGAAGCGCTTGGGTTTGGTGCAACGAGCTTCGAAACGTTTCTGCACAAAGTTGCCGATTCTTGTCCAAATTTACACTATCTCACCATCAGCCTCAGGAACACGATCTCATTCTTGCCCACCAACTACCTTCCACCCGTCGAAAGGCTTGGGCTCCGGTTGCATGTCAGGAAGGAAAATAACAAGAGGCGGTGGAAGCAGATGTGTCAAATTCTTTCTAGACTTATTGTCAGGACGCCCACTCTCAAGGTCATCAGGATCATCGGCAGACCGACTTTCCTAGACCTTGCGAACCACCATACCGGGGTCCTCAAAGTTGTGTGGCCGTCGTCTACGACATTTTTGTTGGAGCACGGAGTTCGATTTGAGGATTGTACCGGACGGCTTTTTCATGAAGATCAATCACCGAGTATCGAGGAGATGCCAATTTCAGAACATTATTTGGAAGCTATAACTCATGCGGTCGGGGACCTTTCTGTGTAATTGTCCAGATATGAACTCTGAGATGTGTCAAGCACGGTCGGCTTTCGTACAGTGGAAATTATTCGGTGCATCTATTCTACACAGTCAAGCCACAGTATTCCACCAACTCAATACTAGCCCTTCTACGAGTTGATGGTTATAGCAAAGTCCTTGAACCACGAGTACTGATCCGTCGGAGTTGCGTATTCCTCTGAACTACCTCCAAAGAACGTGCTAAATCAAGAAGCCGGTTAGCTCTGCGTATGCACAAGTGTCTGGGTAAGCCTTACCTGAAGAAGAGGCCGGAGAACGCGATCGGTTTGGGACCGCTGTCGCTAACGCCTGGTATCACCATCTCCTTCCCCGCACTATTGTACGTATGTGCCCAGAGGTAGTTCGCAATCGTTACCGTCGATTGCGGAGCTACTTGCGTTATAGTGGAGCGCATAAGCACAGTCTCAACCATCGCAGAACGAGATGCGGTGAGATTATAGATGAGCGCTGAGGCGGCATCGTTCGTTACAGGCGATTCAAAGTAGGGCTGTTGGAATGGAAGGAGCGGTGGACGGTCTGTGGTCGGGTAGTCCAAGTCCGACGCGGAGGAGGACCGATTGATATCCTTTCCGATCGGCGGAAGAATTCCCTCATTGATACCGGTTCTATGAAGGGGGTTCAGTACACCTCCAATCAATGGCGAGAGTAACCCGCCATCATCTGCATCGGTATCTTCATCTGAACTCGTCTGTACTGCACTGGCGGATGATGTAGTTGTGGATGGGATATCGCGATAAAATACGTCATGACGCTCCATAATGAGCCTCCCATTCACCTCGAGTCTGAAGCCCCCATCCTGCTCGCCCGGCGTGTTTAGGCTGACTGTCTGGCGCACGTGAGTCCAGGCTCCCGGAGTGAAACTGAATGATCCCCGCCCGACTGAGAGTCCGTAGGCGGCGTCGCACACAGACTGCGGCGGTGCATGGCAGAGAGCAGACGTCTGCTTGTCTTTCGGAGCGTACTGTGAGATGGTTAGCCACTTTTTCAAACTTCAACGAGTCGTGAGTTATCACGTACTAGGTACAGTTCGCCTGCCCCTCTTGTTCTCCACATCAAGCGTGTACTGAAGCACGATGTCGCGTCGTCTCCCCCCGAACAGGTCATGTGCCCGCCGTATAACCCGGGAAGCTTGCCGCCTTGCACCCAGTTGAACCCCACCGGGAAGAAGACGCTGTACTCCAGAGTGACGTTGGAGGCATCGGCGAGCGGCAGCGGTGTCGCGTAGAAATCAGCGCCGCCCTGGGGTGAATTGCCCGGATTGATCGAGTCTGCGGGATAGAGAAGCTGTAGTGCAGAAGAAGAATTGGCGAGGTCGTCTTGGCCGTACGAAGTCTCCATGTCGTCGTCAACAGTCTCGAGGTTCACCGCCAGAGGATCATCAGTCGCATTCGGAGGTACACCTTTCGTGATTTGCAGGTTCTGCTCGCCGCATGCGAAGTGGGCAATTTTGAAGGAGTCGAGGTTCGAGAATTGTGCGGGCACTGACCAGAAGCTGCCCGGCGTCGCTGTGAATGTTTCCGAAACTGTGATTGTATCGGTGACAGTCGTCGGCGCCGCAGTGAGCGTCACAGTCTTCGGCTGTTCGTACTTTGTCGACGTGAAGACCTCAGACAGCGTCTCGAAGGCCGTTGTAATAGTAACAGAAACTGGGTCCGGAGATGGAGGGAGAGGGAGAGGAGGGCCCCATAGAAATGGCACTTGCGTGCCATCTGGCTGATCCGATGCAGGGGAGCTTCCGGAACTGTCGATCGTGGCGATATCGGAGGTCGTAGTGGTCCTTTCTAACGAGATCGCTGACGAGGAAGTGATCCAACTGATCTGTATCGCCGGCGGCAGTTGACGAAGATGGACATATCGAAGTGGGGTTGAGAGGACGAGGAGGCAGGGTGAGCAGAGAAGGATAAGAGTTGAAAGTCCCTTCATCACGAAGGTGGTCGTTGTATTATGGACGATGAGGTGGATGACGCGGCTGGTCGGACATTATATAGAGCTATGATGGTCTCAGCATCATATTCAGGACTAGGTCTTGGTTGTTAGTCAGGTTTACAACATGAATCTCATTGCAAAGAAGGCTAGCTAGCACTGACAAGCGATTGGGGAGTCCCAGCCTGGCTGATGCGCAGAGTCGTAAGGCTTGATTATGAGCAACTTGATGAGAGAGAATAGGAATAGTAATAGTAATAAAGCTAGAAAGCACTTCAGCACATTATGAGCCAGTTGAGTGAAGGGTCGAGATTTGAGAACCTGATTCTGTCTTTCCCGATTTGTATACCATCAGATCGCCGATCAAAAAGTCTGAGATCATACAAACTGACGCCTCCAGCACTGGCAGCGGCAACTTGTTCCATAACCTTTACTGACCCTAACGGCTTTCATCTGAAGACACTTTCTGGCCTTTAACCTTTTGTTTCTATCGAACTGGCATGAATCACAACACTGGAAAGAAACATAGCGATATGACGCCCCCATCCTCCCAGCCGTACTCAAAAACCGATCACATTATGCAAACTCTCCGTCAGAGAGAGAAAGAGCTCAACCGATCTCGAGGAGAGATTTCGTGCGCCGAATGTCGACGGTACGTTGCTCTGTTTTGACCCTGTCTAAACTTCTAAGTCTAGGGCTTTCACAGGCTGAAATTGCGTTGCGATAAAAAAAGTAAGTTAAATGAGGTCGCCATATGTCAGAGTAGCGAAACAGCCCTCTTCTGACTCTTTTCCCCCGTGATACCACCTTTCACCCACAATGCGATTAGTTACCTTGCTCCTCATGTGTGCGACGCGGTTGCCAAAGCATCTGCCCGAATGGTACACACTTAATCTCAGCGTTCCTATGTCTCGCTGAATCTGTTTGCTGTGCAGGGATATTGTCTAGTGGGCAGGGGACAAGGTTCATGCAGAATGTTAAGCAAGTCACTGCATGAAACTGAAAAACCACTCGCAGATTCGTTCTGACTGATACAGAGGAGCTCCATTTGAAACTGGTTGACAAGAGCGAACGAATTCGGGAGCTTGAAGATGCCCTACAGACCTCGCACTCCAGTAACTCTGCTGGTCCCCACCCGCTTCTTTGCAACGATCTCAAAGCATTTAAATATGTTGTTGGTCACAATGTAACATCTGAGGACGATATCCCTCGGCATCCACACGATCCGCTCGACTCGTTCGGTGCCCTCAAGGTTTTTGATGACGGTGAAACGCGATTTTTAGGTCCTTCAGCTGGCTCAGAGGTGAGACACTTATAGCTGACATGGATATCAACAATCCGTCTCATTCTCTGCTTTTATAGGGCATATTGCTAGTACGTCGCAACGGCCGAATCCTTGAACTCCCTCTAAAGCCATATTTTCTCGGACGATAAACTGAAATTACCTCCGGAACTCACGAAGAGCAAGAGCAAGAGGAGGATCACCCGCAAGTCCCTCCGCAGCTCTATGAGCTTGCTCGAATGTGGCCATTTACCCCGATCAACCTCCCTAAAGATGATGTTCGAGTCATCATTGAAGCGCAACTCCCCACCTGGGAACGTGCCTCCGTGCTTTACGAATCATATCTCAAGAATATTGGCTGGTATAATATACCCGTCAACCGCGAGCAGATCGTGGATGAGCTCCTCCCGTCAGTATACAAGCGGTCAATCGGCACTAGTATGCCGGCGGAGAACACAGAAACAATGCTGCCGAAGACTGATATCCATGATTTAGGTCTGCTGCTTATGGTCTTCGCTTGCGGGGCCGCAGGAGATCGATCCAGAGAGCCGAAGAATGATGAGGGCCAGCTTTATTATCATCTCGCACGGGTAGCCCTTGGCCTTCAACCTGTCTTTGAAAGCGCATCTTTATCTACTGTTCAAGCATTAACTCTAATGGCCATATACGATGTCGTTGCGATACGGAAAAATAACCTTGAAGAGTCATGGAAGGTGATTTTTCTGGCTGCGAGTATTGCAGGTAGTGTGGGTCTGTTGGCTAGCTGGAAGTGACGCATCACGGCACTGATATTTGTTTTTAATTTTTAGATTGGTCTGCGTAAGTTATTGATTTATCCTGTTAAATTGAACAAGTAGTTCATGTTGGTAGATCGCGACCCTGGTCGGTGGAAGCTTGACCCAAAAATATGGAGCGAAGGCGGAAAGTATTCTGGGAAATGTATTTGGTCTGCAACTGGCAGGTGTACTCTAGAATTTGTTTGCGGCTTTTGCTACTCAGGCTTACTGTGCACGATGTCCCAGTGTCTTGCAGGAGGAAGACCTCCTGCCTTTGTAAGGAGTTCCGTTGATGTGCAATTGCCTCAGGATCCAGATGCTATTGCGTCTACTGAAAGGAAGACGTTCCCAAGCTGTACGTAGTATCCCCACTTTGACCTTGATCGTCTCTATATTCGATTGTCCAGACAAGATGTGGAAGCTGCAATTTCTCAACGAGTGCATAGCCCCAGTGACGGACAGGCTCTGTGCAGATTCCACGCCCCTCAAGTACTACGGGATTCTTAAATTTGACAAGAAGATCCGCGAATTTGGCGACATCGAGATCCGCGAGCGAGCGACGACGACGAAGATATTGTCTCACTGTCACAAAAGAACAGGATGCTCTACTATAAGAGTCTTCGTAAGCGTGTTCTGATTCTACCTGCATGGATGTGTCTAAAGCTTAAGCTTATATTGCTGCCCAGTTCGCTCGTACCTGCACCGGAACTTCTTCGGAAAGTCCATCACCGAGTTTCGAGGCAACCCGCTTCAGCCGCCGTACGGGATGTCATTCGTAACTATCTTCAACAATGCCACCTCGGTTCTCGACGAGCTGTATCAAATTTGTATGAACATCTTCGGCTGGATCATTCGTTTCTGGCCTGTCGTGGCTCATGCATTGGAGTGTGGAGTGAGGCTGTTTCGTCATGTACAGTTTCATGCTCTATTAACTCACTTACGAAAGTTCGTCGTTGGTTCCGTCGCGACACGATGTCCCGGAACGAGCTATGCGATCACCGCATTCAAAAGTCTTGAGACCTCTATTGAATTGTTCCGTTACTATAAGCACCCAGTAATAAAAAACGGTTTCGTGAGCTCGTTTTCAACATGCATGATTTCCGCTTGATCACTAACTGAATGATTATTTAACTAGCCTGTCCTATTGCGCCTTCAGGAAAAGGCCCGACAAGCAAATTATGCATCGCACACCGTCCCTTCGAATAGTTTACCTTCTTCATCAAGTGCGAGTGCGAGGGAGGAGGAGGCCTTGGATGAACTGGGCATACTGCGCGGCTCATCCCGGCTCGTTGCACACTCATCCGATAAACGCAGCTTTTCAACGAAACCCAGCTCTCCTCCAGTATCGGTAGATTCCTCTGCCTTCAGTGGAAATTTGAGGGATATCCGTTCCAATTCTAAGCACACTTATTCTTCATATGTATGTTTTACCTGTATTTTATATTCCTTCTTTGAGGTCGATCGTGGAAGGTATCCAAGTTAACCATGTATCTAAGGAATAATACCGTTCTGCTTTTCCTTGGATTGAAACGTGGCTCGACTCTGCAGTTACTACTGTATAGCTTGTCTGTTTGAATTTACGTCATATTATGAGAGCGGGCATCTTGTGTGCATGGATGGCACAATTTGTACTTGTGGGCTCGCAAGCGCTTACTAAACATTCTTATCTTTCACACTCACCTCCACCAAGGCGAATTGAGGATGCAAATACTTGAACCTCCCGCTCTTCCTACCTACACTGGTCCTCCATCTAGTGTAAAGGATGTCCTTGACAACGAAGTAAAGTACGCCAGCATCAACTTACTTGATTAATTTTATCTGGTCTTACTTTCTAACCTGGCTAGGGAATGGCACTTTCGTGAGCACTTCACACTCTTCCTGGTACTCAGAATAATATGTCAACTCGCTGCATCTCTTACACAGATATCTACTTTCTTCAGCGCAACAAGGAACAACATAAAGCTGCTTTGGCTCTGCGCGACTCTGTCCTCCGCCTAAGACGCGACGGGGCTTTCGTAGCTGTTCCTCTTTTCAGAGTGAACACAGCCCCTATAGGGCCCCATCCCGCTGGTAGAGATATTTACAGAAGAGCATTAGAAGGTCACGGACTCACACATAGGACTCCTTTCAGGATCGTACGAGATTTGGTGTCCATCTGAATCATTTGCGTCTGTCTTCTCGTATCTTTGCTTGAATCGAGGTGATCTCAGGTCAGAACTGTATCCCGTGCTACATTCAGCTCGTCCATGGTAGCATTAATGACTCACTCACCACTCACTAGCATCCTTGTCCATCCATTGACGAAAGAAGAGGTAAGTCAGAATATGATTTGCAAAATCGAACACCATCCATGGAGAAGGGCGGCTAAACCCCCTTTTAACCTTTATTTATGGTAATTAGCGGGCGTAAGTCCTTCTCTTTCAGTGTCACCGAGCTGGATGCTGAACACTTATACAGAGATCACGAATCCCGCAATGCATGGATAGGCCCATCCTTTCCGCTCGATTTATCTACACTTCCGGTGTTTTCCGAGAATATACCTCTCCAATACCCCAGCCTTGGTATTTATTCCTTTTAAGACCTGGCCACCTCCGCAGATAACATTGTTCATCGTTGTAAGGTCTCGGATACTCGTCTACAGCTGCGCAGCCATCCCTCGAAGAACGGAAAGCAGCTGGAGCTAAGATCGAGGAAACATTGAGGAATAAGGAGCCTGAAGCTGCTCCTGCGCCTCTGGATTGATTAAGCATTATTATGTATCTCATTCCAGTTTATTATCAGGCCCTATTGCTTTCATGATTGTATCAAGTCGTGGTCAGAACATCCTTCATTGTCTTATATTCACGGGACCCGAGCTTGCGAATTGACCGTGCAATGTTCGATAGTGTCTACATTTCATTCACTAAATACTTTTGCAAAACAGCGTAAGGCAAGGGAAACAGTCCCCAAAGCTGGGAAAACAAATATCCTACAACATCGAAGAGAACGTGGGCCATCAAAATGACAAGAATCATGACGGCGGAACCCTTATGGTGATATTTTCTACCACGTACTCCGAGTCCGCATAGCCCAGTACATGTGGGATATTCGAGCTGAAATCAAGACTCCTTTAACGAAGCGTATGGAATGAGCCAAATGGCAGATATACTCCGACCTTTTCATCCCTTTTACGCGCCTAATCTGCGCGGAGTTGTAGTTAGCAAGACCTCGTCCGACCTCAACGAGGTCCCACCCCTCGTCAGCCTCATCGTCGTCTTTGTCATGATGGTCATCCTCCCACGCATCCGGGTGTGCTGTCGACGCCGACGAGCTGCTATCTGCCGACGCCGAGCGCGGAAACTGCTCGAGCGACATGATCGACGACGTCATCGAAGCAGCGGGCAGTAGCATCGGTGTACTTGGCTGGGTCACGAATGGAGAGCCCTGTGCATACGATGCCAGTGTTGCTTTCGCCATGGCCGTCGTGACGTCTCGTTCTTCAACAGGCGGTGCCTCCGGCCTACGCTTCCGCACGGAAATGCGTACTGCCTGTCCGGACGCAAATGTTCCCTTGACACCGAGCACGCCTGCAGGAAGAAGACGTCCACCGGAGTCCCGACGTGATAACACGAGATGCGCGCCTGCGTCCACAATAACGCTGCCTGCCGGGGCCAGAGTGTGTGACGTCCATGATTTCAGATCACGCAGTGGAGACTGCGCTGGCGTAAACATCGTGTGCGCAGGACGATCGGAAGGAGATTTCTGAGGAGACGGCGTGCTCTCTCGCGAGTCTTTCTTCGGGGTTGATTCTTCAGGTAAAGGGCTTGAACGACCAGAGAGAGACTCCTGGGGAGTGGATGGCGTGGAAGACGAAGAGGTGAAACGAGTGGCGCAATTATACTCGATGATATCAAATATCCGTTCAGGATGTGCGCTGGAGGATATGATTGTAGTCACCCCAGCTGCAGTAGCGATTTCGGCAGCAATGAGCTTTGTCTCCATCCCACCAGTGCCCAGCTTCGATCCAAGCGTTTTTGTGCTGACTAGACGGCAGTAGTATTCAGAGATATCAGACTCAAAAGCGGACCATTAAATGTACCTTGGGAGCGGATTGCTTGGATTGAGGTGACAACATCAATGGGTCTCGCCGACGGATCCTTTCGAGGATTGGTGGTGTACAGGCCGTCCACATCTGTCAACAAGAAGAGATAGTCGGCATGCAGCATCGACGAAGTGATGGCCGATAAAGTGTCATTATCTCCGAATTTTATTTCCTGTGGTAACGCATTTACGGGTCTTGATACGGCAAGAAAGAAAAAGTGAAAGTAGCGTACGCTGACGGAGATCGTGTCGTTTTCGTTCACTATGGGAACCACACCCATGGTGAGTAGTTCTGTGAGGGTATTCACGGCATTCAGATAACGTGTCCTCTGGTCATTCAAAATGAGATCGGGAGCTCGTTCGCAAAGCGACGCTACGAACATCAGCTATGTCGCCCCGAGTAAGCAGGATCTGCGCAATAGGCTGGCCAAGCTGGCCGAACAGATTGTCCCATAATGCAATGAGCCGGCCTTGACCGATCGCTGCTAGTGCCTGATGTCTATTCAACATTTGAATAATGCTATAACAGAGCGACCTCCACGCACCTGAACGCCAGCTAGATTTTTCGGCCTACTTCCCAGATTCATAGTTTTCAGTCCAACACCTATAGCCCCCGAGCTAACAAGTACGACCTTATGACCTTCGGCCTTGAGACGCAAGACAGTCTCGACGATC
Organism: Porodaedalea pini; assembly: GCA_002794775.1. NCBI lineage: Eukaryota > Fungi > Basidiomycota > Agaricomycetes > Hymenochaetales > Hymenochaetaceae > Porodaedalea > Porodaedalea pini. The sequence continues at coordinate 459,767 of NBAY01000027.1, read as the reverse complement.
GCAGAAAGCCGCGACAGCAATGGCTGATGAGTAGTCTCATGAACAATTGACGATGTCCCTAAAGACTCAGCTCCAGGCTGCAGTGGGAAATTTGCAAACAGTGAAACATACCGAGCTTTATAACTATTGTGTACGGAAGACCACCATGCTTATAACGAGCCATCTTATGCGACCGTCGACCAACGTGCAGAAAGCGTGCTACGCGTTTTTGAGCATTGACTCAATGCTTTCCCACGACCTCGGCCTTCGAAGGTCGACTAACTCACCATTAATGTTTTGAACCTCAACATTTAATCTTCAAGGCATAATAGTGCCGTATATCCTATCCGTCAGTCTTGCTACATTTCTCACTGCTACACGATATCATGCAAAAATGACTATAATGTCCCTTAGGCGTATAGCAAGTACCGAGCAGCCGCGCAATTATGACCAGAGAGGGGAGGATCACTACGATCCTTCGCACACATTCTAGATCTGTGCTGACCCCTCCCTCGCAGGGCCAATGGAAACAGCATTATATGCGGGTCCGTCTTTCCCGAACATCTTTCATAAATTGCCTATGAGCACCTCCGGTTCCTCTGTAGCCACAAAATAGCTACCACGAGAGTGCCTTTCCTCTGGACGACGCGGCCATATTGCGTTGCCAACCTTGAGACATAACAATGAGGAAATACTGCATTAATATTTATCTAAATCAAGGTACTCACAGAGCAGGGCTGACGAAGATATCTTTTGGGAACTGCAACATGCCGATGGACACGCTCGTTACAGGCAGCGGTATCTGCGAGCCTGTTTTACCGGGAGGGTGCGACTGTTCGAAGTAGATGCACAAGGAAGCGCCCGGTCCTGACCGTGAATGCTAGTAGAAGGAAGGCAATCGACTCATTAAGTCGGTGAACAGATAATGATCAAAACTTAAGCCGAACCTTCGTCGTCTATCCAATTGACCAGCTTCTCGTAAATCCACGCCAGAAGACCAACAGGTGAATCCGCGAGACCATACGCCAAAGTTTGAGGTCGAGTTGCCTGTTCATTGAAGTATCCCCTCCCTTATTTGGAGAACCATGAAGACCGGGCAAGGCCGGCGCGTTCCTCTGGTGTATAAGGTGTCACCGCATTGTGCAGCCAAAGTAAAGGGTTACTCGATAACTTCGGGACGTTGGTGCTAGAGGAGTGCAACATGATTGAGAAAGAGTTATGGAAACCAACACTGAGAGACGAACATGATCATATTGGCATGGATAGCCTTACAATGTTCCCCGACGTACTCCGCTGATATCGTAGTGGCGATCTATCAAGTTTCCATTAGTATTTTCATCACGCACCTTTACGAAAAACCTCACAACAGAGCCCCAATCATCGCCTTGAACATCTTGCGATCAAACAAATATCAGCATCTCAGTTCAATAAAACTGGAAATCGGACACACCGTATTCATCATAACCCAGCGCAAGCATGAGCTTATGCCCCACCTCAGCGTATTGAGCCAGAGCGGAGCCTCTTTTCTTCGGAGCCTCAGAGAACGTAAATCCTGGAAGGATCATGACAATGACATGAAAGGACGGCTGGACAGGCCCCTCTGGATCTGTCAAGTGTGGGACGAGCCTTGCGGCTTCAAGGAAATTCCCGGACCCTGCAGTGGAATTTGCTTAGTAGTCGGTCGTTGGTTTCGCAGGAAGAAGCATACGTACATCCATGAATGAAAAGAAGGGGAATCGCGTCAAGAGCTTCACTTCTGTGATGGAGGAAGTGCGCGTTCAGTGATCTGTGCCCATTGACGTCGATATCCAACATGGACTGGGAGAAGGACGAGTTTATATGATTCTCTGGCTTCCTCCAATCAAAGCCGTCCTTCCAGTACTTCACAAGGCTGCGAATATCAGTGAGCGGTGCGCCGTAGTTCCAGCCTTCATCTTCGAGTTCGTTTGGAAGTCGCGTAAGTTCCAGTCGTTTATTTAAATTGCTTAGGCTCTCTTCCGTGATATTGATCTTGAAAGGTTCAGGTGTCGGGGGAGACATGGCTCTGAGTCGTACTTTGAAGAATTTGACGGGGTAAAAGACGAGCTTTCTGTATCATAACTGGTGAGAGGATGCAATCTTATAGGAGGACTAATAAAACGAAGCTTGAGCAGTACTCGGCTTAGTAAATGGATTGAAGATACTCTTGTGTCGCCGACTCCCGTATCAGTAAGATCGCCGAATGTTCTACTGTATTCAGAAGAGTGTGGATAAGCGTTGAACCCGAAAGACCGTTCAACCCTCTGATCGTCTTGAAGCAGAGGCAACGAAGGCAAGCCTGATGATCCGGGAGTAGAAACCTCGACAAAGATAGTCCGAATCATGGCCTTGTCTCTTGCGTAAGGTGGCTCCAAGATTAACATGATCATCATGTTAGGCTCACCAAGAGTATCCTTGGGCTTTCATACCAGGCATGCAAGAATGAACAGTGAATTCAAGCCTGAGTTCCAAACCGCTCAAAACAAACGTCTCCTAATGAGGAAAGTCGCACTCACCACTGAAAAAGGTCCCGTAATATAACTTCGCGTCTTTCTTCAAGTCCCAGCTATACATGTATATCAGGCCCACCATCCTGAATCCTATACCTACTGCATTCGTGGAGAATAGGGCTCAAAATATCTCATCGCTCATATCCAATTTTCTGCATGGCGCTCAAACGGAACGCGTCGGAGGCGCGTCTAGCTTCGCGACCGAGTCCTTTCAATACTTCTGTAACTCTCTTCGAAGCATCAGACTTTTCAACCGCTGTCGAGTCCTACGGGCATGATATCCCACGGCGCTCAAAGCGTGTCAAAAAAGTTGTAGAAAAAGTAGAGAAAGTGGAAGATATCGAAGACGCCCTTCCTGCGCCAGTTGCGGACTATGCCAGCGTTTTGCCTGGCACCGAGCCTGAAGCCTCAGAATTTCCGAATAAACGTACTCAGTCTCCGAAGAAGAACAAGCCACTGCGCATGATGCTTGACGAGCCTCATCCGGCACCTTCGAGATGGGAAGAGGCTTATGACGCTATTAAGGAAATGCGGAAGAAATACATAGCTCCTGTGGATACAATGGGCTGCGACATGGCTCAGCTTGGAGAGATCGATCCGAGGGTGCGTCTCTTACTCTTTTTTCCTGAAAGTTTATAACGCGGTCTTGTAGGGACGTCGGCTATCTATCCTCATGTCTCTCATGCTGTCTTCGCAAACAAAAGACGAGGTTACGGACGCCGCTACTAAAAAGTTACGCGAGGCTGTTGGTGGTAGCATGAACGTGGATGCTCTTATATGTGCGGACGAGAGCACGATATCTGAAGCCATCGCGAAGGTCGGATTTTGGCGCAGGAAAACACAGTACGTGTCACAAAGTTCTCTATTTTTTGTGGTCACATTTCTCATTAGCCGCAGATATATAAAGCAGGCAGCAGTACGGCTACGTGACGACTTCGACTCGGACGTCCCAAAAACTGTAGACGAGTTGTGCTCTCTTCCAGGCGTAGGGCCTAAGATGGCTTTTCTGTGTCTTCAACGGGCGTGGAATATGTGAGAGCTACTCATCCATTTGGAAAGATAACCACTGATTTGTCGTAGCAATGACGGTATCGGAGTCGACGTCCATGTCCACAGGATCACAAATCGACTTGGTTGGCACAAACCTGCGACGAAAAACTCAGAAGAGACGAGGTATTAGTCGTCGTTTCTTGATATGTGTACGCGCATTAACTTAGTGTGCTGTATCCAGGTTGAATTTACAGTCTTGGCTGCCGAAGGAGCTCCATCCTGAGATTAACCATTTGCTCGTCGGATTTGGACAGGTTCGTAATGTTCTCACGTTCATGGAGATCGACTCTAAATCACTTCTTAGACCATCTGTCTTCCAGTTGGGCCTCGATGTGATGAATGTACGCTGAGCACATCAGGTCTCTGTCCCAGCACGCAAAATGTGAAGACCTCGAAGTCACGCAAAGCCCTACAATTGCGTACGGAAGTAGTCGTGGAGGAGGAAAAAATAATAATTTAGGTTTGCATCTTCGTGACTGGTCTACAATTCTTGCTTTCGTATTGCTTTGATTCTCGCACTTTACGATTTCACAACGCTTTCCATTGCTTACGAATTCTATCTGTTTTATATTGTACGCGTACAAACACAACTTACACCTATCCACATAATTCTATGATAATTCCATCGCCATGTCCCAGAATTGCTTCTCCAACATCGTGCATTTCCCCCATACCTCTTTCCATTCTTCAAACCTCCGTGGCGAAGGCGGATCCTCGCTCGCTGCCAGCTCAAGGATGCCTGCCGTAGCAGTCAGCATTGTTCTAGGGTCAATCTAGAGGCTGAACGAACGAACCTAAACCAGATCGTACAGCGTTTTGGTAATGTACCCCGGCATAGTCCTCGATCCACTTCAGATACGGATTTCCCTCCCACTTTACCCAGGAGTTCGGTTGTTGTGCCTGAGTCTTCAGCCAAAGACCAACCTCGCCGTATCCTAGCAGACACGCAGCAAGGGTGACGATCAGTTTTGTTTCATCGCCTTCAACCCGCCAACAAAAGAACTTATTCAGCAAAGAATGAGCACTTGAGGATGATAGCTGGTATTTACCATGTAAACCAGAGTCCAGCAGAAATGCTCCATACGCTGTCGTCGCCGGGGACTCTGGAGTAGCTTCGAGCTCGATCTCGCTGATGCCTAGCTCCGTAGCGCAGTACGACCGGTGCATGTTTATTTCGTTGAGCACATTGAGGATCGTGTCCGTCGCGGGTTTAATGTCAGCAAATCGGCGAGATTTAGCTATGAGCAGGCTGCGATACGGATAGTGAGTACGATGAATGAGATTGCCTTGTAAAATGACGCATACCCATATGCGCGTGCATAGTACTTGAGGTACTGGTAGTCCTGTCTAATGCATCAATGGGCGTCAGGTCGTGGGGCAACCTGAGAGCCAACGACAACTGACTTGACGAAGTGCAAGAAGCTCTCGCGGTGCAGCGTACCCTCGCCAAGCTGCTTGACGAAAGCATGCTCCACATATTGCTTCCAGACGGATGCATTCGAACGAATAAGTGCGCGAGTGAATGGATATGGGTCTTCCTTCGACGGACTACGTGCAACAGGTGAGACATATCAAGCAGATGAAACCGGAAAAGTACTCACAGAGGGAGGATCCTAGAGGTAAGGGCATGCATGTGGTTGAGCGGACCATGGCCTTTCCCAAGGGGAAAAGCTGCTTTAATTCCGGCGTGTGTATAGTCCGAAGCCAGGCGAACCGCTTCGGCGACTATGCAACGGAATCAGAAAAGCTATTATAGTCCTCGAAGTCAAAAGAGGAAACAAACCTGTATTGCCACGCGCGAGATAGCAAGTGATGGCAGCACTCAGCGTGCAGCCCGTGCCGTGCGTACTTGTTGATTCAATGCGCGGGCGTGCAAACACCGTCGTTAGGCCCGTTTCTCGCTCATATAGCACGTCAATGACGAGAGGCATATCTGCGTCAGAAGCCTTCGTCTGTAAAATTTCCATGTTTTGATCAAGGCCGTCCCATCCGATCCGCAACTTGCTGTCAGCCTTGTAAGACGAAGCTAGTGCAATCATGTCGCGCGCGGTAACTGTGAGATGACCACCTTTCAGGAGGACATCACTGTTGCTGAGCTTTCCCAAGCTCTTAGCAACATTCAGGGCATCTTCGACAGACACTATTTCTTTGTTTTTCTTTGCAGAAGACTGTGCGAGCAGCAGCTCCGCCTCTGATTTATTCGGCGTGATGAGTGTTGCTAGCGGGAAAAGCTCCTCGACGATTACAGCCACGGCTTCACGGTCGAGGAGCGTATGACCGGATGTTGAGACACAGACGGGATCAATTACGAGCGGCGGGACATGGTCCTGCTCCTTGTAGAAGTCTCTCAGACCCTTCGCGACAGCGTGTGCATTTTCTGCGTCACAGAGCATGCCGGTCTTGAATGCGGAGACACTTGTGTCTGTCAGGACTGCGATAAGCTACTCGAATAATCAAGAATCAGCATACACCTAAGCAATCAGAAATCGCTTTAGAACAACTTCTAACCTGTTTCTCGATAAACTCTGGCGGGGTAGGGTAGACTCCCTCAACTCCGGTGGTGTTTTGAGCTGTCAGAGCAGTGATCACACTTGTCCCGTAGCATCTTAATGCAGTAAATGTTTTGAGATCTGCCTATATGAATGAGGGATCAATCTCGATTTCGCGTTGAGTTTTAGAAAGACCTGAATTAAATAGCAACATACTTGAATGCCTGCGCCCCCGCTCGAGTCTGACCCCGCAATGGTCATGACTACTGGGTGCTCAGACGCTGTGTTTCTCCGAGACATATTTCCAGCTGCTATGGGCGTTTGCGAAGAAGAAAATCATGATGATGCAATAGCGAGATAGACTTTTTATGAGTCAGGGTCTCGGCTTCACGGCACGCATATCATATTTGGCAAAACAAATTGCATTTCCATGCAAGATTTCAAGAGCCTCTGTCAACAGCTTTCCAAATATATTATGCCAGAAAGTGAGATGTGTGTGGACTGAATAATGTTGCTCTAAGCTAAAATGATTGACTTTCTTCGGAATTTGCCAAGAAGATGCGAACGGTCATGGACGCAGTCCAACAAGCCTTCGCACTTCTACAAGCGTCCTTTGCGATATCTCTTTGGCCCTTTCCGCTCCTCTGTCTGCAAGAATTTGAAGATATCCTGCGTCTGCGCACAGTCTGAAGAATTCGGCACGTGGCCCCTTTACTGTTTCCTCGAGTGCCTCAAAAAGATCGTTCTTCAGAGCACCATGACTCCGCTCCTTATACCGTTCGGCGACACTATGCACGTCTTCGTCGGTGCATCCCGCCAGGAGAATAAGAAGATTGGACGTACCCGGACGTGCGTCCGGGTCGTAGCTGATGTAGGGTAGCGAGTCTGTGACGGCACCGCGAATCTTCTTGCGGATAACTGCAGTATCGTCCGTCAGCAAGATGCGGGAGTTCTCGTCCTTCGCAGATTTAGACATCTTAGATGACGGGTCTTTGAGCGAAAGAACTCGCTTGGAAGGGTCTGCAAACGAACAAGGGTTACGCTAGCAATAGTCAGGGTACTAACAATGTGGACTTACTGATTACACTGGCAGGGAGCGGAAACAAGGAGCCGCCTGTGTTTCGATTGAACGACTCTGCGAGATCACGGCACAATTCGAGGTGTTGTTGTTGGTCATCGCCGACAGGAACATGCGTAGACCTGTGAATAAAACGTTAACAGATTGCAATATACTTGAAGGCCAGAGAATATGATAGCATACCTATAGGCCAGAATGTCCGCTGCTTGGAGTACAGGATAAGTGAAGAGACCAGTGTTCAGCATTGACTCGTCCACTTCGGATTCGTCGTTAGCATTACGCGAGGCGACAAGCCTACTCTAACAGAACATTAGAAGAATGAAGGGAGCTCGGAAAAAAAAACTACACACACCTTCCATGTCGTCATCCGACGTAACTTTCCAAACGGCGTGATGCAGTTTAATAACCAGGCCAATTCAGCATGATCTGGGTTCTATTCAATTGTCGGAGATAGCTCGATATTAGACGGGCGTGTCACGAACCTGGTCCTGGTGAAAAATAATAGAGCGTTCTGGATCAAGTCCAATCGCTATCAAAGTAGCAAAAATATCGTTTTTCGCCTCAAGCAATTTGCTAGGGTCCTGAGGCAGCGTGAGGGCGTGCCAGCCAACCACGGAGAAAATTAATTGGTCCTCCGGCCTGGCTTCATGCTGCATCTTCACCCAGTTCTGGAGAGCTCCCAGGTAGTTTCCTATCTGTGTCCTTTAGCATTCAATGAAAGGCAGTAGACTTTGCAGCGAAACGAACATGAGGAATACCGGTCGGTTGAATGCCAGAAAAAATGACTTTCGGTGCTTCACAATTGCTGGCAGAGCTCGCACATCTTTTTGTCGCTATTCTATTGGTTCGACAACGTACCGTGCATCTATTGAACACAGGCCTTGTTCTTTGCATAGTGCAGCTCGAAGAGACGTTGGTAGTTCGGAAGTTCGGATTCAAGTAAGCAGCGCGTTGCGCCACATACGTGACTTGCTCTGAACATTCATGAACTCGACTCTTTGTTCAGCGATGTGGTCTGCTCTATCATAATCCTGCTACGCTCTACATTAGTTTCTTTCTGAATATAATCTCTCATCTGCATACAAACGCTTCAAATGGACTTGCCAGAAGGGACACGGTTCAAAAATGTTACCCACCTCTTCGAAGAGGCTTCGCAAGGTCTGCTTCTCGCAAGAAATCGTCCGAGCATCTTTTCTCATATTCAGACAGACATGGCCATTGACGAGCTACTTATGGTGGAAGGGTTCACGCTTTACGAAGCGATGAGCGCTGTGGAGGTGAGTTGTTTGACCGCTCTATGAAAATCTGCTGAAGCAGCTGGTTTAGATAGGCGATCCTCGCATGGACAGCGGCGCAGCTTTACCCGCAGGCCAGCAACCACCCAACTTTGACCCACTCAGACCATTGCTACCTGAGGAGGTCTGCTGGATCCTTGACCGGTCCATGGCTTGCGAGGTGAATGCAGATGACGGTCTGTACAGCGCTAGCCGTGTTTGTTCATCGCTGTACATTCGGACCACAGATGCACTGGCACGCTGGAAATGCACTTGCTCAAACGGTGTTCACTTGCTTGTATATGCACCATTTATCGACAATCAACCATGATTCCATCCCTTCGGCATCCGTGATCAATTTTATGGATAGGGATCTCCCTGTGCCGCTTATCTCCTTGGTGATTCGCGCGGGAATAATGGGAATGGTGAAATGTTGCGACCTCGCATATAGAGAATTGATCAAAGGAAATGTTCACGACGTCAGTGCATATCTATCGGTTCCGTTTCTCTTACTTACGTTCTCAGTGCGAAGATTGGCAAGGTGAAAAATCGGATACCAGTTTACTCGAGGGGGTGATCCCGCAGCGTATCATTACGCTCTTGGAGGAAGCGGAGTCGTGGTTGATGCTTGACGAGAGTGAGTGGTCATTTCATTAAGCTAGTGCAGTGGACCAACTCTTTTAATAGTTAGTAATCTTCCGTTTCGCAAAGAACTGCTTCATAGGATTCAGCTGCGAAAAGTGAGAGAAGGGACTCGTGGTTTGGATAACATGCTTATCAGAATTATAGACGTTGCTTCGACTTTTCGGTCTCGAACTGCCACAGAAAACACCGTTCATCGTACCTCTGTTGACAGAGGCTCGTCATCTGCTTGCCAACATCAAGCACCAGACGATAAATTCCCCGAGTGAGGGTTCCCCAGCGTACACGGCGTTCGATCCGCGTATTACACGCCAGCTTCATTCTATAATGCCGATGCGACCTCTGACAATTCCTCCGCAGACGGAGACATGGAAAGCTGTCGATGGCCTATTAGATGGCTGGGAGCTACTATACCAGCTTTCTAGCTGCGAAAGCTTGTTAGCTTGGAATGTAATAGTCTTCGTCTCATGTGGTTGTTGTCGTATACTTATGGGCATTTTTCTCAGACAGTCGGGCTCCTTCGGGCGAGCAGCTCAAGATGGATGCCGAGTCGGCTGCCTTTTATACGTTCTCTGGCCCAGGTAGGGTTATGCCATTCTCTAAATTTAGGATACACAGACTGATCTTCATAGAGCATATTTTCTAATGGGTCAACTATCATGGACAGATTTGCTGTATCCTGGCTTGTGGAACACTTCTTCCTCGAGATAGCGCATGTTTCGTTAGGCTATATGGTATCTCTGTTCGAACAGCGACCGTTTGGGCCCTCTTCGAACTCATTTGGGGAATTTCATAGTACTTTGACGAGGGTGAGCTTCTTATGAGTTTCGCAGCCTGTTGTCAGAGTCATGCCTATGACACTATTCCAGTTGCTCGTTCAGCATATCTGGGCTTCACACCATAATCGACCTCGACAGCGTCGCCACTCTATGAAGACGGCTTTAGACTGGCACATGCTTTACGATTCTGCGCTGACGATGACGGCGAAAATCAATCCCAGAGTGAGTCTAAGTCTGTCTGGCTTGTATGGTTATGATTGCAGGGATTGAATGATAGTTCAGGACAGTTCAGACTCGAGGGTGCTTAAATGCATTCCACTTACTATTTTGCACTGGCGGGCTGGAATCATCAGAGACATCGTGATGTCCGGGTTTGAGCTGGAGCTGTACGCTTCCGACGAGCGTCCCTTCGCGTACTGGTATCTGTCTGAGGTTCTTGGCGGTCATGAAGCCGTCCTTTGCGAACTTTTGAGCGTAGTCCCGGAAGGTAGCAGATGTTTTGCTCTTCACAGTAGCAATGCGACTTACAATTGCGTCATTCAGATTCACCTGCTCATAATCATCTTCTGCTGCAGTTGCAATATATCACCATGTTGAAAGAAATGTCGTTAGGCTGTTTTGTGGTAAGGATTCTAAAACAACCCTTTCACTGATTTGCTGGATCAAAGAGATTTTTCGCTCATGAATTAGATCCTTTACCGCCCTTCAAAGTTTGACGTCGTCCGGCGGTGGACCAACTTTACCATACGCTACAAGTGGGCACTCCGGAAAAAGTACCAGAAGATCGCGACGCCAGATCCCTTTCTACCAGACTATCGCGCATTCCTTCAACGAGAAAAATCTGTAGTCTCAGACGACGAGGTATGTCTTGCTTGAGACTGTAATATCACCATACCTTGTGACTCAGCTCTGCCCTAGTTACCCAAGAATGAGAGACAGCAAAAGGCTGTGCGTCTACTCGACAGTGCGCTACTGCGGCTCATGCAGATCGGTCCTCTGATGGACAAGGACATAGCGCTGCAGCTATGTCGCGCAGAATTCACGCAATATGTGAGCCATCCATTTCGGTTTCGCCATTGCGAATTACTGATGTTTTACGCCTTTCTTTCACTCATATAGCATTTGGCCGGATTGATGCTGGCATGCGAGAGCCTGAGAGGCTACGCGTCCACTACGAGCGGTCCGGCCTTTGAACAATCAAGGCTCAGATGGGACTTGGATGTCTGCCCATGGTTCCCGCAAGTCGAATCCTCGCTAGCCTTGGAGACGCCTTTGTAACGTCAAGACCGCATCTCATCTCCTCAGATGTGTCCTTAATGTATTTAGTATTTGCTATTAATGAGAGAAAGCATCGATGTATTAATATTCTGGACGCTCTTGCATGTGAGGGGATGTGGATGGGTTGTTAATGCGGGAAGGTAATAATGATAGGATATTTATGAATCTAGAAGTCGTGTAAGGAGCAATGAACGGGCGGGGACAAATAACCAACGAATCACGCCGGCAATGCCAAGGCATCCAAATAACGGTTGACGAATCCACTACTGGAGCGTTCTCCACGAGGCATGTCATCGAGTGTATCTATATTCTTCCGCTCGATGTGCTTCCTCTCCTTCCGCTTCTGCCGCGCAGCCTGGATCCGCTGCAAAGACCATTCAATCGCTTCCTCGACGTCCTCCTTCATTTTAACCGCCTTCTCGCGCTCGGAAAAGATAAGAGGGAGTCGCATGTTGAACCACATATATACGACTGCGACACGGTACAAGCTTTCGAGGCGCAGGAGCGTTGCGACCGGCGGGGCGATTGCGAGCTCCCCATCGCCCGAGGCATCAACTGAAGCAGTGCTTTGCATCTCCATCACCTGGTCCAGCGCCTCGATGAGCCCAAGGCCACTGCAGGCCTCATAAAGGCGTACATCCATGTCTGTCCGATACATGCGCAAGAAGCGCTGCGTGGCCGAATGCACAGTCGCGTCGCGCCACGGGACGGGAGCGAGGAGGATGCGGAGGCGTTCCTCCAGCGTGTGGTCCGAGCACAACGCGTCGATGATGGGCACGACGTCATTCCCGGCCCTGCCGAGGTCGCGCAGCGTGTACGCGGGCGACATTTGCGCGGTGCTGCGCAGGATGTCGAACACTGCGCTGAAGCTTGCGCGAGGGCGAATGAGCTGTTCGAGAGAATGGAACATATTCTGTGTCGTTGGAAGGACTGCGCGCTTCGCGATGGGTACAGCACGTGTCTCGACAGCTTTACGGACGATACTGAGGTCTTTATCGTGCAGCGTCGTTACGACACCTCCCGTCTCATCTCCATGCATACCGAATCGACCCGCTCGACCTGCTATCTGTTTGAGTTGGGAGAGTGAAAGAGTTTTCTCATCTGCGCCGTCCCATTTCACTGAGCTTTCAAACACGATACGCTTAATTTTCCTGCACGATATGTCAGCGAAAGTACATAGATAAACCGAAATAGGCTTACAAGTTAAGACCCATGCCTATAGCATCACTGCCTATGAGAACATCGTAACCGGAGTTGGGGTCATTGAAACGTTCAGCCTGCTCGCTCCGCACCTCTGGCGGGAGACGTCCATAGATGATTGCGCAACGCATGCCTGTCTCCGTCTCAATTTGTTTTTTGAGACTAAAAAGCATGGTACGAGAGAAAGCGACGACACAATCGCCCTTCTGTATTTTCTTTAGATCTCCCTTTAATGAATCCGAGGCGACAGTGAGCGGCGTCAGACGTTCATAGCGGTGCACTATGAGCTCGTCTCCGACTTCTTCGAGCATGCTCTGAACCAGCGGGACGGCGCCTGCCTCGCCACAAAGATGAAGTTCCTCTGCATGCAGTCCGAGTACAGCTGCCGTCCATGCGCCGCCACGATCCGAGTCCGAGAGCATCTGGATCTCATCCACGACGGCAACGTCGTAGCGCTTGCTCGTATCGATCATTTCCACCGTACAGCTCAATAAACTGGCCTCCAGATCGACTGTGCGGACCTCCTCGCCTGTGATGAGGTTACAAGCGCGTTTGAACGTCTCGGGCGAAGCAGAGGGATCAGCGCCGAGGGGCACGATGCGGCCATTGTTGAGTCGGTCGAAAACTTCGTATGCGAGCAGCCGCAGAGGCGATGCATATACACCACGCTTCGAGGCAGCGAGTGCTCGCAATGCGTTGTGTGTCTTGCCACTGTTCGTCGGCCCGACGTGCATGTGTACTTTGCGACGGAGCATCCGCGCCGACGGATACCATTCAGTAGGGTGGGTGTAGTCCACGGCGTTCTGAACAGCTGCGAGCGTAGAGTACACTGAGGGTGGGGCAATCCCGCGCGTCCGGAGAGTGTCGAGAGCCCATGCCATGAAACGTCGGGTGAGTGCCTTGTCAATGGAAACGGGCAAACTGTCGTGCATGTCATCCTGAATGCGCTGCATCTGCCATTTTTCATCCTGCTCTGGGGGAAACCAGCCACCTGGAGTCCTTGGAGACTCTTCTACGAATGTGTCGAGCAGCCGCTGCGCATGGTCTGCTTCGACGCCCATTGCCTTCAAGCGGGCGAGCGTCGCCGGCAGACGAGCCCAGCGGAAAAGGCCTTCATTCAATCTTGCTCGTACTCGGTCTGGAGTGTTCACATATTGCCTCCTCAATGCCACACCTCGTTCATGATTGTCATTTCGTGGGGCGCCGTAGTCTGCATATGGTGGGCGATCGGTGTGCTGTCGGAAGAGCGGAGGCGACTTCGAGCTCTTCGATTTGCCTCGCTGAAGGACAGCCGACGTCTGGAGACCGCGCTTCCACAAGTTATTGTTGAGCAACGAGTGTCGGCAGCGGATGCATACTGAGAACGTTGTGCTCAGCATCGGCGACGATGAGCAAAGCGCGAGCTCCGCAGAGTGCCTCAAAAAAGTTGACGCTTTCCTATTTTGGATACTCGTAGATGATCAGCGCGTACCGTGCCAAACCTCGCCTTTCGCGACCATGGCAGACGTCGCGCCGCGCCTGCTCAAGTCACTCGAGCGTCTCCGATGCTCCATATTCCAGACGACGTTCAATCCGACATCGCGCCGTACCGGTGCTAAATATCTCAAAGCGCGTCTCCGCGGGCCATCCATGGTCGAGTACTACCCTCCACGCGATGAGCACTCTATTACCGAGCTCAACAAAATTTATCCGGGCTGGAATCTCGTCGACGTGCATGAAGTACGGCGGAACATTTCCATCCAGGAGCACAAGGACAGGGGCAAGGGTGCGCCGAAGAAGGCGAAGACTCAAGGTGCGTGCGCGTGTGACATTTCATTTGATACTCGACTGACCACCTTTTTCTTATTTTCTACTTCTAGCTGACTCGCGCCGTGTAAAGAAGAAGCGGTAGTACTGATCTGCCCTGGTGCCAGGCTCTCCAAAATAAAGCACGAAGTCGCAGATGCATGCACGCTGCTTGCACATCATTTCGTACCTTGGGACTCCTTTCCGCATCCAACTTCAGCGGACTATCAATTGGTTGGAGAATATCTGTAGACGGGGAGGGTGGCTATACATTTGTGCGATAGCATCATGTTTTTCAGAAATAATTTAGAGGAAGGGATCTAGCATTTGAATCATAATTTGCCATGAAACCATAAACATTTCAAATCTCATTTGGCTAAGCCTCCACTGTCCTGAGTTTTAGTTCAAGGGCTCAATTCTTCATTTCTTGTACTGCGAGCCAGAGAGAAGTGGATTACTGCAATTGAACAGAGATGGGGATAGTCTGGTCACGGACAGACTTCATGAACAAATCGGGAGACGCGACTCTTGCGCAAATCTTTCCTTCCCCTCTTGAGTCTGCTGAAAACATGTCTGCCGTCGCAAACATAAGCAAGAGTCCAGAAAAGAAGAAAACCAAGGCAAAAGACAAAGGAAAGGGAAAGGAGAAGACACTTTCGAACACATACGTCGAGGACTCCGATGAAGAGCTGGCTGCCTTGTCCACTGGTCTCGTACCCCGAGGCTCGGTCCGCCTCACTGACGTCGTTGACGCTGAGGAGTTCGACTACGACGCGCTGAAGGACAACGATGACCTAGAACTCTGGGTCGTGCGCATCCCGGACGGGGTACGTTCTCCATTACCTGTTTCGAGATTTAGTCTGAATTTGAATCTGAATCCCTTTACAGGTGAAGTCAAAACACCTCACGAATATGAAACTAGCGCCCCCGCCCGCGGCTGCTTCGTCCTCTCAGCGCATAGGGACGCTGACGAAGAGGTCGGCGGTGTACGATATCTGGTCCGTACGCGACAACGCGTCGGATGAAAACACGGTTGCCGGAGGAGACGAGATCCTCGGGCTCAGCTGTCTCGTCCCCAGGAAAAAGAAGGACTGCAAGCTCTTTGCTGGTGCGTACATCTCCCCAGTCTCCTAACGCGTCTTTCCTGAATATTTTTTATTTAACTCGTAGCTCCGAAACCCATCGCATACCATCTCGTTCTCTCCGCGCAGCCCGCCTTACCCACCCCGCCCCCGTCGTCGCCCGATGCGCCTAGTTCCGAAAGTGTCTACAAAAGTCCAGCACGCTACCAGCACCCGAGGCACCTTTTGAAACATCGTTTCATACCCACTGGCGCTGTCCATGTACCACCAGAACACGCCGAAGTCAGCATGGAAGTCGATCAGGCGGCGCAGGCTGTAGAGACACGCGCTCACAAGGAGAGTACCGGGGGCGATGATGGTGCATCTCAAAAGAAAAGGAAAGCAAGCAGTGATACGAAAAAGGCGAAAAAGGCGAAGACGAGTTCATAACACGTTTAGACATGTCCGTCTGTCGCTTACAGCGTTCGAAATTGATGTTATTGCAACTTTCATCCTCATTCCAGCAGCGAGTAGCGAAAAATATCTCACATTTGAGACGATTAGGAGGAGCGAGAAGAATGTCAGCGCGAGGAATACAATGTGAAGTACCAAGCCTATAACTTTACAGCAAAATAATATAACATCCATCCGCATTGCACACACCCGCCCTAAACCATCCGATCACTCCCAGAATCCACAGATTTCGAAGAAAGAACCGCAGAAGGTCCGAGCTCACGCTTCACCTCCTCTTCAATGCCCTCAAAGACGCTCTTCTGCGGTACACCGCGCACGCGTCCGGGCACGCGTTTCTCTTCCTCGTCGAAGCTGCCGCCAATAACACTCACCCACTGCTGTCGTGTCTCGACAAGCTGACGCAGTGTGTCAGGTACGGCGAGCATACCTTCCTCATCTGGACCAAGCCCAAGGGATGCCGGGTTTGGAAGGGGCACGGCCGGGCCCGCCACGCCGTTCACACCGTTTGCACCACCGACCGCATCGCCCTTTTTCTTCTTCTTGGACACCTTCGGCCCGTCCTTCTTCTGTAGCTTCGTGTAGATCGCTGTGATGTTCTTGTCGAGCGCCTCGCGCGCATCAACGTATTCCTGAAAGGCGAGTCGATCACGCGCTATATCTGCGAGTCGCGCACGCCGCGCCTTATTTGTTGCTGTGGCCTCGCGAAGCTGGCGTTGAGCTTGCCGAAGAGCAATTGAAATAGGGTCATCGATCACGTTGGAAAAATCGGGCTGCATTCCAAGATGGGCTCAGCAAAAGAGAAGGGTAGAGCAGTTAATTTATCGACTTACTTCGCCATCGAGGAGACCATAAAATCGGATGGTATCCTTGACCCTTTCCTCAAAGTCTGCGACCAGTATCTTTTCCTTAGGTGGAGAGGGACCATTCGTCCCTGACCCAGATGCAGCTATCTTCGCCTCATGTGCGTCTTCCGCTTCCTTCATGCTCTTCCACGTTGACTGGTCCGCAGCAGGTAATAGCGCAGACACCAGTCGCTCCGACACCGGGCCCAAACCCTTATCCGATACCAAATCAACCTCGTTCAACGCCGTCGCATCCCACTTCGGAAGTGGAGCAGCTGGCGAGAAGCTGCTACTCGACATCGCTGCTGCATTCCGCGAACTTGAAAAATCCAAAGCCGAAGGTACGCCACCGTAGAGCTGTATATCTTCATCCTCCCATTGTTCTGTATAATGTCGTCCCAGCTCCGGGACGACGTAGGGCCCGACTGTGTCGCCGTCATACTCCAGCCACCCTACGTCCTCTTCTCGTATTGGTCGTATCCATGGCTCTATTGAGGAGTAGAATGTCGTGATTGGCACTTGGCTTGCGGGAGCCTTGGCCTTTGAGAAGTCCTCCTTGACTTCTATTGGCCTCCGTGGGCCCGCGGGTAAAGTTGGTATAGATACAGGCCGTTGTGGCAAGAGATGATGTGGCGGCGGTGGTAATGTCCAATCCGGACCGGAGGATGACTGGGAAACACACGTCAGAGCATGTCCTAGAACAATGATGAATGGCTTACCTTCGGATGCGTTACATTGCTGAGCTTTGATGGCTTATAATGGTGTTCCTTATGAGAAGGGGGGTGCGGCGAGAGCTTTCGAGGTCTTTGCGATTCTAAACAAGCGTTGAACAGATAATTCCACAGAGCACATAGGGTTCGACGCACCGTGCTCGCCATCACTCTCGTCGTCTCTTTTCCGTTTCTTCTTTCTAAAGCAGCGTAGAATGTTAGCTGCTGAACGAAAATCATAACGCTGTACTCACACTTTGCGCATCTCTGGAGGGACTTTTTGAGGTACAGGGGTGGAGACATTGATTGCGGGAACAGTGCTCGAAGAAGGCGCACCCGCCGAGGTTGAGGTGACAGACGGAGATAAGTTGCGCTCCTCGTGATCGAGACTCGGCGTATCTGCACCAAGGAAGCATGTAATTCCAATCATCCATGCCAATGTCCGACATATTCATTTGTTGGAGGGGAAATGGGGACGAGAAGGATTCAACACGGAGAAGCCGAAAAGGCAGAAGTGGTGTAACAAGGAAAACATTTGTAATACCCCATATTCATTGTGAGCCACGGACGCGTCGAGGGCGTAGACATAATCGAACGTTTGATGGAGTGAATTTCGAAAAGTCACAAAGGATTCCATGGGCAACATAGAAAGAGTGAAGAACGACGAGACAAATGGATGTAGAAACAAAAACCCAGGTAGGGGGAGTGGTAAATAGTGAACAAGAACAGGCGGAACTCTAAGTCAGAACCATTCGCTCAATGAAAATAAAAGACAGCACGCACAGCTCGGTTCACGCTTCACCCGATTCTGCGGCATCGCACGAGCCTTTCCCTTCTCCATCTCGCGCATCTTCTTCATTTCATGTTCAATAATCTTGAGGTCACCCGCCGCCTTTTTCGCGCGCTCGAGTGCGCGTCGCTTGAGCGCTGCAAGCTCCGTCTGCGTCGCTTCGAGCTCATCTACTGCGGGAACGGAGTCCGGTGGCGCTATGAGGAGTGGTTTGCACAGCGGCGGATGCGCGTCTGGTGAGTATGGCACGAGCGGCTGGGACATCGGAGCGGTGTTGCGGGTGCGTTGACGAGATGTGTTCCGATGGCGTTATCCAAGCAGCGACACATGAAAATGATGATTCTTTGCAGGGAGAACGCGAATCTGCGCTCAGAACATAGGCGCAGGTTGGCCGCTGGCGAGATATGAGGAGGTTGTAGTTAACGGCGGCGAGCGTCGTCGTGGTAAGAAGCACAGCTTAAAACGGTCACTTCCTGATCGGGTACTCGGTTGTGTCATAATCAACCGCGACTTGACACAGAGCCACAAAAGTTTGAACAAAATCGTATTAAAAAACTGTACGGCCGTCCAACATTATACAAATTACGTTCTATACGAGATTACCAGTAATTTACAGACTATATCTATAAATTAGTGTCCGCGTTTTACCTCTACCTGTTGACCCATCAGAGATACTATCTCGAAGCAGACAACAAGCAGCAGCTGCCCCACAAGATCTACAAGGGAGGAATGCAAAGGCATCGCATACATGTCCGGGTCGCGGTTCCTTTTCCACAAGAACTCGGTGAGGAGTCGGGCGAAGGTTAAAGAAACTAGTACCTATAAAATAACGTATGGTTAACTAGGTAAATACTGCAATTAAACGCGCATGCTCACCGTAATGCAGAAAAATACGACAGCGAAGGCAATAAAGACGAATGGTAGTTCAAGCCACCCTACTCCCCGAAGTATCGACAGGAAGCATATTTCGACGGGGATTGTAATAAGGAACAGTGTTATAGTTACAAGGCGAAGGCTCGGCTGTGGTGGCACGTCATGCTTGTGCGGGGATGTAGGCAGCATTGTCATAGCTGCAGCATGTAGTGTTGTCGAAATCCGTGATACAGCAACGGACCCAACGGCACCAGGAAGACCTTCAGAGTAGAAAACATAATTGTGAGTGACTGTAGAAAATTTGTTCGGGCAGATACGTACCACTAATAATGACGGCCAAGAGTGCGAAACCGCTGTATCGAGAAACGAAAACATCTAGGATGATTCCGGTCGCTGAGCTGATGGCCATAGCACCAAAGAGTGGAGTCCAGCCTTGCTTAATAAGATCCCGGACATGATCATTTCGACTAACGAGATACGCGCAAACGCACGAAGACACAACTAGAAGAATGCAAATAACGAGTGGAAGTGGCGTATTCACGAAGTTTATAAGGAATGTTGAGACGAGTCCCAGGAGACAAAGAGTAATGAGATCGCCAAGACAAGCGGCAACAGGGGGAGCGATGTTATCTAGACAACTCTGTTAACTTTGTTCAAACAATCATGAGCGCGACATACCCGGGTTAAGGGAGAACTTCCGGCAGAACACAACGAGAGTGCACATGAAAGATCCTAGAATCAGACTTGACAGGCAGGCCGAGGCCATGCCAGTTGAAGCAACCATGATGAATCTAAGAAAGATGAGACGGAAATATTGACAACACAACTTTTACAGACTCACTCTGCAATACCTGACTTTGGCTTTCGCGGGTCGTACGGAAGCGGAGGGTGAGGACGTCGAGCATAAAGCAGGAAGCGAAGGTCAGCGCTCGGTTCGGAAGGCGAGCCTGTTCTCGGCATGATAAGACCAAGAACAAAGGATAGTATAGCGGCGATGAAGGAGACAAGGGTGGCTTGAACTTGCAGGAGAGCCATATTACCCGAAAGAATGCCATAACGACTTTTCCGTTCATCAAGTTCACCGACATTGGCCTACAAAGACTTTAGGGATGTACTACATCGCCTAGATTCATACGACTCACAGCTGTTCCTAGTCGCGATGAGAGGTTCATTTCCAGGTTCCCCTTGAGATTCAAAATAACGGGTATAATAATGATGAGTTCGTCTATCCGTTTCATTGCTTTCCAATGCTGTTGGTGCTAAGATGAGCGCAACTTAGAGAAAGGCCGAGTTTGAGACTCACAGAAACATGATCTAAAAGTTCTCCGGTGAAAAGCAGCCCAACTGTTGTCAAAAGAAGCGTAGGCACAGTCTGTTGTAGCGATTCGCAAAATTAGGTGATAATTTAATATTATACGAAAACGAGCCACGTACCTCGATCACGATATCCTTCACCTGTGCCCACGTACTTCCAGCTTTCTTTCCGGACAGCTCGCGCCCGCGCGACTGTCGCTCAAATCCCAAGAGCGCGATATTGTCCTCGTCATCCGACGCGGATCCATCCTCAGAACCAAAGTTGTCCACAGAGGGCGAGTTCATTACGACCGTGGCCTTCCTCTCTGAATCATCCTCCACATTGAGGGAGGTCATTTCGATGGTCGAGTCGACGCGGGAACTTGAGCTTGCCCTTTTGTGAAGCTTGTCCTGCATGCAAAGTGGGGGTGGACGACGTTCAGAACGTCACTTTGCGTCGTTATCCGACTTGAGGTAGTGGTTACAAGTCAAGCATTACTCCGTGCTTACTTCATTACACTTTTGATAACATCAATGTCCACTTTTGTTACTTTCCTGTAATGGATGACTTCATCGACGACCTTAGCCTTTACCTCCGTCATGCAACATAATGAAAGACCAGACTGGCTCAGGAGTATGTCTTGAATTCTGTTGCATTCGACGTTCGTAGAGCTCGACTAATCTCACACATAGATTATGCAAAATACAACGCGTCGGGCGACGGCCTGTCCTCAGCAGCAGATCTTACCGACGACGGAAGAATCTCTATCTCCCTTGATCTTAAGAAGAGCCTCCCAGATCTGCCCAAGGACTATGCCAAGGAAGTGCATGAATTCGCTACTGACAGCACTAATTATCGCTCGCCGCCATGCCTGAACGTCGTCATTATGATCGTAGGCAGTCGCGGTAAGAAAGCTCCTTACATCAAATTTGTTTTAGCTGAATATATGCTCTTTGGCAGGCGACGTACAGCCTTTCGTAGCTCTTGCAAAGAAACTGCAGAAAGATGGGCATCGCATTCGAATAGCATCACATGGGACCTTCCGCTCGTTTGTGACAGAACACGACATTGAGTTCTTCAATATCGGCGGAGATCCAGAGGATCTCATGAGCTACATGGTCAAGAGTGAGATTCGCTTAACCCCATGTCTGCTGTTCGATTATGTGAAATTATATAAGATCCTGGTCTCGTACCCGGTCTGGCTTCCCTTACGAACGGAGACATAGGTAGGAAGCGGACAATGTTGAAAGAAGTAGGTGCATCACGAATATCACGACAAATATCATTTAATCTTATCACGCAGATGCTTGAAGGATGCTGGAGATCTTGCATTGAAGCTGATCCAGAGACAGGGAAGACGTTTGCAGCGGATGCCATAATATCCAATCCACCAGCCTTCGCTCATGTACACTGCGCAGAAGCGCTCGGGATACCTCTCAACCTTTCTTTCAGTAGGTAATGAGCGCTCGCTCGTTTCATTGATGCTGACATACTCTTCAGCGATGCCTTGGTGCGCGACGACCGCTTTCCCGCATCCTCTCGTCAATATTCAATCATCAAATGCAAAAAAAGGCCTTTCCAATTACCTTAGTTATGCTCTTACGGATCTCATGACTTGGCAAGGGTACGCTACCGAACTTCGCCGACATTCTTTCTGCTATCTTACTATCGTCTTCTCCAGGCTGGGAGACATCATCGATGATTTCCGCGAGAAGAGCCTTGGACTGTCTGGCCTGACTATTCGCAAGGGTCCCAGTATAGTCGACAAGCTGAAAATCCCCTGGACGTACAGTATGAGCCCTGCTCTCATACCAAAACCAAAGGATTGGAAGAATCATATTGGTGAGTCTCTGCCATGTTTTTGAAACGATTTGCCTTGAATTCGCTCATGATAATAGATGTTGTGGGCTTCTACTTTTTGGACTTGTCTTCAAACTACACTCCTCCCGCGGATCTGGCTGCTTTCCTTGATGCAGGACCGCCTCCCCTTTACATCGGGTGAGCCATCAGCCTGAACTTATCGTAGATCGTACTCAAAAACCTTTTACTTGCGCAGCTTCGGCTCCATCGTTATTGAGGACTCTCAAGCTTTAACAACAACGATTTTCCAAGCAGTTGCTAACTCAGGCACCCGCGCACTCCTCTCAGCTGGTTGGGGAGGCCTCGGTTCAGGCAGCGTCCCGGACAATATATTCATTCTCGGAAATGTACCACATGACTGGCTGTTTGACAAGGTATCTGCTGTGGTGCACCACGGAGGTGCAGGTACGACCGCTATCGGCCTGCTCAAGGGAAAGCCTACTGTCGTTGTGCCCTTCTTTGGTGACCAGCCGTTCTGGGGTTTGTGTCTCCGAATTCTTTGACGATCACCTGCAGCTAAACATGTCCTAGGAGATATGATCTATCAGTCTGGCGCGGGGCCGGAACCCATCCGGCAGAAGGAGCTTGACGTAGAAAGACTTACAAAAGCTATAGAGTTTGTGCTGAGACCAGCAGCACAAGAGGCGGCCCTTCAATTAAGCCGGCGCATCCAGTCGGAGGTGTGCTTTCGTCTTTTCTCTGTTTACTACGCGATTTAACCCCACATTCAAAGGACGGAATTGCGAATGGCGCGCTATCATTCTATCGTCACCTCCCCCTTCTTAATATGAGGTACGAAAGTTTACGACCTTCCTTGTGCTCTCATAAACAATCGAACAGATGCGATCTTGAGCCAAGTCGTGTTGCTGTTTGGTGGTCGACAGAGCATGTGCGTTCTTCGACTCAGGTTCTACATATCTTATGTGAACGGTTCGAACGTGCATCATAGTGCCTCAAACTGAGCGCTTTCGCCGCGCAGACGCTTGCAAATAAGCGTCTGATTGACATGAACAAACTGGATCAGCATCGTATGTGTTCATAGGAGGGCTGTTCTATCATTTTAGAGCTCATGCGTTGAATAGGTGCTTCCGAGTTTAATACATCGAGAAAAGTGACCGATCCCGTCACCGGGGGTGCAACGTCTATATTCTGGACGGTGACAAATTACTATACAGGCATCGCACAAATTTTCTAGTATGTTGCATTTGCTCTATAGCTCTGTGAGTCCTGATAAACGGTCCTCGTTAGTAACCCTGTGAAAGGCGTAATAAAGACAACAACAGCTATCCCTCGTGGTAAGATATGCATTAGATGAGTTCGATATTGCTCTGACGCTCTTAACCTATTCAGGGGTTCTGAGCATAGTCACTTCCATTCATGAAGGTTTAAATAACATGCCTCAGTTGTACGGATCGCAAGTTCGGGAAACCGACGAAGTGGACAGTTTCAGTAGTGGCGTGAAAGCAGGTGGAAAGGTCAGTACGTGATATGCCATCGTCTTCAACCTGTTTTCATTGCTTTGATCAGGCACTTTTCTACGGCTACTATGACGGAATCACTGGCTTGGTGAAAGAACCGATTCAAGGAGCAAAGAAAGAAGTGAGTTGGTTCTCTTAGATCTCGAGAATACATCAACCGATCTCATTATTCATAAAGGGTTTCATTGGAGCCATCAAAGGCTCTGCACGCAGCTGTAAGTGCACAATGTATGCTCATCTTCTACTCACGCAGACTTAGCTACTCTTACAGACGTCAACGCCACGGCACGCCCCGCAGCCGGAATAGTCGGCCTTGTGGCACAACCTCTACAAGGCGCCTGGACAAGTGCCGTGAAGCGCTTTGCCAAGAAGCCTATACAAGCTCAGCGCGCTACACGGATCAGTGATGGACTGCAGGACGTCCGGGACGCCTCAGAGGCTCAGCGTCAGGATGTCCTTGCCGCATTCAAACGCGCAACAGTGCCTGGCGCGGAACGTGAGAGGAAGGAGAGAATTAGAGAGGCAGCGAAGGAAGTGCTGATGGAGGCTCATGAGGATGTACTACATGAGAAATCGCCAACGCCGGATCCCATGGTCCCAGCTGGAACTACGCCAGAGGTGTCTACTCAATCTCCATCTGCTCCGAGTGGTTCTACTTTGGCATCATCATCATCATCATCGCCATCGTCTCTAGGTACTAAGGCTGATCGTCCAAATGAACTCCAGAACAGTAAAAGCGAGGAAGATGCACAATTCTTAAAGAATTTAGAAAGGGCCACACAGCTTTCCCTTCACTTTAATTCTGCTAACCTCTCATCCCCATCCATATCCCCTTCGGCGGACCAAAAGTCGAGCGAACTCACCGAAGAGGAGCAACAGTTTCTTAACGACCTTGAGAAAGCGAAGCAGCTTTCTTCACAGGAGAATCCGGAATAGGTCTCTCGTGACGTTCCGCAAGCATATACACGTCTGCTTATACCTCATAAAAATAAATACATGCATATCCAGTACACGGTCCAGTTATGTATCAATATCGAGATCATTTGAAGGTAACTGGGAAGGCGTCTCCGACTCCTGCTCTGGAGCAAATGCAGAAGCTGGCGGGGTCTCTACGATTTCTTCGGGTTTACCTTCTGCTGCGACAACCGCCTTTCCTCTTCCCCGGCCTCTTCCCCTTCCCCTTCCTCTGCCTCGTCCCCGGCCTCTTCCGCGTGAAGTTGGAGCAGGCGTTGAGGTTGTCGCGTCGTCTGCATCTTCATCGTGGCCTCCTTCTGCTAGACCCACACCAGCAAATGCGACAGCAGTCGCCCTGCCTCTTCCCCTTCCTCTTCCCCTTCCCCGTGCTCGCCGTCCCGAACCAGTACCGCGCGTCTTATTGGTGACCACTTCTTCATCTTTGTCAACATCCGTCTCGCTGTCGAAAAACTCGTTCACTGCTTTTGGTGGCGGCGCGCGAAACTCGCCTGCCGGAACTGCTCCACGGTCGTCTGCTTTCTCTTCATTGGTCTTTTCTTCCACAGCAAGCCAGCCTGCCAGATCTGGCGGGATTTCTTGCATCTGTACGCTTGGTGCACCCTGCAAGTAGCGTAGCTTCTGGCGAATACTGCGTGTAATGCGCTGCAGCGCGGCTGGCGTATTCTGGTTGTCGACGCGTCCTGCGAGTGTCGGGTGTAGCGTATAGTCGTCCGCAAACCATGCATCGTACGGCGTCTGCGGCAGTGCGTCGGACACTTCCGCGCCGACAAGTACAGATGTTTCGTACGTCCAGCACCGGCTCACATTGTGCACAGTGTATCCCCCACCGCCGACCACGAGCATTGGCACATTAAATTTGCGCACAAAGTTCACGCACTCACCATGCGCGGCGATGGACAAATTGAACGCTCCAAGGCGATCACAACCCAAGGAGTCAGCACCACACTGCAGGACGATGGCAGATGGACGAAAAGCTGTGACAGTGTCTCCTATGACAGTCTTGAAGATGGCAAGATAGGACTCATCATCGATGCCGTCGAGCAAGGGAACATTCAGTGCGAAATGCTTTCCAAGACCCCCTCCGTTATCATCAAGCCTCCCTGTTCCGGGAAAGAAGTCACCAGTGTATTTGTGAAAAGATACCGTCATCACGCGGTTGGAGTTCCAGAATGCGAGTTCGACTCCGTCTCCATGATGAATGTCGATGTCGATGTATAATACTCTCGGGTGATATCTACAGACAATTAAATGTGAGGATGAATAATAGCTCATTTTACAAACCTTAGAAGCTCGAGAATGGCGAGTACAATGTCATTAATGTAGCAGAAGCCGCTTGCCTCGCCTCGTTTAGCGTGATGCAGGCCGCCAGACCAGTTGATGGCAATGTCTGTCGTTCCGGCGCACAGTTTTCTTGCGCCAGCAAGAGATCCTCCGGCATACATTCGCGTAAAGTCATACATATCCGCAAACACAGGACAGTCTTCCACGCAATTGAACGTATCTATGAGATGCTTCATCTCATTCTGATTGCCAGGAGTCACTCTCAATAAAACAACGTCTAGAATGAGCAACGAATCCGAGTGGCGAGCAAAAGACAGAGCTTACCTTGAGAGAAAATCGATGTATTCAGTGTCGTGGTAAGCTTCAAGCTCTTCTCTGGTGGCAGGCCGAGGGTTGAAGAAATGATGAATCTGTTTGTCCAAGCCGTATCCTATGACTAGCGCATTCGTAAGCGTCAGACGATGCGGCTTCATCGGATGCCTTTCCTACGTGATTTCGTAGAGCTAATGAGTTTAAATTTCCTCAACGAGTAAGAAAGATTCCTACGCCATAATGATGTTCACCGACACCCTTTGGAAAGTAGTAAGATACAACAGGGCGTGAATGAGGCTGTCAAACAAAGCGTTAAAAATGCTGTTTATAGGAAATTTAAATCATCTCGTACATTTATGCGCTCTGTAATGGGGTGAGCGTACGGCTTTCCTCGACGGTCCTCAAAATGTTTGGAGTCCGAGAATGTATGCAGAATTGAGCGCGCCATTGTTCAGAAGCAGCGAGAGGTACACCGAGATCCAAGGGAAGCTCCTGCGAGATATCTTCACTGATAGAGGCGTCCAAAATAATAAGCCGAAGCCTGAGTTCCGAAGAATCGAGTTGGTTCCGAGTTTTTCTCAGGATTGTATGGTAAACTTTGTGATGGTAAACAGAGACTAAGAGCAGTCGATAATGTTTGAAGTACAGTTATGAAAGAGTTTGATACTTGAACATGGAGGTCACAGTCGAAGTCGAAGAGGAGCTTCATCAAAGCCGTGCGAGCTGTGATCAAATACATTTGTATTATGTAATGGATCATTTTCTCCATTCGCTCGCATAAAACTACAACAATATTAATAAACTGAGCTTGACTATAATCTACTTTCAAAAGGGTGAAGGTTGACCCAAAATCTAGGTGAAGTACTAAGACACTAGCCAAGCAAATATTGTACATGGATCTCACATCTTCTAGTACACGCCCACACCGTTCGCCCACTCGCCAAACAACAACGATATGCTCTCGCCGTTGTGAGTCCGGCGTATGCTTTCGGCAATGGTTGGCGAGACATCGATTACGAGAAGCTTCGATAGCCCGTCGCAATGCTTGTTTTGGGGGATAGAGTTCGTGACAACTAGTGCATCTATAGGTAGAGATTCTAGGAGTGCGAAATTGGTTTCTGAAAGGAGACCATGAGAGATGAGGCAGTAGATGGCTTTTGCCCCGCCGTCTTTCAATGCCTTTGCAGCCAGAGCAATTGTGGTTCCAGTGTCGATCATGTCGTCCACGAGAATAGCAACCTTCATGAAGTTTTAAGCCGATATTGCCAGTCAACACAGCAAAAAAAAATATACCTTGTCTTTGACGTCCCCGATGAGGATGTGCATTTGCTCTGGTTCATCTCTCGACTTTCCTTGACGGTGAATAAGTGCAAATTCGATGCCTAATTTGTCGGCGATGGCAGTTGCACTGTGGCATGTCAGCGATGCTACTATTGAAGTCCAATTATATAAGCGCACCGTTTTGCACCTCCAGCATCGGGGCTGACAACGATCCCGTCCCGCCAGTCATCAATCTCACGTTTAATGTACCCAATCATCATAGGCTCGGTGAAAAGATTATCACAGGGAATATCGAAGAATCCCTGGATTTGGCTGGCATGGAGATCCATTGTGATGACATGGTCGCAGCCAGCAACGACAAGCATATTCGCGACGAGCTTCGCGGTTATGGGTGCGCGGGACTTGTCTTTCTTGTCAACACGCGCATACGGGAAGCAAGGGATGACAGCGGTGATGCGACGCGCGGATGCGGTCTTGCATGCAGAAATAAGTATAAGCAGCTCCATGAGGTTGTCGTTCACGTCCCCGCAACCGCTTTGGATGATGAACACGTCCTCCTCGCGCACGGACTCGCTAATCTTCACGCTCGTCTCGCCATTCGAGAACTTTTTCACCACGCATGGCGTGAGCTGAATATTTAGTCTACGAGGTTCTGGTAAACGTTCGCGGGTCGCGACGACGAGTGTCAAGTACCAGCTCACCGCTCGGCCACAGACTGGGCGAGCTCGGGATGGCTGTTCCCTGTATATGCGTACTGAACAACCGGTTCTTTCGACGAATAAGCCGACGTACCAGTGAGGAGCTTGATGGAGTTCCCGCGAAGCATTTGCGGCCAAGCAGATACGTGTCTGCGTGCCGAAAGAGAGGTACAGAGGGAAGATGGAGGTAACGTGCCAAAGCGCTGGGATTCACTGTCAAAATTTGAAGTGGCTAAGAAAGTCATCCTTCTCTCACGGCCATTAGCTTCGACTGCAGCGCGCCTCAGAACTCTCTTGCTCTTGACTGTCATCATCCTGACGAACGCTTGACGTTGTTCTGGTGAATCTGGTCTATTCGATCAAAATATAGCCATGGCCAAGACCCTTCCAAAGTACAGTTTTTTCTCAGGGAACAGTGCTCTATACGACAGCTGAGGCTTTATCTGTATTGGCTTCTCACGCATGGGAAAACGTGCTGTGTCAAACGAGCTTGTCCTCCGCAGCCTTACCATAGGATGTTGCGATGTGCCCACGGTCTCCATGAGATTGCTATAAGAACAGCTATGGAGCCATTATCCAATGAACTTCGACCTAAAGCTCCTCCAGTCAGATCCTCCATCACCGCGCAGCTCTCAGAGGACGCCAATGGCCCAGCGCCTGAATCTGACAACGACGAGCCTTCAAAACGTGGTCATCTCAAATGCGACGGACGTTATCTACTATGAGGTCGTCACTCCGAAGTGGGACTCATCGGTGACGCGTGTGAGCAAGATGGACCCAAAGAGCCATGAACTCGAGGTCGTTGCGGAGCTGCAGAATGAGGTCTCCGAGAAGACGAGCGCGCGTCCGACCGCAGTGCGCCTCCGGGGTCAACAATTCAGACCGACCGGTGACTTCTGGACTAAGGACGGTGTAGCGGGAACGTGAGTCGCCCTTGCTTCGGCATTTTCTTTCCAAATAATAACATTTCCCTTTGTTATCGGAAGTGATGCTCGTTTTAGAGGTAAAGACGGAAAGTATTATCAATGGAGACAACGCAAGGGACGGCTTGAGGTAGACTTTCCCTCTTTTATGCCATCATTGACTGATCGCCTATGTGTACCATATTACAGCTCATCAGGGAGCAAGAGCCTGACTCTAAACCAGTCGCTGTTTATCATAAACATCGTCGCTACTTCCTTGTCCTACGGATGTCGCGCCAGCCCTACTTGGAAGTTCAGCCATCCGTAATGGAGACGCTGGACTCACTCATAGGTAAGTTTTGCTTAGATTCTGTTTTACTGTATTCCTCTGACCGTGTGTACATGACAGTATCCTTCCTGTTAATGGAGCAGAAACGACGCTCTAAAGACGCATGAGTTGAAAATGATTAAGTACATACGGTTACTGCGTATTTAATGTCTATCTTCCAGTGCCTGTTCTCGTCCTGATGTATCTTTGGTTTTGAACCCTTATGTGTATCATCTTAGGTAGCATCGGTTTTTGCCTGAATATACGTTGCCCTTTCCCTTACGAAGGGTTTTCGGCTGCTATTCGACAGGTGCCGGAACTGCTTTCGGAATTCACGAAAACTATTTGGGAAGAGTGGTCCAAAGCTATTTGCTCCCATGGATCAAACGAAGGGCAATTTATATTGCTCTAAATATTAATGTTGTCTGTGTGTCTGAATAACTGTAGTACTGCTCTAAGAAACACCGTACGATGAGTAGCGATTTCGTATGTTTGCTGCATCTAGAAGCCACTACCTACTGTCAATCGTTGTAGCTCAGCCTTGTTTCACCGCTGCAGCAAAGACGTTACTTTTGTATCCTTGATAAATACCACCAGAAGACCTTAAAGGCGAACCTGAAAACCCAGACATTGATTTTTATAGCACAGGGTGAAACAGACTGCATAAGCTCCGAGCAAGAGTTTGTCTCCAATGGCCGGTCCGTAATCATATGAAGTATACACAACCATTGAAGGGTAACAGTTACATGGCAATGAGCGAGCACGGAGCACAAAGGGCAGTACGTTATAAACATGTTGGAAAATGACAAGACGCAGACAGCGATGCAGTGAGACCACGAGATAGGAAAGGGAACAGTATTTTGTTCGATCAATTGGAACACAGGGTTTAGAATTGAGTCCATCCTAGTACAACATTTAATCCTTGCGTCGATTATAACGGTTTTGAATAATTTTTCGATTTAAGAGCCGGGAAGGCTGAGCGAAGCATGAGTGATCGCGAGTGGCTGTAAAGTGCAGATACGAGTCATTGCGAGCTGAGTCATTTTTCCGAGTCCTAGAGTCACATAAAGTTGAAGAGCGAAGTCGAATACGCGTTGCCGTTCTCGTTGCCTGCGCCATTGCTGCCGATACCGTCCGAGCCATCCGCTGCAGGGAAATCCGAACTACCCCAACCGGCCTTCCAGCGGCCATTTTGTCGGCATTTAGCTGCCTGTTCCATGATGGTGTGATAGAGTGCTAGGTTGAATCCGACGCACTGCAGTCCGACGCACGCAATCTTGAGTGCCCCGGCCGAGTAGAGCTGCGATACTTCGTAATGGACAGTCGGCGATGTGTTCTTCCGGCCGGCTAGTGTCTCCTTAACCAACATTGCCGAAGTCTACAGGTAACGGTTTTGAAGATGAGTCTAGTCACCGTTCCAGTGCGGATCACACCCGTACCTCAGCATCCAGCTCATTCCATTCTTTCGTGCTGAAATCATCCAGGCGAAGCGCAATGTATTGTCCAGCATAATACCACTTCCCCTGACGATTATAGAAGCATTCTGTGAAAAGTTGATTGAGTGAGCGTGGGTTGCAACCACATTCATGCAGGGCGTCTTACCTGTCGGCTTTGTCATTCGACCCCTGGGATCGAACTCGCTCCAGGAATGGGCAGTTGAAACGCGAGCTTTAGTAGTGCACTTGAAGAGCGGTGTGAGGAAGTAACCATGCTCTTCGCGCTCCGGACACCAGCGGGTCGTATTGTCATGGAAAGTACGGTATCCCGTGATACTATGAATCACGTTAATCAATGAGTACGCACAATATTAAACCGAAAAACCTGTTCTGTAGGGACTGGTACAATATGTAAGCGAGGGCAAGATTATACGAGGCGGCGCTTACTCCTGTAGTATTACCGAGGAATTCGTGGATTGTGAACGGGGCAGGGAGCATGATCGGCTTGAGTTCGTCTTCGGGGATGCCTGGAGGCGTCGGAAGAGCAGCTAGAACCGAGTTTCTTGCTCTCATCATGTCAACTGGGTCTCCGGACTTTGTCCGCAACTGCATATAGTCAGCGTTTCGAGAATGAAAGTAGACTGAACCCGATGTGCTTACATTATGGAGTTCCTGGCCCACGATAAGCTTTAAATACGGAGAGGAAACGGGACCAGAAACGGGGCCATGTAGAGGAGAGACCGGCGGCGGTCTCTGACCGATAGCAAGGTGATCGATTCCGTTCGTAAGTGACTGAAGAACCTGTAGAAGAAAGACGAGAAGTCAGCGACGAACGTTCTGTGAGAAGATGATAGAGAACATTTTCTCCGTAGCCGTTTGTGTCTACGGCCGTAGTGCAAGAAGAAGCGTCGTCTATGGAAGAGGCAGAATTGCAGGTACTTGTCATCGTCAGCGGAGAAGACGCGGCTGATGCGCGATTCCCCTTCTCCGCCTCAACGCTGTCTTTCAAGTTACACATAACATCACGCAGACGAGCCAGCTCGCCCTCCATCATCTGTCTTTCTTCTGCCCTTGCCTGCTCTGCAGCTTCCTTGACGCGAACTTCGACACTCGCAAGGCGATACTCGAGGTCAGCCTTCTCGCTCTGGAGGCGCCCAATGATGATTGCCTTCTCCTTGATCGAATCATACGCAGATGCGAGACGCTGGACGGCAGAGTCGCGCACGCTAGTCGCCTCTGCAGAGCGCATTTTCTCCATCTGCAGCTCAATGGCCATCTCCGCCGCGTGGAAAGGGTCCTGCCACCGCAACTCGTCACTATATGCGTGTATACACGAGGAACAATCTCACCATTGACTTGAGCAACTCGATCTCGCGCCGTGCCTGTCTGAGATCCTCGAGGATGTCTTGGTTGCTGCCACTGCCACTCACGCTGGCGCTCACGGAGGCGGAGACGGTGGGGCCAGAGCCTATAGGTCGTGGCAGAGGTGTTCCGCCGCGCGACAGGTAGCCGGGCAGCGCTGCGAGTAATAGTGATGCGCCTTGCTGTCCTTCGGAACTTGTTATTGGAGAGTGAGGCGCGTCGTCGAACATGTTGTCAACGTCGGAGGCAAGACGCGTCCAAAATAAGTACGAAACGCGTCGTCCGAAAGTGGGCGGATTTCCCACGAGACTGCTCAGTAAAGGACTCGAGTCTCGAAAGCGGAAGCAAAAAAAAAGCAGAAAATCTCAGTTCACGACATCTTCGAAGTCCAAGCTATGCAAGGAGATCCGTTGCCGCTGCGTTCTTATACGTTAAGGATTGTACTCGTAGAAGCTTTACACCAGACCAGCTTGACTACCAGCATCGACCCTGATTTCCTGCTCCTGACTCGGAAGTCTTTCTCGCGACGCTCTGTCGACAAGGCTATCGCGATCATGGATTCCTGAGCGTCAGCGCCCTTATATGTCTTCGTCGAGCGGGCGTTTCGGATGTCTCACCCACTGGCTCTTTGTCCAGAACCACTTGCTGCAGGCAGCTCCTTTGTTTCCCTCTTACCCCCCGTTACCTGCGCGCCGAGCGGTAAGGCTGCTCCTATCGCGCAACTTCGCTTCACTGAAGGAGTCTCCGGGACTATTTCCCACCGTAGGTGCAGGACTCAGGATGCCCCCAAGCACATGCACACTCCTTTACCTCTTGGTGCTTGCCCTTTCACCCCGGATACGTGGAGGAGCGGTGAATGTGACGATCGATGACCAGTTTGGCGATCCGACGACGGGCCAGTCGATCAAGTACAACCCTCCCGAAGCATGGCAGACGGGCCAGGGCTGCACGTCGTGTGCCGCAAAACCGACCCCTGCGAGCGATGCGTATATGGGTACGTGGATGGATGCGACGTTCAATCCGAATGGAACGGCTACGAACGACGTACCGGGACAGATCATACAGGCATCGGTGCCGTTCATTGGTGAGCTTGAAATACTATTACACTTCGACCTTCAACCCGTTGACCGCGGGATCGATAAATGTCTCATTTGATACTATTTCTGATTTTTTGATATAGGGACTGCGGTATACGTCCAGGTGATCTTGACCGGCTCGACTTCATCGCCCGATGGCAACACAGACTACACCTTCAGTGTTGACGGCGTCACCTCCGGCGTCTTCCAGCAGACCCCGAACGGTGACACCTCCTACAAATTCAATCAGACCGTTTTCGCGATCTCCGGCCTCTCGAACTCATTGCATAACCTCACGATCGAGTCTGGGCACGCAGGGCAGAAGTCGCTCGTCTTGCTCGACTCCGTCATCTACACGTATGTCTTCTCGTCTTCCATCGTGATTGATGTTAGTGTCTGACAAGTTGTAAAGTAAAGATGATGACAATGACTCAACGAGCACGAGCAGCTCTCCAATTCCAAGTGCCTCCGCCGTCTCAGATGGCTCGGGATCAAGTACATCCTCGAATGTCGGCGTGATAGTTGGGCCCGTTGTTGGTGCTATCATCGTCCTCGGTGCAGTCATTGCGCTCTTCCTCTTCCTACGCCGCCGCCGCCACCGTCGCGGCCATCGCGTGCGCGTCTCGCTCGACTCGCCTCCCATGGGCGCCATCGTTCCAGCTCACTTCGAGTCCAACGCAGGCCGGGGCCCGAGCAGTGAGCGATTTGCGTCCGCAAGCAATGTATACGAGTCCGAGACGCGCAGCGAGCCATACATAGCCAACAATGCAGCGACCTCGTACGTAGGCAGCGGAAACGGTAGCGTTTACTCTGCCTCGGCGCGCAGAACGGCGGCGGCTACGGGTGCGTACAGTGAGGTCAGCTACGGCTCATCGGCGCTTTTCGGTTCGTCTGAAGTGGGTGCGTCCTCCCAGCACCTGATGGCGCAGCCGCGGCATAGCATGTCGGGATACGCTGTATCGGGAGAGGTGGACGAGTCTGCTGTCGGCGCGACTACACCTCTTGCTTCTCCACCTGCTTACAGCGAAGTTGACGCCAGCGGACCATCCAATGTCTCAAGTCTACCGAATCCTCATGGAAAGCGCTAGTCGTCCAACTCGAACGTAGTGATCTTTCTCCCTTTCTTTTACTTTGGCCTTCTCTTTGGATATTTCCTCATGGTATTGCCACGGGCCTTAAGTAGTCAGCCCTTCCTGTTTGTATCCAAGTATGCCTTGCTATAGCTCTCTGATGGACACAGAACACTGGTTTGTATAAAATGTGATACCATTGTAATTACAGAATCTGAAAGTACCGAGAGTTTTTAAGATTTAAATGTTTTACATCTCTAACCCCGCAAAGATCTGCATGACTCGGATCAGCAGGGTCGATCACACACCGGCTGCCTCAATTCTCGCAATTACCGTCATCATCCGGTTCGTATAAGCAACTCAAAATGGTCTCCATCCCGGAATCAAGTACAAGTGAATCAAGTTCGCCTCCAGAGCTTACGGATCCAAGTGGTAGCAGTGGCCACATCCGGAAGCGAGCACTCACCGCACGGCAGGAGCGCAAACTCGTTGAATACATCGAGGACTCATTTCTCGACGTTATGAGGAATTATAAAAAACGGTGCGTCACTTTCTCAGTTCTTGCCAGTCCAACGCGTTCTGAATTCGTACACTACTCGTAAATGTAGGAATCACCCTTCATCGACACTCCCGACACTCCCATCCTACCTCCGCGCAACGCATACGCTCCTCTCACTCATACTCCAAATCCCACCCGTCGCGCAGCAAGCTTCCCTGCGCACTGCGCTCCTTCTCCGCTTCACGAGTGAGACACTTTCTGCTATTTCGCATTATTCGCTTCCGGCTCTTGGGCAAAGGACAGCTGAAGAGCAACCGGGAGCGGAGACGCTCCATGAGCTGCTCGCCTGGCTGGACGAGCTTGACCGAGGGTGGTGCGCTGTGCTACGCACACAGGCTTGGGATGTGACAGCGCACGAGGGAGTCGACGTCGAGCTCGATGTCCCGCTCTCGCAAGCCTCCACTCACAACGCGAATGCGGACGACACGGGTTCGGAAATGGATACAAGAACAGATGACTGCTACTCGCCTGCGATGCTTGGCCCTGCAAATGCGGTGAGCCAAACCGACCGCGCTCGTCTCCGGAGTCTTCTTCTGGCGGGAAGCGCCGCTCTCGAAGAATGGCTCGAGGGTATTCAGCTACCTACGTCTACATCTTCTACTTCCTCTACCAACCTCAGGGCCAATGTCGTGGATTCTGAAACGAATCCGGATATCGAGTCAGGGACGGAGACGGAACGACCTGATCTGGAGAGTGCACTTGAGCACCTCGGGCTCCAACAGGCATTCGACGACCTCTTTTCACGGACGCTAAGCGGGATGGGCGAGCTCGCCGGAGAGGTGCTTAGTGCAGGTGACGAGCTCGAGATGGAATGAACCAGCATTTTGGCGGACTTCGCCCTACGAAAGGGCGACCACGCAGTATCCAAGTGTCCTTTATCTGTTCATTTATAGAATATTTATGTGGTAGTGCATGTGGTGTATAGGCTGTAGTTAAACAAATACCAGTGTTGTGTAGTCTGTGTACAAGTATGTGTCGTAAAGACAAATAGTAATAGCATAGAAATTCTAATGTATGCCTAGCTGGAACTGTCAACATATGCATACGATGAAGATACATTATCAACAAGAAATAATTATAATAAGACGGCGAACGTTGTCACCCATTATACGATGAAAGGATATAAAGTTAAAGCTAACAGAAGGAGTAAGCACACGTGTTCGAATATGATGATGCTAAAGAGACATACCAACAATCAAGCCTCAGGCCAAGCAGAAGCAGAATGCATCGCTCCGCGTCGCTGCCCGCGTCCACGAGCCTTCTCATTACCGGAGCGCATTACGCGGCCATTACTCCCCCCAGAGTGATCAAAATTTTGGACATAGCTCGTGTTTCTGAGACTATCTTCACGCCGCTCAGAAGAGGGTACCGCTCCATTGTCTCCTACCGTCGGTCGTGCATACGCAGTGTAGCCATCGCGTGGAAGTGTGCGAGGATCATGAACTTCATCACCAATTCTTCGTATCTCGTCGAGCCTGTCCACCAGTCTTTCAGATCGTTCTTCACCGCGAAGCTCACTTGAACATGGACGCTTTGGCATGTTGTCCCAAGAATAGTCGCGCTCGTCCCTTTGTCTTCCGGATCGATGGGGCACTTGTTGCCGGTGCGTGCTGCGAGGAACAAGGGAGCACTCCTTTTCAAGTGCTAGTCGTTGAGGTCTGCCTTCATAGCTCTCCGTTCGCCCTTGCTCTTCGTCTTCTTCAGATACTTGTCGCCAGTTCTGAACCCTGTCCGCTTGCCCTTGACTACGAACACCAAAAGTAGAAAATTGCA
Source organism: Porodaedalea pini (assembly GCA_002794775.1). NCBI lineage: Eukaryota > Fungi > Basidiomycota > Agaricomycetes > Hymenochaetales > Hymenochaetaceae > Porodaedalea > Porodaedalea pini. Next base: position 423,250 of record NBAY01000027.1, on the reverse strand, counting down.
CTTCTAACCGATCTTGACCAGACCTCGAGTGCCTGTCAACGCGCCTTCGCTTATCGATACAGCGCTCTACAGACATAGTCAGAGGAAGCGGAGACCCTGGAGGTGCAGAGGTCCGAGCAACGCTTGACGAGGCCAGCTTCCGAGATGTCTTCGCTTTCGATAAACTTGAGTTGCCGTGAGCTTGTCCACGCGACGTTGAGCCAACTTCAAGTTGTGCCTTCTTTTCTGACGTGGTCTTAGGAGCAGTCGGAGCCGTAGGAGCAAGAACCGAATCAGATAAAGACGCTATCGGAAGCTGAGGAGCTGTCTTGTGCCTCTTCCCTCTTGATGCCGTTCCGGCCTTGACTGTAGGGATAGCGACCGTCTTGACTTCAGATGTCGCGCCAACGTCTTCATCCCAGCTGAACGCAGGCGAAGGTCCCAGGATATCGACGTTCGTCCCCGCGATTGAAGTTAGCATCGGCTTGCACACGATAGTTTCAGACTTGACATTTGAACTCAATCCCCGTGAACAAGTCTAAACTCATGGTAAGAATCTCATTGAATGAAAGTCAACGTCATTGCTTACCGAAAGCCCATTGCTCATCACTTCGTGCTGTAAAGCAAATTTTGTCGTAATGTTCAGCAGAGCGCTATGCCGAGCAGACTCAGACTGCACGAGTTCCCCGAAGGTCTCGTCGAAGCACTTGCCGAAATACATGTATTTCTGAATGGATACTTGAGTGAGAATAAAAAGGAATGATGCAGGGCGTTACTGACCTTGCCCTCCGCCACTCTGACAATGGGTGTGCTAGACACGTCCTCATCGAACAACTCGGATTCGTCGCGAGTGGAGATCTCGAGGGTATCGTGTACAACAGCGAGTGCAGATAAAGATGCACACTCTTGTCCAAAGTAGCGCGCGCTCGCGGGTAGCTTGACTCGCATGCACACAGCCGGTAACGACTCCCCTCCCCTGAAACATCACCATTGCGATCAGCTACAAAAGTGACTTCTCCAGGGTTCCAGAGCATGCTGTCCTCCTCGGGCTCCAGCTCGATCCCATCGTCCGCATCGGCAGGCAGCGAATCCTGCATCGGATCGAGCTCGATCCCATCGTCAGCGTCAGCAGGCAACGTAACTTCCGCCGGGTCGAGCTCGAGCATCTCATCGGCATCTAGCGGCAGTGCAACCTCTATCGGATCATGGTGAACTCTTTCATCGGCATCCTCCAGCAGATAGACTTCCATCGGATTCAGCTCAATGCCCTCGCCTGCATCGAGAGGCAACGGAACCTGTAGTGGGTCGAGCTCGATTTCTTCGTCAGCAACGGTGGGCAGAGGGACTTCCATCGGGTCGAGTTCGATGCCTTCGTCAGCGTTTGCCGGTAAAGGATCCTCCATCGGCGTGAGCGCGATACCATCATCGGCATCAGCAGGCAGCGGAACCTGCACCGGGTCCAGCTCAATACCCTCGCCAGCATCCAAAGGCAATGGAACCTCGGTCGGGTCGAGTTCGATGCCATCGTCAGCATTTTCCGGTAGAGGGATGAGCGTCGGCTCGATGCTCAGCTCGTGCTCATCACCCGCAGGAAGCGGTACAAGCATCGGAACGACCTGAAGGACAAGACAAGAGAATGAGCTAAAAGAAACAATAGTGACAAATAAGCCCAAGCTTACGATTTCGTGTCTGCATCTGTTGTAAACTTGCTCGACGTTCCAACTTTCGTCAAGTTGCTCAGGGATATATGGCGATACAATCTGGCACTTTTATCCCTTCAGGACAGCATGGACGCCTGAATAAAATAGAGAAACTCACAGAAACTGTATTTCCAAAGGCTTTCACGATGTTCAAGAACGTATTTCTGACGAACGGCAAGCCAGCTTGCCGCATCGTTGAAGCCAGGCTCTTATTAATCTTGAAAGAAAGAATCAGCTTGCATAATTCAAGTCGAGGGCTTGTAGAGCTTACCGTGATAGCCTCTGAAAGAAGCCACAGTGCGAGTACTAGACAGTGAAAACCCGTTCCAATCAAGGAACGGGCGCTCCACCGAAGCGAATCATGCTCTAGCAAGCATGCGTGAGTGATATCCAAGGATAGAGCGATCTTCCAATTTCCCGATCGAGATGTCATTGCCGACTTCTATGAGATTCATGAATAAGAAGTAAGAAGACAAAGAGCAGGTACATACCGCGACATGTAGGTAAGCGAACAGTTCCGATGCGAAAGGATACGTGTTTGATACAGTCGTCCTGAGGCCGTTCTTGCCATTCAAAACACTGCGTCAATCCATACTCTGAGTGGACTTGGACATAGAACCTCACCATAGACAGACTCCTCAGAAAAACCCAATATCCGTCTCTAGCAGCCAGAGCCATAATAGTGAAGGCCTGAAGACAAATATTTATGAAAGATACTCAGATAGCAAAGGCTTGGACTCACAATGACACCATATACCAAATCATAGATGCACATTGTCATGAGCGACTCAAGCGGCGTTATCTGCAGCACCTTAACCAGTAAGGTCTGCTTTGTGGACGCAGCCAGATTGAATGCGGACGAGCCAAAGCAAGCAATGTAGAGCATGGCGGAATCGACGAATGTCGTGCCCGAGTGGTTGACAGTGTCGGTGGCATCGGGTGGCACACGGTACCGGCGGGTCGGACGTGACGTCGAATTGCGAAATACACTCACCAGGAGTGTATCGGTGCGTCGACGAATCACAATCACGACTGCCTTGACCGAAGTGCCACCTCGCACGATGGAGTGCTTCATGAGCGACTTGGACGGCTCGGTGCCTCGAATGGGGGACGGGACATCGTAGGTGGCGGACGAGACATCGTACGTGGGGGATGGGACATCGTACGTGGAGGACGGGTCATCATAGGCAGGGAACAGGACATCGTAGGTCGCGGTCGGGACATTGTAGGTGGCCGTCGGGACCGAAGACGAGGACGGTTCCGTGACGTCGCACGTGAAGTGGAACACATTGCAAAGCGTACCGAAGTTGAGCGAGCGAATAACAATGTCGAGAGCCGAGTTGACGTAGAACGAGATGACCGAGGATGTCGAAGACCAGACGTTCTTCAAAGCGTCGCCGACGCAGTGGGATGCATGATAGACTGGATCGAGGCTGAGTGAAGACATGATAATATCAACAACCGTGCGTGACGTCGAGTCCTCCGCATGTGCCACCGGCGCATCAGGGTCCGGAGCTTCGCCGACGCAATTGAAAGCGGCGAAAAGTGGTCCAACGTTGGCCGAGTGCGTAGTCAGGTCGAGCTTGATGACCGGAATGTGGACGGAAGCATTGCGAGCATACGGGTCAATGTCTATCTTGTCGGGTGGGCGAATGACCTCGGGCTTATGCAGGACTTGAGCGACGCGCATGGCGAGGAACGCCGCCGACACGATATGATTCACTGTGACGATGAGCATGTTCGAGATGCGGGCTGTTGAAGTTCGTCTGTTGTTTCCGGGGGATGTTGCTGGTGGCTGCAGGAGAAGAACGCTGGATGAAGGATGAGAGTGCACATTCTCAGTTACTTATACAGTTTGCAGCGTGAGAACGTTATTGAGGAGTGGACCAGCACTAGCACTAGTTCAGAGCACAACCACCGTCAGCCAACGTTCAGCACAACAACAGAACGCGTCGGCGATCGAGCGCCACAGGCGCGTCGTCGTCCCGTGATCGAGATGTGTTATGGCAGCCAAGGCAGTCAAGTAGCATTCGTGAAGGCAGTCAAAAGCCTCTCAATAATTTCTGATGCAAAGTTTCTAATTGAGCAGAGTCTGAAGAATCCCGAAGACAAAGTACAAGATTTTCTTTTGCGGATGCTATTTTTCATTGTTCGGGGCAAACATCAGAAATCAACCACTCCAATCAGGATATCCTCGCAGTAGATTACATGAAATTTCCTGTGATATATCCATTAGAGTAATCTGAAATGCTGAGAACCTCACCTCACCTCAAGGAATGAAGGCTTTAACCATGCTCGGGACAGTTCCTTTGCTTTACCTGGTATTGTCACCTGCTCGACAGATAAAAGGCGAATGGCACCTATTACGGTATTATTTTCTAGGATGATGTCTAAGAGACAGGTCTGGATTGAGGAGAACGATTCGAGCGAGATGAATCGTTCTCAGGCGAGGGTATAATGCTCTGACTTTTAGTATGCCGAGCGTCTTAAAGATGTCCCTTACTCTCATGGAATCCAACGTCGAGTATTTGATTCACCACATAAGTGATGGCCTTATTCTTTCAAATAGCTCGTATCAGCGAGAAGAACCAATTATAAGACAATACAACGCACCTCTCTTTTCCAGCTACATCGCTCCTCGAAACGCGCTCCCAGCTCCTTCTCCGAAACGCTTACTGTAACACTGTATCTGTGTCAACACGTACAATTTGGAAACCCACTACGTCCTGCAGCTTTCGAGTAGTATTCGTTTGCTGGCCTACTGTGTTCGAAGCGAAAGGAGTGGTTGGGGACCATCTGCGAAACAGGACGACGTGGTATTGTAATTCCATAAGTCATTTTCGAATGTCATCGGCCTTAGTTTTCTCAAGTTATGCTTGCCGAACGCGAAGAAAATGGGAAGAAGGACATGATGATAAGAAATTGAAGGTTGAGAACATTTCAGTCGACTTTCCCATAGGGTGCAGGCGTGCCGACGCGTGACCTCCGTCATAAGCATGTTCTCCGCCTCCCAACTCCTCTTAGCACCTCTACTGCTCTTAGCAAGACCACAAACAGGTGAAAGCTTGACTGTATCGAACTGATTGAGTATAGAGCTCCGTCCTTGTCCTACTTCACGTTCAGACGCAAACACACCGTCGCCAACGTCTCGCGCCGCCGTCATCGAAGCTTGAACTCGTCTAGTGCTTCCTCTAACGAACAGAAAAATTCTCGCAGGTGGATAGGCTGATGAAAACCCTTGCGTGTAGTCGACCATTAATATTCCTGCTCTAGACGTGGATGATCGAGGCGTTCTTAACGTCTGCAAAAATAACTAACAATGCAAAGGACGAGCCCCTTGAGGAGTGGTGTTTTTCCCAGTCTGAATTGATGAAAGATTGTGAGTATAGCCCTCTTTGATTCGTAGCGTTTGAACTAAAAGCATATGCTTTAAAGTTATACGTTTGGATTGGAATACCCAATGAATGATCTGTGGAGACAGCTTGGCCCTTGTTCTTTCTGTCAAAGGTTCTCAGTGGCGTGGCCCTACTGCGAAGGAAAATAAGCTCAGTGATAAACTCCTATTCTCGTGCTGTTGTGCTTGCGCCGGCACCACGCCATCGACTGAGTGTGACTACTTCTTGAGCGGCTACGAGTGCGATCAAGGCTGCGCTCCAGCTGCTTTGACCGATGAGAGTGTATTCTACAATGTCGCAATTGTCAGTCCTCGTGTACTCCTCTTCAGCTGCCCACTTGCCTTTCTGATTTAGAATCTCTACAACAATGTAACCCGCTTGTATCCAGATGCTCATATCTGGTTGGCCGGTAAGAGTCGTTAATTTACTTCCTTTTTAAATTGGACAAATCAGCAAACACATATTTGTTGTAGGTCATTTGTTTGGTAGTGCACTCGCTTCATTGAGTGGCGCGACCTTCGGTGTGAGGCATCGGCAGAGGAGCTTACTGCTTCAACACTTCATCTCCTGTCTCCCGTAAGCGCTTTTCTTCGCCGAGTGAAATCTTCTACTAACTGTTATCGAAGCGGTTATCTGTCTTACCGTTCCACGCTTCGCATCCCTGACGAGTATTATACAGGTGAGCCGATCGCCATAGCCGTCTGTAATAGTGTAACTTCTATGCGATCGGTGAATATGCCGTGGAACAAAGTGAACTCTCCGCTCCTTAGATAATGCTCTTTCATACTAATATTAATCTGCTTCGCTGCAGATGCCATCTCGGCAAGGTCATCAATTATGATACGGTCATAAAACTGAACTGGGCAGTTGCGAGTCGCACGCACTCAATACGGAAGTCGTGCCTCCGGAAGACTGGGAACCACCAAGTCCTGGGCGTCAGGTACCCGAATCGAAAGATAAAAATTACGTCTTCATATAGTCGAAAACAGTTGTAATAGCTTCCGGCATTTGTGGGATTTTTCCTCTGGTGAATAACGCTCTTCATAGCCTTAGGTGATGTTTGAACTCTGATAGGCGTTAACTGTTACCCTTTCTTTGTCTGAGTGGAAGATCTGGATGTCGGACTCAGAGATCAGCCAAGGCAAACCCTGCTTTCCTTGCTGGTCGACAGAATCGCCGGGACAAATTCTGCTGGTCTCGAAACGTCATTCATAACTTCACCCCTTTTGAGCATCGCTGACTTCTCCGGCGTGGGATGCGTCTTCCTTTGATGACATCTAAACACGGCTGCGTCGATCAAGCCTTGAGAGGTAAATCCGACGTATTTTACTATTTACGCGAATCCTTCCCTAATGCCTGAGCTTGAACGGGAACATGAGAGGAAAATGTTTATTGCCCCGTGCACCAGTAGCGGGAATTGCCAAAAAGACGAAAGCGTAGAAATGCGGTATGTGGATGCCGCATCCATTCTTTTCGAACCTAGACATCCCGCTTTCAGAGGCAGACAGAAGAGAAGAGAGGGAAAACATTAGTAATCATATTTTCCGGCATCTCAAGTTCGCGATAGGGAAGCACTGTTGTCCGTTGCGAATCAGAGCGCGAAGCTCCTAAGATTATTGAGGATAGTTTAGGAAAAGATCAAAATGTGGCGACCGACCGTCGAACCTGTGTTAAGAATAATGCATACGTTCTGATCATTCCGTGGATTTATGGCGGGAATGATGCAATAGTGCGCTAGGTATTCACAGCAAACAGCTCGCTCATATTTGCCTCACAGCATCTATTATGTCATGTGTCCCAATCATGATTGGAAGAAAGTTGCGCACTGCGCAAAAATGCAGAACAAGATAAATTATCGAGTCATAAATCGCACAGGAAATATAATGCAGTCGAAAAATTAATCGAGTAGCAATGAATCATCCAAGTGTCAGAGGGCATAGAAAAAAAATGACGCCCGAGAGCGGTGCAGACGGATAGTAGTCTGTTGGAAAAGGGCAGCTTGTGTCTGAGAAAGTTGGATACACTTTAGACTGAAGTACTGATATCGACGTGTGATACAAATATCATGAGATTCATTTTTGGGATGAATGTGTTGGAATAGAGGACACATCTTCAGACTGAACAGAAGCTCACTATCTGAAGTTGACGCGTGTTGCTCACTCCGAATGGGCGACTCAGGCCACGCCGCTCTCGTAGATAAATCCATCATGACTCGCTCCTTTTGGTAGATACTGCAGTGTGATGTCAAGACATGTCTAGCATTTAATGGAGTGGGGATGTGCGGGTTGCTTACCTTCGGAGATCCGTTCATCCCACTTCCTTCTTTCCTAGTCTGATGCGGAGGGCATTCGAGCCTCCGTTCCCCCTCACAATACTCACACAAGGGCGGTTGCACTCGTACGGGAACGCACTGTGAATTGTGTACTGTCAACCCTAACCTGCCAGTGTGCAAAGCTAGCTTGGGAAAAACATTATACTTACTTTCTTCCTTCGATTCTGACACGCACCGCACGGCGATTTGTTGTTCGTCGCCGCAGATGTGCTACTCCATGACCCCGTTCCTTCCGAGTCCACGGTGCTTGCAGGCGTACCCGCGTATTCAACACCCCCCTCCCTGGAAGCGCCGTCTATGGTCGTTAAGTGGACAATGAATGTGTCTAGCCGTTCCAAGGAAAGATGCAGGTTTGGCGTTGCGGGAATCGCTTCAAGTAACAGGTTGTCCGCGACAGGGTTAGATGCTGGGACAAAAAAGCTATTCAGATATGCGACAGCCTCCTCATCAGCTGTCGTATATCAACAGGCTGTGTAAGTCAGTGCACCACAAGGAGTAGTAGAAGTCTGCGCACGTAATCCAGCGAGCCAGGCAACGAGATCGTCCCGCGTCACTGACATGGGGTAACGCTATGGTGCAACGGCCACATGAAAGTTCTTCAGCTTTTAAATGTCAAGGTGCAGTGTGGCGCGGTCGACGATTGCACAGGGGAAAATAATGAAAAGAAAAACAAGGACTCTCAAAGGAAGTCATGAACCAAAAGAAGGGGTGTATGGGGATGATCCAATTGTGAATCTAGGTTACTGGTTAGGATGTGATGCATACACTCAGCCCTATGCACCGCCAATCTGAATTTGTTCGGTACACAGCAGATGGCGCGATTTTTGTCCAACAAGACAAAAAGGACTGTAAGTCATGTTTTATTTCCCCAAGCAAGAGCGCAAGAGCTCAAATAGGGTTGAATGGCATGCCAGTTGCACCTTCGACTATGACATTCAGTTGACGAAGACTATAATGAGTTGTGGACTTTCTAATTCTTCAGAAATTTCTTACCACGACTGAAACGCGAAGCTGTACATCACGTTGATGATTCGGCATATGCCAATAATTATATTGGCTTCATTCGAGTATTAACTCCGTGGATCCGATACTGGGATGTCCACGGCTAGTGGCCATGCTGACATCTAGCGAGAGTTTGCTTCAATTCAGAGATCCTCATAAATATATCATGGAAGAAATCTACGGAAGTCAGTTCAGTCCCCGCCGATTCTTCTGTCTGATCGATTTCAATGAGCCGGAGGAGCCAGTAAACTGGACAGCCAATGGTGGCAACTTATCCCAGATCTTCAGAAGGACCTGAAATGGTCTGGCAGATCTTCAGCCCTGATGCATACCAAGCTCTTTCCTGTCTTACGACCCCTTGCATGTTCATTTGACGATTGCTGTCGCCCTACCTACTCCCGCCCTGCTTCGCCGGATCTCTAGGTTACAATAAGTCAATGTTTCAACGAACGCACCATACAGTAAACGTGACTCGCAGATGTGCAGTCGTCCCACAAAGAACTTGGTCTTCTCGATCGCATCTCTAGGCCGGTTCCACTCGCCTCGAGGAGAGAAAATGGGGCCTGGCAAGGTACACGACATTACGAACCTGCTGGAAAGCGGCGGCTTATATTAAGTAGTATCCTTTTCTCTATTAGTTACGCGGGGAGCTGACCCAAAGATTCAAGAGCCCGCTATATATCTTAATAGGGCCCGGCTGAGAGGGCCTGTGATGTTCGAGAACTCCGTCTCTCGGGGTATTGGGTCTATTGACAAGCATAGAAGTGGACTTGCGCCGGCTGAAGGCAGGTTTCCACATATGGAATTTCTACGCTTTCTTCCGAGTACCTTTGCACTCGACGCAGAAGAGAAGGTGTCTCTTTATTCTTTGAGGTACGGTCTCATTTCGCTTGTTGATTACCCGGGCGTCTTTTACAGAAGGGTGACTGATCCCTTTCACCTAGCACTTATTATTGTAATTGATTTTCCCAGCAGAAGCATGGGTAGTTGGAACGCGCGCACCCTTCTCTTCTTCATGGGCGTTACAAAGAGTCTGTAATCATAGCGCCAGTGTTTGCATACAAAAATCTCAGCCAAAGGAGCGTGTCCGTTTCGGTTGATTTGAATGAGATTTTCCTACCTGACATTAAAGTTCTTCGAACACGCACGTTCCTCAGTGCCCAGACAAAACACGGAGACATACATTCGGTGTAGTGTTGTCCCAGACAGAGGCCCAGGTTATGACAAACGTGGATAAGCACAAAAACAAATATGTAGGACACTGAAACGCAAACCATGGCAACCAAAGAAAATGAATGCGATGCTTGAAACACCGTGAAGGAGATCGCGGCGGAGCTAACAAGTAGCATGTTGATCGAGGATACTCACTATTAGATGCGATGAGTCTCAAGCCTGTCAAGCCGGTATCAACGTACCCGTATTGAACCCGCGCCTCATGCTGAGGCTTATCTGCAGCGAACGATCTTCATGTCCGAACAACCGGACATTGGCTCTGTTCCTTTGTTGTCAACTAAGCATTAGGATAGACCGCATTGTCGTACACTCGCAGCACTCTTTAAGCAGGTCACTAAGAACCGCGCGAGGTGGGCTGAAGAGAAGAAGCAACGACCTCTCCGCTCTGCGTAGGCGTCGTCAGTAATCGTTGCTATGAGCTAAAGGCCCATCAAGCGCTTACCACGCTCAGGCCAGGCTCCTCGGCCGGAGCATTGCCATCTTTCTTTTTCTTGCCGATGTCACCCGCTGCCGTAGATGGAAGCAGTGCATCTGTTGAGTGCGGCGCAATCGAGCGTCTTTGCGCGCCACATCTCCCCTTGGTATTTCTCGGCGAGGTATCGGAGCCTGGAGGTGGGGTGTGGCAGCGGGCTATGCTGATGAGAATATACTTTTACATTGAAAGCTACGAGATCAACATGCCCATCTGTGCAAAGCATCCGTTTGGCTATTTTGTTTCGAACAAGAGACTTTGATTGTAATCGTCGCAGAACGAGGCCAGCATCAAGAATCCAGATTGGTTACTGTCTCCAGGCGCTTGCTTGCTTCACAGCCCTACGTGTTCTCCAAGATTATTGGTTCCAAGTGACATCCAGATGTCCTATTTCTTGAGTTTGATTTGTATTGTGAATCGAGACGGGCGCTAGGCCAGGCGCCGGATGAGCAGTTTCGCGGATCCAAACATGGCTGTTTTCATTTAGTGCGGATGGTAATATATTATATAAAGTTTTCATGACGTGAGACAAAACCACCAAAACCACAAGTGCAAGCCTGAACCTTGACTTCCAAACGCAGTCACAAAAGTCACGTGATTCACCAAGCGTTAGGACACGTCTCTCTCTCAAGTGAAGGGAGAAAACTGAAAGGGGACCCTGTAAACCTGCGAGTCTCCGTGAACTGACAGCGGCCGTTACGCTTTCCCCTCTATCTGCTAGAATCTGGAATCAAGGTTATCGGCCTAGAACCTCAGGACTACATAATGCGATTTTAAGAACCGTTTACTCACAAACATGCATATCTCGCCCGTAGCAGGTTCCTTGATCTAACGACTGTTTCCCTGGAGTATGGAGTCCGCAGAAGGAGTTCTCCCGCGTGCATGTTCTCCTTCAAGCGCTCCTATGCGGGGAGGCCGAGGGACACGCATAGGTTCATGTACTAGCATTAAGATTATACAGTCCCGACGTCCCCGGTAATACATTAATGCCTCAAAGGAACAGCCTCTTTAGGAAAGCTGTGAGTTCGTTTAGAGCGGCGGAGTCATTTTATTAATTATGATCAACATCGCATTCCGATCCGCTCAGATGAAGCGGACTTAGAGCTCGATAGCTTCCCACACAAATTATCAGTACGTGATCACTCTCTTTTGTTGCGGGAAAGACGGGAAAAACAGGTCTTGACTAACGTAAAAATCTGGCCATGTTTCATTCTATGTAATCGAAAGCAGGCTCGATATGTGCGTAATTATCTCCATGACAGGTACCATCTCGGCTAGGTCATCAAGTATAATATGATCTCGAAGCTGGACTGGGCAGTTGTCTGTACTCCATCCGAAAAGCCCTTGACGGTCACTACGTGCTTCTGGAAGGCCGGGAGCCCCCAAGTGAAGGGAGCCTTTGCCATCAGATGCCGGGATCAGGGATTGCGTAGTTAGTCTCATTTCATGTTCTTGCATAGATAGCATGACTAATTCATACCAGGACTGTTATAAGTAATATAACTGGAAATTTGGGGACTTCAAGGCCGAAAGCAGCGATAAACCGCCAAGTGCAGCGCATGGCCTGCTTTTCATCAAGCGAGACCTTTAAATTGCGCTATGAATTCGTGATAGCTTCCGGTATTCATGGTATGTGCCTTCTAGCAAATAACGTTCTTTCGTGGCTTAGGTGATGTTTGAACTTTAATAAAGGCTGTTCTCACTTTTTTGAGTGAGAGATCGGGATCTCGGACTCAGAGAGATCGGCTAAGAGAACCTCCGCTCCCTTCTGGTCAACAAAGTCGCGATCAAGCACATCGCTAACCCAAGGGCGTGAGATCCAAATTCCTTTTGTTTGCTAAATCCCGGCCCCCGTCCCACCGTTTGACGTCGATCAAGCCTCGGTAGGTTAATCATACATACGCGAGCCGTTTCTAGACGCCTCGCTTGAGTGAAATACGAAAGTATGTTATCTAGTGCACTCCCGAAAGATCAGATCTGTGGTATGTACCTATTCCAAACAGACCCTTCGAGGATGGATAGTTCCTTTTCAGGGTCGGAGGAAAAGAAGAACGATATATAACAATGCCTCATGTTGTCCTGCATCTCAAGATCGCTTCCTGGCATTTGCCGTTGAAAATCAGGGCGTAAAGTTCCTACTGTAGGCAGCGGAGATCAAACCGTGGCGAACACGCGTTGAACTTAGGTTAAGAACCCCGTACATGTGTAGGCTATGATCACTTTGTGGAATTTGAACGCTCTGACTGTTCCTAGGAAACAGCCTGCAAGTGTTCTCTGCACGGCATCTATCATGCAATGCGTATCATTCATGACTGGGAGGAAATTGCATAATGCACGAATGCGGAACAAACTTTAGCTTGGATCAACAATTGAGTCATGACCGTGCAGGAAATGTTATGTAGGCTAGAGACAATCAAATAGTGATGAAGCGTTCACAGGTTTAAAGTGTGAAAACAAATAAGTTTTACGTGCTGTAATGTTCGGGAGAGTGGGGTGTTGTGATTGGCCGTCTGGAGAAAAATGGACATGCATGCAAGAAAGTTAAAGGAGATATCAATAATTAAAATTTAAGTTAAATAAAGTGGGTATCAGTGTGTGGTATAGAGATGCTGGGCTTCATCGTAAACATTAGGTTCGAAACAAGTCAACGGATGCTTCAGACTATAAGATAACACACTACCTTGAGCAGACGTGTGTTCGTCAGCCCGAATGAACAAGCATTAGTCGAAGAGATTTAGACTCACGCTTCAGGCCATGCTCTCGTAGATGAATCTGTCCTGAGATCCCGCTTTCGAAGGTCCCTGTGGGGCGTTGTCAAGGCTTGTTCAGCATCTGATAGAGTGGGCATGTGCCGGTCACTTACCTTCGAAGACCCTTCATCCCCGTAAACATCCCTAACAGCCTTCGCTGGGACATGAGAAGGGCATTCAGTCTTCCCTTTCGTTTCACAATACTCGCAGAGCTTGTTCGGTTCTGTCCGCACCAGCTTGCACTGCGAGTTCCGTATGCACCATTAGCGCAAAAATTGCATTGATTTGTTACCAAAAGAACAGGCTCACTCTTCTCTTCCGCTTCTGACACGCCCCGCATGGGGACTTATTTGTAGCAGACGTGCCACCCTCCGAAGCAGCATCCTCTGAAGCTACCGTACTGACAGGTGTAGCGAGAAACGACCCATCAGCCTCAGCAGCGGTGGCATTATCGACGGCCGTTGACCATGCACCAACCGCGGTATCAATGTACTTCAAGTGAAGACGCGGATCCGGTGGTGTCGAAAAGATATCGCCAAGCTGCATTGTTGCTACATCTGGCTCCAGCGGTGAATTTAAAAGGTTGGCTATGTAAAGTGTGAAATCGTCCTCGGCTGATCGAGTTTACGGAGCCCGTAAGCAATCCTGGCACTCGCAATAAGTAGCAAAAGTGTACGCACATAGATTGACAAGGCCGGCAGTGAACGCATCTTGCGACATTGAGCAGCTTTGCGCCACCAGGATAGGGGGTTCAACATCCACATGAAGTTTCTGAAGCTCTTTTAAAAAAAGTCTTCAACTTCAACTGTGCGTGACGCGGTCCGTCGGCGACTACAGCCTAAAAAGAACATTAATAAAAATAGCTTTCTCGAAGGAAACGATGAGCCTGCAGATGGGGTGTGTGTGGATTGCTCAATTGTGTGTCCTAATCAGAACGTGATGCATATACTCAGCTTTATGCAATACCAGTATGAAAGGTTTTATCCAGAAAACGGCGGCGAATAGCGCAAATCTCGTTGGATAAAATCATTCGATTATTGGATCCCTTCTACTTGCTCGAGCAGGAGCCTGCAGGAAATTTTTACATGACGTGTCGGCTGAGCGCCTCCCTCATCTTTGTCGTTGTTTCAGACGCACGTTCTGCCAGGCCGTTTGATTGATGAGTTCTGTGATCTGTGGCCAATCCAAATTCTTCGGGAAGTACTTACTGCAGTCGAAACACGACGTACGTACACCACCTTGTTAAATCTGCTACCTTCAAGTTCGAATGATTGTAACGGTCACCGTCTAATACACGCTCCACGGATGGATACAGGGGTGCCTTCGACTATTGGCTACGTTGAATTCTCTTGCAAGTTTGCTTCTAATCCAAATATCCTCATCCGTGTGTTCTGGAAGAGAACGACAGCAAGGCGGCCATTCGACTCCCACCGATCCCCCTATCTGATCGATTTGAATGCTCGGAAGAGCCAACGATCTGGAGAGCCAACGGAGGTAAACACCGGATAAGGTTCTTCTGACCTCATCAATTGACTCCAGATATTTAGGAAGGTTCGAAATGGCCCGGCGGATCAGCATCCTGATGGATGCCTACCTCGAGTTTACGATACCTTGCAAGTAAGTTTGATAATTATTCCACCCCTGTTTCGTCGGATCTACAAGAGGCAACGGCTTCTCGGATGCAATGTACAGTAAATGTGACTCGCAAAGGTGCTGTTATCACAGCGAAGGGACGGGACATCTCGATGAGTTGTTTGAGTTCAGCTCCGAGTCCTCTTTTTTGTCGTAGGTAGCCATAGCCCAATGTCTGTGACAGATACTATGAGGATTCACGACAAGGCGCGGAAAGATTATTTCATACTTATTGCATCTCAAAAAGGGGAGTGCAGATAAATACCAGTATTATTTCAAGAGGATGTTCGGTTAGACGATTTGTTGGGAGCACACTGTAATTAGACATGTTCATACCTGAATGTGCAGGAAATCCTTATCGCACTTGATACACAGGAGTAGCAAGGCTTTCTGGGGTAACCATGCCTGATAAAGACGTGCGCGGTGGTGCGGAAGCCGAGAGCAAGTTTCGGCTCTGAAGATGACGTTCATTAGCATTGACATTCAATCGGGGTGAGAGAATCCTGGCCGCGATAAATGGAGCCCCGCTGTGGTGTGTAAACTGACGACTCTGGAAGGCATATGCCTATGGCATGATCTCACTTGGTTGTTGGGTGCTCGGGGCCAAGTGTTCGTTCCTCTCAAACGGGCGTCTGACCCTTCTTGTTCAATATTTAGAATTGATTTTCCCAGCAGAAGCGCTGCCTCGTTCTGGCCCCATCGCCGTGTCATGGAACCCGGAGTTACAGCGCTAATGTTTAAATGGAGACATCATATGAAGAAGCTCAATTGGTTCGAGTGATTACTGAATAAGGTCTACCCATTCAATCATGAAGATCTTCCATAATATGTGTCCCTTTCAAACTGACAAAACAGGAAAGAAAGGTAAATGAGAGGAGTTAGCCACTATTAATATTGAGAACTGCAACATGCCGAAATACGAGAAGCAAAATGCATCAAGCGTGATGCGACTCGATGGTGGCATCTGGCCAGATAGTGTTGTTAGCTTAGTAAAGCGAGGCGAAAAGTAACTGAGGGGTCTATGCTCGTTCAAACCGTAGGCTCATGGCCATGACAAACGTAAATACACAGAAAAACAATATTGTGTAGGATAATGAACGCAACAGCCCTGGCTGGCAAATGGAAGAAAAATTTACAGTTCCACAGTATTATTTGACAGAGGCAGCAGGAATGCAACTAATAGTCGAGCCTGAATACTCCTGTAAAAGGTGCAAGCTCAGTGAAGGGAGCATCAGATGCCTATCGAGGTTCCTTTCATCAGGACTGCAGAGTATCAGATTATTGACGACCAGTGTACGCGCCTTTTCAAAACCATTCCTCCTCGACGTATGCGGCGGGCATTCCTCAAGTCCCTTTTTCTGGCACCGATTGCACAGACGTGGCTGTTCACAAACGACTGTACACTGCGAGGCCATAGTATCGTACGTGATCAGAGACGCGATTTCACTGAACGGTCCGAACGTGCCTTTTTCTGCAGTAGCTGGCAGCTAGAACACGGTGCCCGATTCTTGTCTGAAGCTCGAACTTTTATGCGTTGCTGCTCCAGTGGTTTGGATCCTTCGTCCCACAACGCGCTCGCCCCGGGCTGGGTTGAGGATGAGACGATGGGAGCGATATCCTGAGCTTGAGTGGCTGCCATTCGTTCGTCTTGCATATTGCTGCTGGGTCTGTTGGATATGTCGACTGTTTCGGCCCTATATTGCGCGTTGGTCTGAGCATCGTCCAAGTCGACTTGTTCACGACCGGGCACTACGGGCCACACGTGTTGCAGACTGGCCCCAATGTTTTGGGCATCGCACCCCATGGAAGCTGGGACGTGTCAAGGATGAAGTCGCCCTATTTCTGGCACACATCGATCGTAAAGAGACTCACGAGGTGCAGTAACGGTTTCGCCTACGTCGCTCTGTCCCATGAAGGCTAGGAGAGGGGAAGGGAAGGGGGGGGGAGAGGTGAGGATGAAGTCGAAGCTGAACACAACCACAGTTTTCCCAGTGACAATAAAGGCAACGGCGGCGACATGCTGCACAAAAGGAAAGGCACCGAGAAGCGAGGAAGCGTGATTGCTGAGAGCAACGTGTAGGGAGCCGTGGTGGAACTAGCAAGCAACGTATTGGTCGAAGCCGCATTATGAAACAATGAGCCTGTCTGTCGACGAAGTCGGCATGAGCGCACCAGCATCATTTGCAGAAGCAGTGTGTGTGGCGTGATACTGAAATTTAGCTGTAGGGAATGATATTTGTGTCCGAACCGCCGATCCTTCTATTCATCTCTTGTTGCCAATTACGCAGACAGTATTGTCATACCCTCGCAGCGTTCCCTAAGCCAGTCACAAAGAAATGCGTCAGACTGCCTGAGATAAGGAAGCGACAACTCTCCGCACTGAATAAGCATCGTCAACACGCGTTGGTTGCTATGAATTCAAGGCCCATCAAGTGCTTACCACGCTTAGGCCAGGCTCCTCGGCCAGGTCACTGCTTTCTTGCCTTCTTTGCGGATGAAACGCGCTCCAGTAGATGGAAGCAGCGCATCTGTTGAGTGCGGCGCAAGCGAACGTCTTCCCGCACCGTATCTTTCTCCCTCATTTTTCTCGGCGAGGAATCGGAGCCTGAAGACGCGGCGCGGCAGCGGGCTATGCTGATGGAACGTGCTTTTGAATTGAGTAATATGAGCTCGGCACCCTCATCAGTGCAAAGGACCTGTTTGGCTACTTAATTCCGAGAAAAAGATATGGAACAGCCACTAGTAATGCAGTTTTCGCGGATCGAGACCAGTGTCAAGATTGGTAACGGACTCCCCGCATATTCCTTTGTTACACAGCTCTGCACGTTCCCCCATGCCAATTGGCCATGGGTCACCTTCAGTTATCTTGCGTTGAATTTGCCGCGAAGCAAGCTCAACTGAATTGTGAGTCCTTCCGAAGAATTATCAAACAGAACGTCAGGCCACACCTTTCTCAGGTGAAGAGAAAAAGAACCTTATAATTTATAAATATGTGGGTTCCCAATGATCCGACTGCGACCACGCTCTTTAAATGGCAAGATCCGAAAACGAGGTTGTGGGCTACGGGCACAGAATATCAAAACTCGATGACACTATTTTGGGGATCAATTACTTACTACTGTCTGAGGCCAATCCTTTCTCCCAGAAAAAGACCCGTGTCCCTGTGTCTTAAAATTCTAGTGCGGCGCAGACGGGCGCTCTCCGCACACAACTTCCCCTTCAAGAGCTTTCCTGCCAGGAACCCAGGGCAACGCACAATGCCGCATCCTAGTGTCGAGAAGATACAGCCCCGACATCCCCCGATATGTTATTCGAAGCATCTATTTGGGAAAGCCGTATGTCCACTAGAAACAAAGGAGGCAGTTCAATCAGTCACGATGAAAGCTACAGTCCGATCAGCCCAGCTCAATCAAGTCCTGAGTTTATTCGAGCTCGACATTCTCGCACACGCCACCACCTCGCGCTTCTTTTTCTCCCGATTTTGCGAGGAAACAATGCCTCGACCGACACGAAATCTCCGCTGCCTCGTTTCATCCCAAAGTAGGGTCTTGATGCGTGCGGCCGAGCCCTTCCTCAGCGAGTCTGCTGTTCAGAGTCTTCTCACAGATGGGAACACCATTACGCCGCACCTCAAGGCGGGCAGAGCGGCGGCTCTGTGTCGAATACAAAAAAATATTCAAAGTGATGCTTGAGCGAGTTTCATTTGCGACAGCTTGGCCTTGCAAAACGATCTGCATCTGGAAACGAAATAGCAAAGCATTACTTATCATCCAATAGCAAAATACAGAAAATGCCACATGAACCTCGAAACACAACAGGTTGTGAATACAAGAGGGGAAAGGGCGGAAAGATGCGTGTCTATCAGTCGGAGCCGGGTGTGCGAAAGCGAAGTCGTCAGCCGCCAACGGGAATTCCACTCTGAAGCGAGAGCTTTTCCAGCTCCTTGCGTATGCCTCCCTCGGCACTGATCTTCTCGTGTTGTGTGTCCTCAAGGCGCTCACCCTTAGCTTTCCGCTCTTTGAGATCGTCGATAGCTTTCAACTAACGAACACAACGAAATTGAGCGCGGTCTATGGTTGGGCAGCAGTCAATACTGACCTTCTTTTTCAAATTGCGGATTTTCTTGGAGACAGGATCGAGTGCGCTACCGTCTGCAGCAGGCGTATCAGGCGCATTCTCTGCATCTCCTGCGATTCCCGCGGCCGCAGCCTGCAGCTCACTGACTTCGACTTGTGTGAGCGGCTTCGCTCCCTCGACGCCGACGACGGGCGTCGCCGACCCACTAGGCTCCCCGTCCTGCTTCTTGTCGGCTTTGTTTCTCTTCGTCCGGGCTTGCTTCTTCCCGCCGCCCTCCTTGACGGGACTCGGCGAGTTCGGCGCCGCACCAGGTACGTAGCGCCCTCGTCCGCGCCCCGCACCAGATCCGCCATAACCGTTCGTGCCCGGTGCAGGACTCCGGTTGTATGGACGGTTAGGGGTGTTCGCACCACTATTCGGCTCACTGTCTCCCCGTTGATACACAGACGAAGCATCGGTGCCGCGCGCACCAGGTGGGCGATACGCGCCAACTGGCTTCGAAGGTGTCGGTTTCGCTCCCGCAGTAAAGAGCGCAACGCTCGGATTGGGTGCAGGCGCAGGAGGGACGGCCTGCGGAAAAGCACCTACTGCGTCCACAGGGATAGGCCGCCACGATGCCTGATATAGTTCGTCGACAGGTTGTACATGCATCAATGGGCCGCTGCAGTGCCAGATCTTGATACCGTTGTCAACGCGCAGACGAGGAGATAACGTCGCAGTGAGCGTGAAACGTCCACAAGGTGACCATTCAAAGAACGTTGTATTCGGTGCATCAACTGTCGCGACCTTCTCAAGAGAACGCCGGTCGTAGATATTGATCTTGCCAGACATGTTCCCGAATCCGGCGAGCGCCAACAAACGGCCCTGTGGGTTGAAGGCGATGAAGTTCTGCGGTGCAGTACCAAAGTCGTGGATGACCCGGACGTGACTGTCGAAAAGGACCGCCTTCATCGGAGTGACTGGGGAAAATGAAAGTTTCAAAATAGGTAAGGGGAAAATAAATTAGTCTTCGTAGCATACTTACAGCCACACACGACACCGAACTCTTTGGAATTCGGACTCCATTCAAAGTCGTGAATGGGTCCTTCCTTCGGCGAAGCAACGTGACAGTCAAAGTTGCCCGATGAACTGAGCAAGTACAGCCTCGTCTCGCCGTAGTAGCTTTTGTTAGTTTGATCAACGTCCGTTCGAACGAGCGCAAGGACCTGAGTGCCGATTGTGTTCCACTTGAACTGGGCATATTCAGCACGGAATGTTGCTTTTGAGCACGTCGGTGGGCTGGCGAGAGAAAGCAGGCTGTAAACCCTGATGTTGGCGGGTTGGCCCTACGAAGAAACTCAGAATCCCGATTCCCATAAAAAAAGAGGGAACACATACGTTCTTTCCAGTAATAAAAACTGCCACGGAAGGATTCAGACCAGGACTCAGGGAGATGGTCGACATGCCCTCGACTTTGAGCTTATCCACTACGCCCTTCGACCACTCTGCGGGGTGGAAGACCTGCATCTCCTGTCCCACCAGGCGAACGGCGTGTGACTCGGAGATCGTGAATTGGAGCTCCCAGCCGCCCTGTGCCTTTTGCGTGAACGACGCGAGCTCTTCACCACTTGATACCGAAAAGACGCGTAAGTTCTTGTGCTGCGCATCATTTTCGAGTTTCACTACAATAGCTTAGGTCAGTAGCTTTGCTTCAGGTTGGAGGAGTGCAAGCGTACCGACTCGTTCCCAGGTCGAGATGTAGGTACCCCGTGGCGAGAAGCTGATTTCGACGATGTTGGGCAAGGGCAGCTCGCGCAGCAGCTCAGCGCTTTCAGCGTAATGAATACGCACGCTTTATAGAAAGAAAGAAAAAGAAAAAGAAAAATCCGTTCAGTCTTGATCAGAATAATATGTAGACTGAAAGAGAAACTGACCAGTCGGGCAGAACGTAGGCATACAGGCGACCGTCAGGGCTGTAGCTGTACGTCCGCGCAGTTGCCTCAGGCGCCTCGAACCCCTTCACAGACTCATAGTCAGGCGATCCACCGACAAGTCCAAGGCTCTTCTGAGACCGGACTAAGTCGATGAAACGCAAAGAAAACGCGTCAGTTTGCCTCAACTTTAGTGTACGAGAAACGAAGGACATCAAGCGGCGTACATGCGTATTGCTGTGACATCGCGGAAGCCATGCTAAGCAATGAGGATGGCTAACGAAGATGCCGACGAGGACTTGGACTTTGTTTGAAGCAAGCTAATGCTTCAGACGAAACTGGCGAAGGCAAGAGGATGCCCGGGGGCGAGGAGGTGTGCGTGAAGAAGAGAGATGGACGGGACTCAAAAAAAGTGATGCAGTGCTTAGGGCCGGGTCAGACCGCATTCGTATCACTTGTGCTGTATCTACTACAAGGTCGCTCGAGCAGAAATTTAATACCGTTGAATACCGACATACTCTATCCCACAGTCATGCAATTGCCTCAACTCGTCGTTAGTGAGCGCATTAGTGCTTATCCTGAAGTATCCTAGCCGCTCATTGCGATCAACCAGGTCGCTCCCTCGAGACTTGAGCATAGCAACAAAGCGAGAAAAATCAGGGAAGGTACACCACTCAAAGTCAAGATAATCCAGCTTGGGTAGCAGCCTCTCTGATTCTTCGCCCGGCTTGAAGGTCAGCGCGTCGAAGAAAGCGGAATCAAGTTCGAACTGGGTGAGAGTTAGATTCTCAAGCAAGGGCCGTTCTTTCAGGCACTCCATAAAGCTGGGGTCAATGATGCCGGACCCGATGAGAGATAGGACCGAAAGAGGAGGCTTATTGCGCTTCACGAAGTTGTTCAGCTCGGCCCATGGGATTGTGGCATGGAATTGCCCTCGTAAACTCAGAGTGCTGAGCTTTGGCGTCGTGAGTGCGTCGATTATTGGGCCAACGCTGATGTCCTCCGACCAACCAATGTACAGTACCTCGAGATCGGGCAAGACCACTTGAGGTGATCGTCCCAGAGCATGTTCGATGGTCACCTCAGATTGACGAGTGATGTCTAAGGAACAGTGAGTGAGACGAGGCAAGGCAGAGAAGAGGTCAATGCTTTGCAGCACGGAGACCTGTCCATGCCCAACAGGCTCGCGAACGTACAGCTCGGATAAAGCTCGTGGGAGCTGCATCCGACTGATATCGAACACCGTCCCGTTCAGATCGAGTACGCGCAAAGTATCCGAGAACTGATTCCCGTCGACTGGATAGTCGATGTGAGTTGACCTTTCGTCCTTGCATACCACCAGTTCCTCAAGGTGGTTTAGACGAGAGAGGCGTAACTGACAGAGCAGATGGAACGGCGTGACATTCTCCAGGATTTTGATACGGCCTGCATGTGGAATGAGAACTCGCACAACGTCATCGAGTAGCTTGAGGTGCCTATCAGCAGGAGCCGTCCAGGGGTGGATGCCCGTCACCAGCCCAAGATCAACTTCCAACGGGCGCACACCGGATCTTCTGAGGAAGGTCTCAACCAGCCGCACGTCCTGCGCACCTAGTCCTGTGCTCGGCATCGGTAGGATAATAGTGTCCCACAGCGCAGGCGTCTCGAGAACGACTGTGCGCCATGTGCGACATACATGTGAAAGGATGATCGGGACAGAAAGGTCCGGCGGAAAGGAGACACATTGGAGGAAGATTTCTGAAAGGAGTTCTGAAGGAATGTAGTTTATAGGATGTGGGGGCGCATCGCGGCTTTGGCACGCGAGGCCGTTGGAATTTTGGCGAGGAGACTGAAGGGAGGATATTAAAGGCTGAAAAGGATTGGTAGTCAAAACTCTAGTCAGTGAAGAGCCAGAGTGAGGTCCTTTCATTCAATAGGTTGTAAATGGGCTGCTGTATCATCTTTACATATCTTTGCTTTGCCCGTGCATGGTCCAAGTCCTTTGCGCTGGGACGCTTGCCATTCATTGCGGTAATGAGTGTCGTTGGTTAATTGTGTATCCCGAATGCCATGAAGCAAAGTGACCGCAGTTTGCTAAGATGTGTGGTACGTGTTCGTCGGAACCACTGAGCAATACCCAGAGCAGAACAGTGCCAACCGGAAGCTAAATAAATAATGATAAGAGGGTAAAATCGTGAGGAAACTGCACCGATAATTTATCTATTTGACAGCTACCGCCGTGCAGGGGGCCAAATCGCAAGGACTGGAGGTTTGTGATGCAATTGCAGGGGACCTTCAAGACTGCTCGAATCATCCCGCGCGATTCGGGAAACTACCCCAGAGAAAGAGATTGCGTGTGAAGAGATTCGGCTTATGTATTTTCGAGAAGTATACGCTCCGGTGTAAATGCAATCCGCACTGAATGCAAAGATTCATGAGTCCAACACAAGCTAGCATGAAGACACTGAATAAATCAAGACAACCAGTTATTTTTGTAATCATGCTCACTCTGTTTTTATTTTTCGTCCGCTATATCGCCAAATGACAATGAACGAATATTAATGAAACGCAGGATTCAATCATGCTTCGATCTGTTCGCGAGAGCATTAATATTGCGAGTGCGTAGTGATAGGCGTGGGTATGTATTTATGTAATCTGCTTGTTCCGGGCGGCCCGCCTCGTTTTGCGGTTGGCGGTTGATTGTCGGTTCGTCACCGACACCCACGTCGACGACGACGAACATGGTGCGCCCGTCGTCGTCCACGGCGCATTCACGCTGATTTTTCCTAGGTTGACGACTTTTGAGAGTAGAGACAACGTTTCGTCTCCACCGCTGAGGTCATCCGCTACCTTTGCGGAAGTGGAGAGGCACTGCAGGAAAGGGAGGGCTCAGTCATCCGCGACAGCTCAGCAGTACGCAGTACATAGGAGTACATAGTATATAATGACTGTCCTCGAACTCCGCCGCAGCAACCACAACGTTCCCGACACAGATCCTGCCATGCTCGCCTGGTCCCGTCTCCCAACGCCCAACACACACCCAGGCCCATCTACCGCCTCGGAATCGAGCAGCGCGTCCCTAAGTTCCGCGAATTCGACTGCGAAATCGTTAGCAATCTTCACCGGTGATGCTGCCGATGGCCTCCTACCTTCTCCTTTGCCGTCGCCGCGCGAAATTTCGACGAGCAGCAGCAAGACGGCCGCCTTCTTTGGCTCGCCTTTCGCAGCGGCCGGGCCGGCGACTCCCGCGCCCCCTCCCCCTCCCTCGCGCAGTGACAGTCTTGGCATCTTTTCGCAATCGAAGGAGAGCACGCCTAGCCGTTCCGCCACTGCCGATTTTTTTGCTACAAGCTCACTGGGGGCTCGCCCCACGCCGCCCTCTAGCGTAAAATCCTCAGCCAGTTCGCGTGAGCCATCTCCGCCGCGCCTCCCCCCGCTCTCGCGCTTCTTCCCCTCGCGGTATGCTACTGATCGGGCGCTCGAAGAACAAGATGAAGAGCCTCTGAATCACCGAAGGAAGGGTACCGACTGGGAAACGAACTTCAAGCGCGAGTTTCTGGATCTCACTCAGGCAGCCGCGCAACCCCTACCTTCACCGCCGCTCATGACAACGAGTCCAACCCAGATGAAGCCAATCTCACTACCAGCGGAGCACCGCCATTTGCCCAAACCGCATTCACTCAATACGCATGGCCACACCGTCCCGATTCGCCGGGAGACGCATTTGGTTGGTGCCGCACGCGGCAGCGGTGATTCAGGTTTCGAGGAGGCTATTTCAGGATCTGCTCCGATGCTTGCTGCGGGCACGCACCTCGAATCGGGCTCTGCAAAGCTGACACTCGTACGTGCTCTCGGAGAAGGCGCATTCAGTAACGTGTGGCTTGCGACAGACGATGCGGGCACACTCGTGTCCCAATGTGTTCCTTATTCTCAGAGCCGGCCCGAGACTTTAAGAAGGAAGAGCTCGAGCTGGGCGAAGAAGGGGCGCGATAGGCGAATGCATGGAATCACGCCACTTGCGACGGTCAGCACAAGCTTTTCATGGAAACACCCTGGCGAGGCGGAGAACGCAGATGGAAGTGTTGTACTTGATGAACAGGATGGTGAAGGTGCGAGTGCTGTAGCAAATGCTTCTGTCCAGACCGTACAGTCGAAGGGAAGGCTCGTCGCTGTGAAGATGATAGACCGAGCGCTTTGTGATGCAAATGATCGGACGCGTATCAGCTTTGTGCGTGAGGTCGAAGTTTTAAGGGTATGTCACCTTCCTTTTTACAAGTTTTTCTTTCTCTCGCCACATAAAAGAAAACTTAAATTTCCCCCGCAGCACATCGCTCACCCATCCATTGTCGCATATCTCCATTCGTTTACGTCGACTGCGCATCATTGCCTCGTGCTCGAGTATATCGGTGGTGGAGAGCTTTTCGATCTTATCAACACCGACGTGCAGTTTGCACGCGTGACCGAACAGGCCGTGCGCCGTATGTGGGGTGAACTGTGTCGCGCAGTTGGGTGGATGCATGGTGTCGGACTCGTCCATCGCGACATTAAACTCGAAAGTCAGTTCTCTGTTAATCGTCTGGCAGAAAAAACAATGGCTAATAAATTTGTTATTCTTACTTCATTAGACATTTTGCTTACGCAAAACATTTTTGCTACGAACGATCTGCTCCCTCCTCCCAGCATGCCACTCATTAAGCTCACGGATTTCGGTCTCAGCCGTTTTGTCGATCCCTCATTGCCTTTGCTTTCGACGCGCTGTGGCTCGGAATCATACGCCGCTCCAGAGCTCGTGCTGGGCGGAAGCAGCACGCGACTCGTCACATCAGACAGCGATAGCTCCGAGTCCGGCGAGCCTGGAGGATATTACGACGGACGGCAGACGGACGCGTGGGCGTGCGGTGTCGTGCTCTACGCGCTCGCGACGCGACAGTTGCCCTTTGATGCGCCACCCCCTCTGCCAGTTTCAACTAGTGCGGCGCCGTCGCGCGCAGGCAGCGTGCGAAGCACCCGCAGCAATCGCAGCACTGGATCTGGATCTGTGCGCCTGCGCACGACAAATCCTCGGCGAGACATGCTCATGCGCATCGCACAGTGCGAATACTACTGGCCGGATGAGGCACAGTTCAGTGATGATGAGAGGAACAATCCGGCTGATGGTGAAGACGAAGAAGAGGTGGATGCACCGTTGGCGGCCGCGCGACGTCTTGCATCTCCTGACTTGAAACGCGTTGTTCGGAGGCTATTGGAGCGCAATCCGGCACGACGCGCGCGGATGGTGGATCTATGGGACGAACCCTGGCTGCGTGGGGAAGGTGCACCGGCGCCTCCCCTCTGTGCTGTTTCTACTTCCGCAGGAAAGGCGGATGATGGATCAGAGAACGGGAAAGAAGAGGGAGAATGGCATGCGCATGATGGTATGTTGCTCGATGGGGAACATATCGATAGCGTTGCGAGCCAGGAACTGGAGCCGTTATAGACTTAGAAGGCTTCGCGTTTCCGCCTCCCAACAAACTGTTTGTCCATTAAGCCTTGCCTTGCAATTGCCCTACATATACTCCGTCTTCCTCGGAGGGGCTTCCACTACCCACTGTTCTCATTCGCGTTCACCTACCTTTTATTAATTACACTGGGTTTATGCTGCTATCTTTCCTTCCTGGTTATTTTCCGATTCTTTCTCATTCTATTCGCCTCGTTTCCCCTCTCTTCTCGCTCGACATACATAGACGCCAATAACGTATATACGCAATCGATACGACTTCTCAGCCGCCTTCCATATACAGCGATACTCCACGAAATTCTTGACTCGCTATTCGTTCTTCTTTGCCTTCTTCGCCTCGTGTCCTTGTCTCTGACTCTGTGCTTCTGTTACAATCCCTGTATGTGTCCATATGTGTCCTTATTGCCGCCGGATCGCTTCTCGCACTTTTATTCTTTAATTGCAATGTTGTATACAATACAGTTTCTACTACCATAATATTGATTTACTGGCTTCCGTCTCCGAGATCCCCTTCCTAAAAAGAGAAAAGGAATGGTGTGTCTTGCCGTGCTCCTGCACGACCGTTCGATGACTAGATGAGCTTTTTGCTGTGAGAGAGCATAAAAGAAGAGAATGCTATTCACACATACATGTATGTACCCGTTGTCCAGTTGCACGCTATCTCTCTGAATAGGTGCAGTTCAAATTTCCTTGGGTAACAGAGATTAAGGCTCAGTAGAGCCGACAGTCCCATGATAAGTAGTTGCTGTTCGTTGGACTAATAGCACCAAACACTGACAAGCTTAAGGTCTGTCCAGGGCGAAAGGGGCTGCATTCTGTGGTTATAATAAGGGACTCGTTTACACGAGTCACGATTCAAACAATATATTGACCGACCAGAAGGCAACACTAGTACTGGACAACATGAATTGATGCTTTGTGTAGACACTTTACTCAAATGATACATACGGTAAACGATGGACTGAGCAAATTATAATACAGATATGAGTCTACCACGTGTTTGTTTGAATCATTATATCGTCACGCTGACGGAGGGCACGCTTTAAGCTGCCTCTGATGACCTATAAATCACCGCTGCTCTTAACCTTGAAGTCTCCAAATTCCCAGTTGTAACAATCCTGGTACGAGTTAGTCACTCTGGGTGCGTAGACAGTATAAGATGCAACTGACCACACAGTCTTCTTCATCGCCTGACTCAGGTACCTGACGCCCAGCACTCCCTTCACTTGGTGGCTCCCAGTCTTCCGAAAGCACGTCGTCGATGACTTTTCGGATCGCATGCGTGCGGATGTCCACTGCCCAGTTCAATTTTGATACTGTATCATACTTAATGACTTTGCCGAGATGGCACCTGGCGTAAAGCAATTAAATATGAAGGACCATTATCTGCAAGGCGGAGAGTTCGCACTTTGTTTCCATAGCGTATCCACCGATTGCACAGAAGGAAGTTACGCCATTACAGACACCCATGGCTATGGGGTCAGCCGTGTGATATACGTTAGTGATGTGGAGCGTGGATGGCTAAGGTGTATAATAGCGTGGGCGACAGTTAGTAGAACAATCAATTAACAAAGAGAAGAGCGCTCACGGGAGACGGCAAATGGAGTCTTGCAGCAGCAAGCTTCTCTGCTGGGGCCTCAAAAGCCACTACTGGTACACCGAAGGTCGCGCCAGTCAATGAGGCGAGTGCACCACCAAGCGAGTGACCTACAGCAAATATGTGTTACCAATTAGTTTGATTTAAAAAGAAGTAAATTTATGCCTCTTACCGGTCAGCCAGATGTCAGCATCTGGATACAAGCGGGTTACATTGTTGTACAGATTCTGAAGAATGTTAAGCTCAATATCCAGGTGGAGAAGAATTCGCGAGGACTGACAATTGCGACATTGTAGAATAAACTCTCATCTGTCAAAGCGGTCTGGACGCAACTTTGATCGCACTTGTACCCACCAGAATAGCAGTCGCACACAGGAGACCACGTAGGACCGACACGAGCACAGCAACACGAGAACAGAAGGTTGTCGTTGAGCTTATCCTTCTTCACAGTAGGACCACCCCCGCCAACTATCCAACCACCAGAAGTACCTTTGACAGAAAGAACAACGGTAGAGTTGTCTTCAGAGACGAAGATATAGCCTCTAAATCCGTCCGCGTCGGGTTCCCATCCAAATGGGTAGCTCTTGAGCAACGTTTTCAGTCCACAAAATACATAGGAGATAAAATTGCACCCACAATGTTTCCCCAGTATGGATCAAGCGAATACCAATCCCTTTCAGTAGGTTCATAATATGCATTGTTAGTCATTTTTGCAAGCGTCAGGAGCGTCTCCCGGTCATCCACGTCTGGAGCGGGAATGTTCGACTGCACCCACAGGTCTGCATCAGACTGTCCGTTTAAGAGCGAGTTTGTTCTTGCATCAGAGAAAGCACTGAAGGAGCTTGGCTTATGTATTTGTATGCTTTTTGCTTTAATGACATGTCGGACAGGCAAGAGAGATGTTGGCACATCGGCAAAGAGAACGCGCGAGCCGTTGGCGATGGCGTGTTCATGTCTCAGCGTAAAGGACTGAGATGGCCTTGAGTAGGATGGCCCGAGCTGCTCTTCACCCGCTCGTGGTCTTGTGAAGAGCAGTAGAGGTGCCAGGAAGAGCTGAAGCGCGCTCGGGAAGGCGGAGAACATAGTGGTCGAGGCCTGTGGTCACAACGCGTCGGCGGCTGCGCAGGCATGCACCTTCTTTTGGAAAGTTGACTTTTACGCTCTAGATCTCACTACTGAACTGGTTTCTGTTTTCTTATCGCCATGTTCTTGCTCCCAATCTTGTCACTTTCAGTAAATCGAGTTCAAAGCTGATAGAATTGACGTACATCGCAAGGAATTTGCAACTTTTTGGAGTTTTTTTTTTCTTACGTTCAAGATGGTCTTCAACGACTGCTTTCGGTTCGACACAACGCGAATTGTCCTTTCCACCCTTGCTATTCGAGGCGTGAAAAAGGATGGGACATGGTAAATGTTCGGGCTGTATGTTTGGACTTGAGCGATATGACGAAAGAGCTGGGAGGTGTTTCGAGGAGCGACGGAATGTTGAGAAACAGTAGTACGTCGCAGTTTCTTGCAATTCTTTATTCTTGCTGATACGAGCTATTCGAAAGGACAAGGTCATCACTTATGTGATGAATCAAATAGTCGACATTGGATTCCGTGAAAGTAAGGGACATCTTGAAGACGCTCAGCATACTAAAAGTCAGAGCGTTATACCCTCGCCTGAGAACGATTCATCTCGCTCGAATTGTTCTCCTCAATTCAGACTTGTCTCTTAGACGTCATCCTAGCCCAACTAATACCGTAGTAGGAGCCATTCGCATTTTATTTGTCGAGCAGGTGACGATACCAGGTGAAGCAAAGGAATGGACCAGAGCACGATTAAAGGCCTCGTTCCTTGAGATGAGCTGAGTTTCTTAACATTTCAGATTAAGAAATCTAAACTGATTTATCACAGGTTCTCAAGTAACGTACTGCGATGATGTCCTGATCGGAGTAGTTGATTTCTGATGTTTGCCCCGAACAATGAAAAATAGCATCCGCAAAAGAAAATCTTGTACTTTGTCTTCGGGATTCTTCAGACTCTGCTCAATTAGAAACTTTGCATCAGAAATTATTGAGAGGTTTTTGACTGCCTTCACGAATGCTACTTGACTGCCTTGGCTGCCATAACACATCTCGATCACGGGACGACGACGCGCCTGTGGCGCTCGACCGCCGACGCGTTCTGTTGTTGTGCTGAACGTTGGCTGACGGTGGTTGTGCTCTGAACTAGTGCTAGTGCTGGTCCACTCCTCAATAACGTTCTCACGCTGCAAACTGTATAAGTAACTGAGAATGTGCACTCTCGTCCTTCATCCAGCGTCCTTCTCCTGCAGCCACCAGCAACATCCCCCGGAAACAACAGACGAACTCCCACAGCCTTTCAGTCCTCGAAGATGCTCATCGTCACAGTGAATCACATCGTGTCGGCGGCGTTCCTCGCCATGCGCGTCGCTCAAGTCCTGCATAAGCCCGAGGTCATTCGCCCACCCGACAAGATAGACATTGACCCGTATGCTCGCAATGCTTCCGTCCACATCCCAGTCATCAAGCTCGACCTGACTACGCACTCGGCCAACGTTGGACCACTCTTCGCCGCTTTCAATTGCGTCGGCGAAGCTCCGGACCCTGATGCGCCGGTGGCACATGCGGAGGACTCGACGTCTCGTACAGTTGCTGACACTATCGTGTCTTTGCTCAGCCTCGATCCAGTCTATCATGCATCCCACTGCGTCGGCGACGCTTTGAAGAACATCTGGTCTTCGACATCCTCGGTCATTTCGTTCTACGTCAACTCGGCTCTCGACATTGTAATTCGCTCGCTCAACTTCGGTACGCTTTGCAATGTGTTCCACTTCACGTGCGATGTCCAGGAACCGTCCTCGTCTTCCGTCCCGACGGCCACCTACAATGTCCCGACCGCGACCTACGATGTCCTGTTCCCTGCCTATGATGACCCGTCCTCCACGTATGATGTCCCATCCCCCACGTACGATGTCTCGTCCGCCACCTACGATGTCCCGTCTCCCACCTACGATGTCCCGTACCCCACTCGAGGCACCGAGCCGTCCAAGTCGCTCATGAAGCACTCCATCGTGCGAGGTGGCACTTCGGTCAAGGCAGTCGTGATTGTGATTCGTCGACGCACCGATACACTCCTGGTGAGTGTGTTTCGCAATTCGACATCACGTCCGACCCGCCGATACCGTGTGCCACCCAATGCCACCGACACTGTCAACCACTGGGGCACGACATTCGTCGATTCCGCCATGCTCTACATTGCTTGCTTTGGCTCGTCCGCATTCAATCTGGCTGCGTCCACAAAGCAGACCTTACTGGTTAAGGTGCTGCAGATAACGCTGCTTGAGTCGCTCATGACGATGTGCATGAGTCATGCGTCAGTGATGGGAATCTATGATTTTGTGTATGGTGTCGCCGTGAGTCCAAGCCTTTGCTATCTGAGTATCTTTCATAAACATTGTCTTCAGGCCTTCACTATTATGGCTCTGGCTGCTAGAGATGGATATTGGGTTATTCTGAGGAGTCTGTCTATGGTGAGGTTCTATGCCCAAGTCCACTCAGAGTATGAATTGACGCAGTGTTTTGAATGGCAAGAATGGCCTCAGGACGACTGTATCAAAGACGTATCCTTTCGCGTCGGAACTGTTCGCTTACCTACATGTCGCGGTATGTCCCCGTTCTTTGTCTTCTTACTTCTTATTCATGAATCTCATAGAACTCGACAATGGCATCTCGATGGGGGAATTGGAAGATCGCTCTATCCTTGGATATGGCTCACACATGCTTGCTAGAGCATGATTCGCTTCGGTGGATCGCCCGTTCCTTGATTGGAACGGGTTTTAACTGTCTAGTACTCGCACTGTGGCTTCTTTCAGAGGCTATTACGGTAAGCTCTACAAATCCTCGATTTGAATTATACGAGCTGATTCTTTCTTTCAAGATTATTAAGAGTTTGGTTTTAACGATGCGGCAGGCTGGCTTGCCGTTCGTCAGAAATATGTTCTTGAACATCGTGAAAGCCTTTGGAAATACAGTTTCTGTGAGTTTCTCCATTTTATTCAGGCGTCCATGCTGTCCTGAAGGGATAAAAGTGCCAAATTGTATCGCCATATATCCCTGAGCAACTTGACGAAAGTTGGAACGTCGAGCAAGTTTACAACAGATGCAGACACGAAATCGTAAGCTTGGGCTCATTTGTCACTATTGTTTCTTTTAGCTCATTCTCTCGTCTCGTCCTTCAGGTCGTTCCGATGCTTGTATCGTTTCCTGAGGGTGATGAGCACGAGCTGAACATCGAGCCGACGCTCATCCCTCTACCGGAAAATGCTGACGATGGCATCGAACTCGACCCGACCGAGGTTCCACTGCCTTTGGATGCTGGCGAGGGTATTGAGCTGGACCCAGTTCAGGTTCCGCTGCCTGCTGATGCCGACGATGGTATTGCGCTCACGCCGATGGAGGATCCTTTACCGGCAAACGCTGACGAAGGCATAGAATTCGACCCGATGGAATTCCCTCTGCCCACCGATGCTGACGAAGGATTTGAGCTCAACCCATTAGAGGTTCCGTTGCCTCTCGATGCAGGCGAGGGCATTGAGCTGAATCCGATGGAAGTTTATCTGCTGGAGGATGCCGATGAAAGAGTTCACCATGATCCGATAGAGGTTGCACTGCCGCTAGATGCCGATGAGATGCTCGAGCTCGACCCGGCGGAAGTTACGTTGCCTGCTGACGCTGACGATGGGATCGAGCTCGATCCGATGCAGGATTCGCTGCCTGCCGATGGGGACGATGGGATCGAGCTGGAGCCCGAGGAGGACAGCATGCTCTGGAACCCTGGAGAAGTCACTTTTGTAGCTGATCGCAATGGTGATGTTTCAGGGGAGGGGGAGTCGTTACCGCGAGTCAAGCTACCCGCAAGCGCTCGCTACTTTGGACAAGAGTATGCATCTTTATCTGCATTCGTTGTTGCGCACGATACCCTCGAGATCTCCACTCGCGACGAATCCGAGTTGTTCGATGAGGACGTGTCTAGCACATCCGTTGTCAGAGTGGCGGAGGGCAAGGTCAGTAACGCCCCTGCATCATTCTTTTTTATTCTCACTCAACTATCCATTCAGAAGTACATGTATTTCAGCAAGTGCTTCGACGAGACCTTCGGGGAACTCGCGCAGTCTGAGTCTGCTCGGCATAGCGCTCTGCTGAACATTACGACAAAATCTGCTTTACAGCACGAAGTGATGAGCAATGAGCTTTCGGTAAGCAATGACGTTGACTTTCATTCAACGAGATTCTTACAACGAGTTTAGACTTGTTCACCGGGATTGAGGTCAAATGTCGAGTCTGAAACTGTCGTGTGCAAGCCGATGCTAACTTCAATCGCGGGGACGAACGTCGATATCCTGGGACCTTCGCCTGCGTTCAGCTGGGATGAAGACGTTGGCGCGACATCTGAAGTCAATGCGGTCGCTATCCCTATAGTCAAGGCCGGAACGGCATCAAGAGGGAAGAGGCACAAGACAGCTCCTCAGCTTCCTATAGCGTCTTTATCTGATTTAGTTCTCGCTCGTACGGCTCCTAAGACCACGTCAGCAAAGAAGGCACAACTTGAAACTGGCTCAACGTCGCGTGGACAAGCTCACAGCAACTCAAGTTTATCGAAAGCGAAGACATCTCAGAAGCTGGCCTCGTCAAGTGTTGCTCGGACCTCTGCACCTCCAGGATCTCCGCTTCCTCTGGCTATGTCTGTAGAGCGCTGTATCGATAAGCGAAGGCGCGTTGACAGGCACTCGAGGTCTGGTCAAGGTCGGTTGGAAGTGCAATCCTCTACTTTTGGTGTTCGTAGTCAAGGGCAAGCGGACAGGATTCAGAACTGGCGACAAGTATCTGAAGAAGACGAAGAGCAAGGGCGAACGGAAAGCTATGAAGGCAGACGCCATCGACTAGCACTTGAAAAGGAGTGCTCCCTTGTTCCTCGCAGCACGCACCCCCATCGATCCGGAAGACAAAGGGACGAGCGCGACTACTGTTGGGACAACATGCCAAAGCGTCCATGTTCAAGTGAGCTTCGCGGTGAAGAACGATCTGAAAGACTGGTGGACAGGCTCGACGAGATACGAAGAATTGGTGATGAAGTTCATGATCCTCGCACACTTCCACGCGATGGCTACACCCCGTACGCATTATCGCGCAGTGTCCGTGGCCGTGATCGACCGACCGCAGAAGACAATGGAGCGGTACCCTCTTCTGAGCGGCGTGAAGATAGTCTCAGAAACACGAGCTATGTCCAAAAAATTGATCACGCTGGGGGGAGTACTGGCCACATAATACGCTCCGGTAATGAGAAGGCTCGTGGACGCGGGCAGCGATGCGGAGCGATGCATTCTGCTTCTGCTTGGCCTGAGGCTTGATTATTGGTGCGTCTGTTTAGCATTGTCATATCTGAACTCGCCTGCTTACACCTTTTCTTAGCATAACCTTTCATTATATCATGAGTGTCAATGCTCATTATTTTATCTTTTTCCTTTTCTTATTAAAAGGACCTCATCGGATGAGTGCGGTTTCATCTACGAACACTTTTTGTCTTGTCATCTGTTGCCTTTGACCCATATCCTTAGTTTCTTCTTGGTTTTATATATATTTAATAGGTACCGACGTACGCCTCTTATTTTTATTTATTTCATTTCTAATAACCTGCGTCCTGTCGTGTTCATATACGAGCATTGTTGGCACATTTATTTTTCTACTATCATCACTAGTATTGTATGCATTTTAGCACAAACACACCTTACTTAATCAAATTCCTCTATTTTTAATGTCTACACCAGCATATAAATTCAAACTGGGCCATTTACTCGATATGCCCGTTTTCTACGCGGAGCGACGCGTTTCTCGCACGTGAGACTCTATCAGCCTGTCACTCGACGGCGGCCTCTCATTTCGTCTGCATCGCGATTCTCCTCAGAAGTGACAAAAATGAACGTGCTAGGGAGTGTTTTTCTTGGGGACGCCGCTCGACATCGCGTTCTTTCTCCGTCACCGACATCTCCGCCTATGTCTCCAATTCCGAACACGTCTTTCAAGGGCCCAGTACCTCCGCCAATTGATCCAGAACTCTCTCTCGAGCTACGCATACGCTGGCTGGAGGTGCTAGTTCTGGGCATCAAGCAGGATGCTGCAAGTCAGAAGCGGGAGGCAAAGGAAGGGGAGAGATCCGACGTACGACAAGAAGGGGACGCGCTGGTTTTGAAAGCTGAGGAGATCCAGAAACGGCTGGACGTAATCGTAGAGAACAATGATGGGCTGCAGAAGTTCATGGACCGCTGTGAGTGAGTCCTTCTGTCTCGAACCCTGCTAGTATTATCGCCATACTTATGTCGAAACAAAGTTGATCAGCATGCTCAAATCCTTACGCCTGCATTCGCGTTATCAGGCGCTTCTGCTCCGCCTTCATACTCGTCTATGAGCACGGAAGAGCTTGATGCATTTGTTGCTGAAATGGAACCCGAAATACGTGCAGCTGACCGAGACCTGCGCGAGATAGACATCCTCGAGAAGAGGGGAGTGCTTGGTGCCGGGAAACTAGGAGGTCAGTCTCTGGCCGAGCCATCGTACTACCGCAGATTGTCCACAATAACTCTTTCTAGACTATGAAAGCCTAGCAACACGACTAGATTCCTTAAAGAAGGCTCATGCTGAAGACCTGGCCACCGCAGGTGACATTGAGCGTCGAATAGGTCATGTCTTACGACAATATACGACACGCGTATGTAACACTCCAATTCCATCTGTACCTCCTCTCATGCAATGGCTGCCACGTACCAATTTCATCAGATCGATGCTCTTTCAGAACTATTTGTAGAATGGAATGATGTGCTATCAGCCGCAGAGGACAAAATCGTCCGTCTCGAGCGCGAAAGGGCGGAAAAGGTTAGACTCGGATACGATGAGTAGCGCGAGTGTCACTGTCTTTGTTTTTGTTTTAGAAGTGTGTTCTCGTTCAGTTACATGTCTTGCGGCCAAATTAGTTCTGTCTTTCCCTTGTTGTGTAACATATCCAGAAGCCACTGAAGGGAGGAGAATGATAGAAGCTAGGGAAGAGGAAATATCATTTAACACAGTGAAGGACAAAATAACGAAAGGAGACCAGAGCGAAATCAACCATTGAACCAAATGCAAAACAATACGATGAGATATTAAGACATGAGGTCGTCATCATTCAGCTCAACTAGCCGCCACTTCACGGCCAGTTGACCCCTTCTCTCTACTATTGCCTGGATGGCCTCCTCATCTTCTCCAATTTGGAGAATCCTATCCTCCTCCGCCGTCCAAGGTTGCGGGTTCATGGGGTCTTCAAGATCTTGCACCACAATCTCCGTGGAGTTTTTGGCGCCGTCCCGTGGTTCCGTGAGAGTGGACGCAGGAGGCGAAGAAGGAATATCCCGCTCAGTATGCTCGCTAGCAGAAGAATCCGCAGAGTCCACAAGCATATGCGAAGGCGTCAGCGTCATAGTCACTTCTTCCTCTTCCTTCTCGCTATCTTCATCCTCATCTACCCGCAGTCCCTCAGCATTCGGATTCAGTGGGCTTCCCGTCATGCCGGAGCTCCTACGTGCTCGTGCACGTACATATCGAGCGGCTCTCGAAGCACTTGGTGGAGCATATTGATTACGCACGCGTACGAGCGTCGAGTCCTCGTCGGCTGGTGTATAGAGCAGTTCAGTGCGACGTCGATTTACGATCGATCGGCTTCGGGGAGCCGAGGTGGAGAGGCCAACTTCGCGTCCATTCGGACTCGACTGGGCGCTTGGGCCGGTGGTCGGTTGATGATTCGCTGAAGGTCCCTTCGAAGTCGACGCAGCAGCATCTTCCACTTTCTCTTCCCCTTCTTTTTCACGTTCAATTGCCTCTTCGAACGCACGCTCTGCCGCATCTCGCATCTTTGCAATAATGCGATCTGTGCCTTGCAGATCCCGACGTTCCTCATATACCCTGCGCACCCAGTCCTCATTGACTCCATGATTTTGCGCCATTGACTGAATAAAGAACTGCAGCCCTGCACGATCTATGAGAACTTGATCTGTGGGAGAAATCTTAACACCTGGCGAAGGAAAATCCAACGTCAAGTCAACAGTCGTGGCGACTGATGCCCGGCGACTCGTATTAGGGATGCGTTCTTGCTCTTTGACTTTCGTCGATGAGCCAGACGAAGAAAATGATCGTGGAGCGTGCAGAATCGTCGGACTGCCCGCAATGCTGCTACGAAGCGCCTTCCTTCTCAGGTCAAATTCAGGTGGTCCTGACGTAGAAAATCCGCCAAACGTCATCCTACGGTCTGTTTTTACATCGACATTCGCTGACGCCCTCTCTTCGCTTTTCCCGTTCGTTTCCTTGCTCTTGGCCTTCTCTTGTCGGCGCAGGCGATTTGCATGATCGATAGTGAGGAAAGGATCACTCATGGTGGTCAATGAAACACTTGGAGTCTGACCCTCAGAAAGAGGGGTTTCCAAGCGCCACGCATGGATCGTTTTTGCTTTGTCTGATTTCTCGTCTGAGGCAGACGGGAAGATGGGAGCATGGAGCCTTGATGGACCAGCCTCAGGCGGAACAGGTTGGATGTCGTACTCCGTACTTTTTTTCTTCCTCAGTGGCGGCCAAGATTTAATCGGTGACCGCAGTTTCTGCGTGCCATGGGCAGACTCCAAATCGCTAGGAATGACTTCGGTATCAGATTCGCTGTCAAGATCAGGCCTTCGTTTTCGCGATAGTACACGTCGTCCATTCGAAGGCACAAACGAGTTCGTTAACGTGCCATTGGCAAACCGGGGTGGGTCGCGTTTCGGTAGTGGGCTATGCGCGTCTGGGGCAATATCTTTACGGCTATCCTGCGCCTTCGAAGTCAACGATGTTGTAGGACTGGGCTGCGCAACGGTTGGTTTCTCTGGAGAAGGTGGAGGCGTGTCAAAGAAGTCATCTGCGTTCTTTACGTTGGATACTCGGTGACGTGGGCGTGGCGAAGAAGTATTGTTTGAAACGGAGGATCTCAGACTTATGTGCTTGTCTCTTGTCTCTACATGGCCGGAGCTCTCAGAAGCAGGTAAATGTGACATTAACGTCTCGATCGGGTGATCCGGGCCATGTCCATCATCCCAGGCCCCAGGTATAGCATTTTTAAGGGATGCGTCTCCTGGATTATCGTCCTCTGACAGATGAGGGTACAATCGCTTGTAGCCCTCCGCATGCTCATTCTTAGCAGCAGAAGAACCAGCTTGAGGCAGACGAGACTGGTTGATTGCGTCATTATCGAGAAGAAAACGATTATGTCCTGATAATGCATACCTTGGCGTATTCCAAGACCTCTTTTTGCTCATCAGCGTTCAACTGCAGTGCTTTGAAGACAGCGGCCTGCGTTTTATCATCGCCAAGTCCATCGAGAGCGGATAGCAACCCCAAACATCGGCTCACCACGGAAGACGGCCTAGAAGCATGGTAATTAGGACTGCTATTTTCCGGGACTTATAAATTACTCGCCTTTGAGGTTCCGGTGGAGAAGACTTCTGGTGCGACGCATTGTGATTCAAATTCAAGTCCTCTGACATCTCAACCTCCGCCCTATCATGGTCCAGATTGTTTCCGTTCTGAGACCTTTCGAATGGTTTCCCGTTGCCCATTGCATTACGAGCCTCATCGTGAATCCTTCGCCGCTTAGCCTCACCGTCCGCGTCAGACTCGTCCACAGATTTTCTTTTCCTGTGTGTCGCATTTTCGTGGCTAGAAGCCATTTCATTCCTCATGTCCTCTTCCTCTTCCGCCTCCGAATGCCTCGGTAGCACAGCAGTCTTCCTGGCGGTCTTACGAGCAACATGCTTGTGGCCTCGCGATGCCGCATCTTGACGGCCGGGGAATGACTCGTCGCTCATGTTGTCTTCCTCTTCAGCCTTTGAATAGCTTTTGAATGTAGGATTTTTCCGCGGGGCGGTCTGCGTAGAGAGATGTTTGCTAATTCGTGGACTTTGGCCGGAAGAGGAAAGCTGTGCACGGGCTTCAGCTTTCTCGTTCCCCATTTTCGAGACCGAGCTGCTTTTTCTGCCATTCTCCTTCTCGCCGCCATTTGGCTCGGCGAATTCCTCGGTACCGACACCTCCCGGATCCATCCCTTTCTTCCTTTGGTACTTCCTGATAGCAGCGTCAAATCGGTATTGGTTGTCCTTATAGTGCTGGCGCCATGACTGCCAGGAGTGACGTTTCGACCATCCCCATTTCCCTTCTGCATCTTCAACGAGTTGTTTGTAGAGCGCGTTTCCCATGCGGCCGGTCTTGCCGGGGTTGTAGGTCGCGATGTACTTCGTCAGATATGAGTCATCATCCTGATCGTAGGGATGGCGGCTAGAGACCTCGTCAGTGAACGAAGTGAGTATGAGCTATAACACCGCTTACGGGCCACCCATCATGGGCTGTGGTGGTTTGCCAACTTGAACCAGCGAGACGCGGAGACGCGACTTCGGATAAGACGCGCGACTCGTCACGTGTTCATGACCATTTATTTTCTAAATTTCACGAAAGCGCAACAAAAATATAATAGCACGACCCCGTGCACAAGCGCATCAGGTCAAGAACAATGAAGAGGATAGGGACTAAGAGGAATTAGTAAATGATACCGCAGATATACTCTGTATGACTCTCTAGTAGGTACAATCTGTAGAGAACTATGACTATGGGACAGAAATAGTCGATGGCGTGCCTTTACCGCCTTTTGAAACCTCTGCAGCGGTGAGGACTACTCCGCCTGAATGGCTAACTACGAACTGGACTTGAATACGTGTCTTCCAACGGCCCTTCTCCTTCCTCGCATTTGTTGCGCGTACGACCAGCGAGCCAAGCTGCTTCTCCTTTGTGATCGTTTTTTCACGGATTTCCTCCTCTTCCTCTTCCTCTTCTTCTTCCTCGTCCTCGTCCCCCTCGCGCTTCGGTGGTGCTATCTTCTCAACCTTCACACCTTCGTTCACTTCCCATAGCTCCATTCCGACTGTATGCTCCTCACCCTCGCCAAGGTCGCAATCGAACTGCACGATACGGCGGTACGGCAGCGGTGTCTCACGCGGAACACCTACGACCCATTGACCACCGACACCCTCACTACCTGCATCCGCCTCAGGTAGAACGATGCCGATTGTCTTCGCGGTCGCGTGCACTTCCGAGTGCTCGCTTCCGGGTTGGAACGCGTCGTGCAGCTGCGAGTCTTCAGCGATGACCTCCGCAAGTAAGCGTGCCTGCTGCGCCGTGCCACGCGCGAGCATCGTTGTCGGATCGCCAACGCCCCCTCCAACTACCGTACCCGCGGTAAACGGCGTAATGGTGCTTTCCGGGAAACCCTTCGCAAAGAATGTCTCGTCAAGCCCCGGGAGAGCTGCAGAACCACCAACATAAATGATCTCATCAACGTGCAAAGGCTCAAGGCCTGCGCTCTCGAGCAAGTCGAATGCAGCACGCACGACAGAGTCGTACACTGAGCGTACTTCCAGGTCAAAGCGCATCCGGTTGATCGAGCCAGTAAAATCGACGCCGTCCTTGAGCGATTCGACTGAACAGCTCGCAGCACCTGGCGACGCACTAATCGTGCGCTTGGTATGTTCCAGTGCGAGGCGAAGCTTCGCTTCCGCGCGCCTATCTGCATTATCGGTGGCTGGACAGACGGTCAGTGGCGTTTTTGTCTTGCGGGTAAAGTCCTTCGCGAAGTGCTTCACAAGCTTCGTGTCGATCTGCTCGCCATTGATGTTTGAATCGTGCGCGGATTTGATCGCGTAGATGAGACCATGGCGGAAAGAAAGAACAGACAAGGAAAGCGAAGACTGGCCAAGGTCGACAAGAAGCGCTGTTCGGTCGGGATCAAGTCCTTCAACCGGTGCGCTGACTGTAACCAAGGATCCAGCGCCAGCTTCATCGAGAAGCTGCAGCACCTTGACGCCTGCAGCTTCTGCTGCTGCTTCTACTGCTGCTCGAGCACTGTCTTCAAACCAAGAAGGCACCGCAATTACTGCACCGTCGACCTTGCGGCCCAGGAAGTCCTGCGCGGACTGGACCAGTGATTTGAGAAAGAGCGATGCGATCTCCTGCACAGTGAGTACCCGCTCCGCTGGAATGGGTTCCGAGCGCGGAGTGGGAAGAACGGACGTGGCAGGAGTGTTTGAACTGGACTTGACGCTGGAGGGCGGTAAAGGCGTAGGCGCAGGCTGAAGGATCGCGACCTTATATGCTGCTACATCAGGCTGCTCTGGATGTTGGATGATGGGAGCTGAGACAATAGGTTGATCTTTTGGGATCTCCGAGAACCTGTATAAGTTTGTTATAGAAATCAAGAGGGAAAGATAACAACACCCACTTTTTGCCAAGGAGGTCACGGAAATTGATGATAGTATTTTGCGAGTTTTTCACAAGCTGAGGTTTTGCCTGGTTGCCAATGTACTGTAGATACATTAGCGAAAAAGAAGACTGGACAGAGGAGAACAGCCACTCACAATTTCTTCGCCATGGAAGGATACTGCACATGCAATCTGACGTTCTCCATCCTCATTCGCTATGCAATCTGCAAGCCCTTCCTATCACGATCGTCAGACACCATGTCCATTAGCACTTTGCCTCCAAATATTTCTCTGACCTTTGTTATGACAGCTATGGACGCATAAGAGTTGCCAAAGTTGATGCCGACGACTGTTGGCGTCTTCGTCGGTGCACCTGGGGCAGAGCCATTGGGCTTCGACATTTTAATCTAGGTCCTTAAGGCACGATGAGAAACGGTACGTTTGTATGAAATATGTGCGTAAACAGGATTTACAATGGTTGTGGGTAGTTGAGGAGGCCGTGCTTGTTTGCCTCGGTTCTGCTCAAAAATTTGGGAGATCTGAAATATTCCAATATAGCAATTATGACTAATCACACCGCCACATGCCTTATTTCCTTTCAGTCACAAAATCACGTTCACCGAACTTTCTTGAGTCCCATGCTCTTGGATGGTATGCACGTTCAGATTGATGAACTGGCTCATAACGCGTTGTTAATGTCTGGCCTTTCTGAACCCAGTGTTCTTCAAGTTCCTCTGGTGACTGCTGTTAAATACGTTATGCAGGCCTTGTTGTCGCGAGCCCGTACCTGACAATACACCTATTAAAACGGCTTTGCAGATGTTCTCCGAGTTGGCAGCTCACAAATTTGACGAAACGATCCGGTCTGTTCTTCGAAGCCAGATCAAAAAGAATCTCATTGAT
Organism: Porodaedalea pini; assembly: GCA_002794775.1. Classification (NCBI taxonomy): domain Eukaryota; kingdom Fungi; phylum Basidiomycota; class Agaricomycetes; order Hymenochaetales; family Hymenochaetaceae; genus Porodaedalea; species Porodaedalea pini. The sequence continues at coordinate 381,428 of NBAY01000027.1, read as the reverse complement.
GTCACGAGAGGGCGCCGAGGAAACGCTCTAGTGGGCTACTTTGCTTCACTGGGAATTTAACTCAGAATATGGTGCGGGACGTATCTGAAGCAGAGCTCACAAGGCCAGAGCAAGAACCTCAAACAGTCGCTCGCCAAACATTCAAACTGCTTCTGACTCGGTTCCCCTCCTTGGCTGTTGCAGCAGCATATAGCGGCAGCCACGTACCGCCGTCCCCTCTCAGCCGGCACTGACTCGAGCATGGCAGAGAGAATCGCGCGCACACTCGCGGATGTTCCTTCAACCAGATGGTCACCATGACGCTTCTTGAGTTCCCTGAGACGACCATGCGCCAATCGCAAATGCTCCTTGGTAGAGTGAACGTCCCATATCTCACAATAATCCCTGCTGATTCTATGCGTTCCATAGCACTCGATTTCGACAAGTTCGAGCTGTTCGAACTACATAGAATCGTCGTTGCGTTGCAGATTGGCATCAAAGTATCACGTGAAGAATATTATGTTGCTTAGACTCATAAGCATGCTCTTGCTTCGCAGGCTCACTGCCATCTTACACTATATACTAAGTTCTAGAGATGTGATTGTACCTCTTTCCATCTCCACAGGCTGTTTATGTCTGGCCTGTATGAGGACTCTGAACCCAAGTTTGTTTACTTCAAGTCCCTCTGGCAGGCGCTGTTCAGGTCCCTTTTCAACCTAAGAATGTAGCTGGCGCTTTCGACTATCTTCTTATCTAATAACCCTTCCAGCTCTTCCGCGATGCTACACTTTTGAGATCACTAACGGGCCGCTCGACTTCCTTCAAGTTCGGCTGCAATATCTGAATACTGTGTCTCAGTCTTATCTCCTAACCAGTGTCATTCGATGCCCCTTTCTCCGCTTTGCAACTCAGGGTCTCACCGTAGAATGCTATCCGCTAATTTCAGCCGTGGTCGGCATCGCATCACATTAATTTGCGCAATCAAGGGTGTTCAAACTCCGAACTGAGGTCATGCCTGGATCAGAGAAACTACGGGTCAGATTTAAGAATTGAGATGGACTATTGCGATTGGAAATCTCCGGACAACGGTCTGCCGAACGTACACGCATGCACTAACCGGACAGAGGTAAGACACTCGCAGTGGCGTACAAGTACCTCTCGAATCGCAATCACTTGCGATCACCACCACATACTCACCAGAGAAGAAATGGCTCCCTCCAGCCCCTCGCCGGAAAGATTGCTCTTGTCACTGGCTCCTCGCGCGGAATTGGTGCTGCAATCGCGCATCGCCTCGTCGACGATGGCGCGAATGTCGTTGTCAACTACGTCAGCAACGCTCAGGCCGCAAATGACGTCGTAGCTGCGCTCAATACGAAGCGCGCTGGAGCAGCTGTCGCCGTGCAGGCAGACGTGTCAGGCGCTTCTCAAGCGCAGGTTTTATTGGATGCTGCGCTGAAAGCATTTGGCCATATAGATATACTCGTTCTGAACGCGGGTATCATGGGCACGCGTACCTTGAGCGAAGTTGACGAGGATTTCTACGACGCACACTTCAACACAAACGTGAAAGGCCCACTCTTTCTTGTTAGAGCTGCCGCGCCGGCTCTCGCGCCTGGTACGTAGAGCTCCACACTCCTCATCGGGATATGGAGTGCGCGATTCTGAACACCATATTATCGATTAGGCTCGCGCGTTATCTTCTTCTCTTCTTCGCTCGCACACGCGTCTGTCGTGCCCTCCACGGCGCTAGTGTATGCCGCCGCCAAGGGCGCCGTTGAGCAGCTTACGCGCGTCCTTGCAAAAGACCTTGGCCCTCGTGGTATCGCGGTGAACTGTATCGCTCCAGGTCCCATCGATACCGAACTCTTCCGCGCAGGCAAGACCGAGCAGCAGATCGGCTTCTTCGCAAACATGCATCCAGAGAAGCGCCTTGGCCAGCCGGAGGAGGTCGCTCGCGTTACTGCGTTCTTAGCGAGTCCCGATGCATCATGGGTCAATGGCCAGACTGTTCTTGTCAACGGCGTAAGTGCGCCGTTTACTTCTGGTATTATTCCTGCTGACTGTGAAACCTTTTTAGGGGTTTGTCGTATAATCTGACCAGAGACTCGGAAGATACATATACTTGTATTAAACCGCTGGTAATTTCATAAGCTACCTTTGGCACACCTAGCTAGCCAAGTCAAGTCAAAGTAAGGCTTATCTAGACTTCGCTAACACCGTTGTGGAACGAGTCTCACGTGCGACATATCGTCGTCAGCGTGGGCGACGAGCTCGGGATGGAACGAACCATAATCGTGGTTGGGTTTATGGAAGAACGTATGTTTCAATACTGAAAAATGGATTCCCGTAGTGAATGGAATACATTGTAAATGATGGTATGTTTCCTTAAGTTGAAAATTTTATAGAGGTACTGTAATTGATAAAGGCTTAAATCCTCCGCTTGACACAGTAGACCATCGTGAAAGAAATGACGTCTCATATCTGAGAAATACGTCGTGAGTTGTGACGCGTACCTGGTAGCGCCAAATCTACAATTTTCACTTAGAAGGGTGCTCGCATCATGCAGATTGTGCTCAAGGAGTCCTTGACCAGCCATCTCGCATCTAGAACGTGCATATGGTGCATAGATTATGGTTCACAGGTATTATGTAGTCTGTACATGTGGCATAAATATAAATAATAATAGTATAGAAATTCTAAAAAGTGTTCGTAGACTAAACCGCACTCATCCGATGCGATCCCATTAATAATAAAAACAAAAATAAGTGAGCATTGTCACCTATGATATAATGAAATGATATTAAATTCAATCTAAGATAAGGTGTAAGCAGGTGAGTTCAGATATGACAATGCTAAACAGACGCACCAATAATCAAGCCTCAGGCCAGGCAGAAGCAGAATGCATCGCTCCGCGTCGCCGCCCGCGTCCGCGAGTCTTCTCATTACTGGAGCGTATTACACGGCCATTACTCCCACCAGCGCGATCAAATTCTTGGACATAGCTCGTGTTTCTGAGACTATCTTCACGCCGCTCAGAAGAGGGTACCGCTCCATTGTCTTCTGCGGCCGGTCGATCACGGCCACGGACACTGCGCGATAATGCGTACGGGGTGTAGCCATCGCGTGCAAGTGTGCGAGGATCATGAACTTCATCACCAATTCTTCGTATCTCGTCGAGCCTGTCCACCAGTCTTTCAGATCGTTCTTCACCGCGAAGCTCACTTGAACATGGACGCTTTGGCATGTTGTCCCAAGAGTAGTCGCGCTCGTGCCTTTGTCTTCCAGATCGATGGGACGCTTGTTGCCGGTGCGTGCTGAGAGGAACAAGGGAGCACTCCTTTTCAAGTGCTAGTCGATAACGTCTGCCTCCATAGCTTTCCGTTCGCCCTTGCTCTCCGTGTTCTTCAGATACTTGTCGCCAGTTCTGAGCCCTGTCCGCTTGCCCTTGACTACGAACACCAAAAGTAGAGGATTGCACTTCTAACCGATCTTGACCAGACCTCGAGTGTCTGTCAACGCGCCCTCGCTTATCGATACAGCGCTCTACAGACATGGCCAGAGGAAGCGGAGACCCTGGAGGTGCAGAGGTCCGAGCAACACTTGACGAGGCCAGCTTCCGAGATGTCTTCGCTTTCGATATACTTGAGTTGCCGTGAGTTTGTCCACGCGACATTGAACCAGTTTCAAGTTGTGCCTTCTTTGCTGATATGGTCTTAGGAGCCGCAGGAGCAAGAGCCGAATCAGATAAAGGCGCTATCGGAAGCTGAGGAGCTGTCTTGTGCCTCTTCCCTCTTGATGCCGTTCCGGCCTTGACTATAGAGATAGCGACCGCGTTGACTTCAGATATCGCGGCAACGTCTTCATCCCAGCTGAAAGCAGGCAAAGGTAACAGGACATCGGCAGTCGCGTCCGCGTTTGAAGTTAGCATCGGCTTGCACACGACAGTTTCAGACTTGACATTTGAACTTAACCCCGGTGAACAAGTCTAAACTCATGGTAAGAATCTCATTGAATGAAAGTCAACGTTATTGCTTACCGAAAGCTCATTGCTCATCACTTCGTGCTGTAAAGCAAATTTTGTCGTAATGTTCAGCAGAGCGCTATGCCGAGCAGATTCAGACTGCGCGGGTTCCGCAAAGGTCTTGTCGAAGTACTTGTATTTCTGAACGGATACTTGAGTGAAAATTCAAAGGAATGATTCGTTTGCGTTACTAACCTTGCCCTCAGCCACTCTGACAACGGGTGTGCTAGACACGTCCTCATCGAATAACTCGGATTCGTCGCGAGTGGAGATCTCGAGGGTATCGTGCGCAACAACGAATGCAGATAAAGATGCATACTCTTGTCCAAAGTAGCGCGCGCTTGCGGGTATCTTGACTCGCATGCACACGCGGTAACGACTCCCCCACCCCTGAAACATCGCCATTGCGATCAGCTACAAGTGTGACTTCTCCAGGGTTCCAGAGCATGCTGTCCTCATCGGGCTCCAGCTCGATCCCATCGTCCGCATCGGCAGGCAGCGAAACCTGCATCGGATCGAGCTCGATCCCATCGTCAGCGTCAACAGGCAAAGTAACTTCCGCCGGGTCAAGCTCGAGCATCTTATCGGCATCTAGCGGCAGTGCAACCTCTATCGGATTGAACTTAACCCTTTCATCAGTATCCTCCAGCAGATAGACTTCCATCGGATTCAGCTCAATGCCCTCGCCTGCATCGAGAGGCAACGGAACCTCTAGTGGGTTGAGCTCGATTCCTTCGTCAGCATCGGTGGGCAGAGGCACTTCCATCGGGTCGAGTTCGATGCCTTCGTCAGCGTTTGCCGGTAAAGGATCCTCCATCGGCGTGAGCGCAATACCATCGTCGGCATCATCAGGCAGCGGAACCTGTACCGGGTCCAGCTCAATACCCTCGCCAGCATCCAAAGGCAATGGAACCTCGGTCGGGTCGAGTTCAATGCCATCGTCAGCATTTTCCGGTAGAGGGATCAGCGTCGGCTCGATGCTCAGCTCGTGTTCATCACCCGCAGGAAGCGGTACAAGCATCGGAACGACCTGAAGGACGAGACGAGAGAATGAGTTAAAAGAAACAATGACAAATAAGCTCAAGCTTACGATTTCGTGTCTGCATCTGTTGTAAACTTGCTCGACGTTCCAACTTTCGTCAAGTTGCTCAGGGATATATGGCGATACAATCTGGCACTTTTATCCCTTCAGGACAGCATGGACGCCTGAATAAAATAGAGAAACTCACAGAAACTGTATTTCCAAAGGCTTTCACGATGTTCAAGAACATATTTCTGACGAACGGCAAGCCAGCTTGCCGCATCGTTAAAACCAGGCTCTTATTAATCTTGAAAGAAAGAATCAGCTCGCATAATTCAAGTCGAGGGCTTGTAGAGCTTACCGTGATAGCCTCTGAAAGAAGCCACGGTGCGAGTACTAGACAGCTGAAACCCGTTCCAATCAAGGAACGGGCGATCCACCGAAGCGAATCATGCTCTAGCAAGCATGCGTGAGCGATATCTAAGGTAAGAGCGATCTTCCAATTTCCCGATCGAGATGCCGTTGTCGGGTTCTATGAGATTCATGAATAAGAAGTAAGAAGACAAAGAACGGGGACATACCGCGACATGTAGGTAAGCGAACAGTTCCGACGCGAAAGGATACGTGTTTGATACAGTCATCCTGAGGCCCTTCTTGCCATTCAAAACACTGCGTCAATTCATACTCTGAGTGGACTTGGACATAGAACCTCACCATAGACAGATTCCTCAGAATAACCCAATATCCATCTCTAGCAGCCAGAGCCATAATAGTGAAGGCCTGAAGACAATGTTTATGAAAGATACTCAGATAGCAAAGGCTTGGACTCACGGCGACACCATACACAAAATCATAGATTCCCATCACTGACGCATGACTCATGCACATTGTCATGAGCGACTCAAGTGGCGTTATCTGCAGCACCTTAACCAGTAAGGTCTGCTTTGTGGACGCGGCCAGATTGGATGCGGACGAGCCAAAGCAAGCAATGTAGAGCATGGCGGAATCGACGAATGTCGTGCCCCAGTGGTTGACAGTGTCGGTGACATCGGGTGGCACACGGTACCGGCGGGTCGGACGTGACGTCGAATTGCGAAACACACTCACCAGGAGTGTATCGGTGCGTCGACGAATCACAATCACGACTGCCTTGACCGAAGTACCACCTCGCACGATGGAGTGCTTCATGAGCGACTTGGACGGCTCGGTGCCTCGAGTGGGGTACGGGACATCGTAGGTGGGACGGGACATCGTAGGTGGCGGACGAGACATCGTACGTGGGGGATGGGACATCGTACGTGGAGGACGGGTCATCGTAGGCAGGGAACAGGACATCGTAGGTCGCGGTCGGGACATTGTAGGTGGCCGTCGGGACCGAAAGACGAGGACGGTTCCTGGACATCGCACGTGAAGTGGAACACGTTACAAAGCGTGCCGAAGTTGAGCGAGCGAATAACAATGTCGAGAGCCGAGTTGACGTAGAACGAAATGACCGAGGATGTCGAAGACCAGACGTTCTTCAAAGCGTCGCCGACGCAGTGGAATGCACGATGGATTGTATCGAGGCTGAGCGAAGACATGATTATATCAACAACCGTACGTGACGTCGAGTCCTCCGCATGTGCCACCGGCGCATCAGGGTCCGGAGCTTCGCCGACGCAATTGAAAGCGGCGAAGAGTGGTCCAACGTTGGCCGAGTGCGTAGTCAGGTCGAGCTGGATGACCGGAATGTGGACGGAAGCATTGCGAGCATACGGGTCGATGTCTATCTTGTCGGGTGGGCGGATGACCTCGGGCTTATGCAGGACTTGAGCGACGCGCATGGCGAGGAACGCCGCCGACACGATGTGATTCACTGTGACGATGAGCATGTTCGAGAACTGAAAGGCTGTTGAAGTTCGTCTGTTGTTTCCGGGGGATGTTGCTGGTGGCTGCAAGAAAGGAACGCTGGATGAAGGACGAGAGTGCACATTCTCAGTTACTTATACAGTTTGCAGCGTGAGAACGTTATTGAGGAGTGGACCAGCACTAGCACTAGTTCAGAGCACAACCACCGTCAGCCAACGTTCAGCACAACAACAGAACGCGTCGGCGGTCGAGCGCCACAGGCGCGTCGTCGTCCCGTGATCGAGATGTGTTCTGCCAGCCAAGGCAGTCAAGTAGCATTCGTGAAAGCAACCTTGTCAAAAGACCCTCAGGCTAGTCCTAAGCAAAAGCGTTTCAAGAGAATAGAGTCCGAAGAAACCGAGTAGCACTTTTTATTTATTTATTTGCGGGACAACAACTGCAGACGCGGCTCGCTCCTCGTTCGAAACAAAGCAACAGGAACCAAACAGACTGATCGGAATGCCTTTGCTGTTGGACAGATGGAGAGATATCCCTAATAAACATTAATATTGTTAAGAGTAGTCGAGGGTTCTAAGAAACTGAGCTCACATCAATTGAAGTATCCAGCCCTACTTAGCGACTTGAAATTGACTCACAACGCGTCCTCCTCGACAATATAATGTAGAATGTCCACAATCAAATTATTATTAAGGTGATGTCTAGGATTAAGACTGAGGCTGACGAGGTTGGTCCGAGGGAGGCGAATCGTCCTCAGGGGGCGATGGTACAACGTTGACTTTAGGTATACGGAGTGGGGTATCTTCCAGCTGTGCCCATCCCCCTCGCAGTCCTACGTCGACTATCCGATTCAACACACGATTAAGCTCATCATTCCTTCCAAAAATTTCACATCAGCGAAGTTAAGTGAATAAAATAAATCAAAATCCGACGCACCGTTCCTTCTCCGCACCCCACTGCTCCTCAAAACGCGCTTCCAACTGCTTCACGGACTCGCCGAGGCCGTGTATTCGATTACTCAGGTCTTCGATCTGCTCATCCACCACGTCGCGCCGCTTCGCCTGACTTCGCGAGCTCCGCCAGGTTTCGCCTACGATCAGCAAAGCAGCGACGCTAAATAGGAACCCTTCCGCTATGGCGTTGGCACCGCTATCGATGGCTCTAGCAAAAAGCGAAAGCATTCAGAAAGTGAGGAGCGGGTTGCTAATATAAGGCGTGTAAGCTACCTGGCTTCGGACAGCGGCCGGATGTTCTTCGCGGGCTCGCCGAGAAGGTTCGTCCGCAGGTTCACCTCCGCGCGGTGCTTCCACTGAGCGAACGACACACACCATCTGCGAAACGTTTCGTGCCTATCCAGAACAGAAAAATAATAGTAATCGTCGCATTTCATTTCGTTATCAGTCAGTCAGTTCATGTAACGCGATGAATGAAAACCCGACTCGACTCGACTCAACTCTTTCGCCTGCTGCTTTATGGTGTTCGAGATCGGCTTTGCTACCGTCTGAAGTCAGGATTGAGGGAATTCTTCTTCATTGAAGTAACAAAACAGCTGATTCCTTACGCGGATTGTGAGAGTGGCGAGCTTTGTGGACGCCATGCTGATAGTGTTGAAGAAAGAAAACGAAGGTCCGAGGCACTGCAAGCTGAGGAAGAGACACACAGAGAACGACGCGTCGCGCCTCGGCAAGCACGGCTTTAAATTTAATTTTCTCTTCACAACCACGACCACAACCATGTCCGCTCCGCTCCCTCTCCCTCTCCCTCTCCCGTCCCCACTCCCGCACCAATCCCCACCCCCGTGCGCAGACTCTCCACATCAGCCGCCTCCGCCATCTCCGCCGGCGCCTCCGCCTTCCACGCCCTCGCGTCCCAAGTCGGCGGACACCCCGGCGTGCTCGCCTCCGAGGACAACGCGCTCATCGTCAAGGCCGCCCTCCCGCGCGAGCGCGCGTTCTACGAGCTGCTCGCGCAGCAGAACGCGCGCGCGGGCGTGGGCGTCGCGCGCCTGCAGCCCTTCGTGCCGCGGTTCTACGGCACGCTCCGCCTGGAGGGCCGCGTTGCGAGTGAGACGGGCCTGGGCCTGGGGCTGGAGCCGACGGGCGGCGTCGCTGCGCTCTCCGCGGCTCTCGGGCTCGAGCACGACGCAATCGTCCCTGTGCCAGAACTCGAAGAGAAAGATGAGTACTCCATATCATCCTTCCTATCCACGGTATTCCCCAGTTTAATCTGAAGTGTCTTTTCACCGCTACTTTACAGTCCATCGTGCTAGAGAATATCTCCTCCGTATTCACGACGCCGAACATCCTGGACGTCAAGCTCGGGACGGTCTTGTACGAGGAGGACAGCGCCTCGCCCGAGAAGAAGGAGCGCATGCTCGAGGCCGCGCGGAACACGACCTCTCTGGAAACCGGCGTACGGCTCACGGGCTTTCAGGTATCTTCTCCTCACTTCCGCGCAGCCGCAGCCGCAGCCTCACCGACAAAAATAAAAACAGGTGCACGACCGCACCGCCGGCGCACACGTCGTGACGCCCAAGGCCTACGGCAAGAGCATCAAAGCATCCGACCTCCCAGACGGCATCCGGCGCTTCTTCCCCGTCTCCCCCTCCCCCTCTCCCGCAGACAGCAATTCTGATGCTGCACCCCCAGGCCAGGGCCAGGGCCTCCCGCGCGAACTGCTGCTCCCAATCCTGCACGGGCTGCTGCACGATACACGCGCGCTGCGTGCAGCGCTGGCGCAGACGGAGCTGCGCATGGTCGGCGCGAGCCTCTTGATCGTGTACGAAGCGGACTGGGCCGCCGCGCGCGCCGCGCTCTCCGCACAGGCAGCGGCGAACGCCGCCGCAAGCGAAACCGGGCTGGCGAACTCCTCTGGCCAGACGGTCGGAGGCGAAGACTCGGACGAGGAAGGATACGACAGCGACGTCGAGAGCGACGAGGAGGAGACGCCTGCGTACGCAGTGAGGCTCATCGACTTTGCGCATACGAAGCTTGTGCCGGGCGAAGGGCCCGACGCGGGCGTGCTAAAGGGCGTCGACACGACCATCGGTCTCTTCGAAGGACGGATCAAGGAGCTGGAAGCTGGAGCCGAATCTCAGTGACGGAAGTCTCAGCGCCGATGTATTCTCAGATCTTCTCAAGGCTACTTAGGGCAAATCCGTTGCATATGTTGTAACAGTCTTTTGTATACCATCAAGATGATGGAGATATATATTATTGCAAAGCACAAATTGATTGTCCAAAATCCAGATACAAGCATTCTCGCGCTCATAGGGAGACTCATACTATAATTACAACGTACAGCATCCCCTCAAATTCCATAACATATCTACAAACAAAAAAATCGTCCACCAACTCCAGGTTCGGTCATATCATCAGTCATCAACAGAGGACAGAAGAAGAAAAGAGAAAAGGGAAGGAGTGTGTACTGTGTATGTCCATGAAAGAATAAAGATACAGTGGGTCCGTCTAAGATCTGAAAAGTACACATGCCAATATGAGTGAATGAATGCAGTCATTAAAAAGACAAGACGGGGCGAGGAAAAAAACAGAGAAGAGGCAAGAGAAAGAGAGAAGCAACAGGGATCAGGGAATATCGCTACGAAAGTCCGGAACCGGGAGTCAGGGTAGAGTCAAAGTCAAAAGTCTAATAAGAGTTTTCGTAAGTAGCGTCCGTGGGCGGGATGTGTCCGTATGCGTTGAGCACCGCCTGGTCTAGCTCGTACGGCGGAGAGGCTGAGGACGCTGAGAGCGCCAATGCGTAGTTGAGGATGAGGAATTCGTTGTAGGGCGTTTGGCAGACGTGGCAGACGGGCAGCACGGGTGGAGCGAAGCTGTAGAACAACAACAACAACATAAGGACCAGTTAGACTCCAACAGAAAGAAAGAAAGAAAGAAAGAAAGAAAGAAAGAAAGAAAGAAAGAAAGAAAAGACGAGACGGGACGAGACAACTTACCTCGCGGCGTTTCGCACATCCTGCTGTACGAAGTGCGGGACAGCAAGATTTGGGTGGGGCTGATTTTGATTCTGGCTTTGCGGAGCATAAAAGGGCTCGTACGCGCCCACGTCGACAGCACTAGTGCTGCCCGACGCGTCGGTCTGGGCCTGCACCCATTCCTGCGTCGTCGACAGGTTCGCGTGCATCCCGTGCTCGTTTTGGTAGGCGGCGGCAGGGTACCCGACTGGCGACCTGCCTGCGCCGAAGTACGAGGGACTCGCGGAGCGCGAGGAGAGTTCCCTTTCGTCCGTCTGTCCATTCGATGTATAAGTTGTTGCTCGATGAAACGGAAGAGGAGACGTACGTCGAGCGGCGAGAGGCTTCCGCTGTCGCACAAGCTCGCCTTGCGTGTCGTCCACGAGATATGCGGCGGACACTCCGAGAGCCCATGATTCCTGCATCGCTCGCACAGATTCGGCGCGGTCGGAATCACCTTGCACTACACAACTCCGAATGAGCAACCCAACTGACCAGAGAGAGAGAAGCGAAAAAAAAAAAAAAAAAAAAAGACGCACCTTGCGCTTGCTGCTCGAGCACGCGCCGCACGGCTTGCGGTTCCTGTCGATGCTCTGCTTCTTGCCAGCGCGCGCGGGGCTCGTCGCGTCGGCCGGGGACGAAGCGGCGGGCGGGTCGCCACTGGCGGAGCCAGAGCTAACCATGCTCTGCGGAGAGGCGGCGCGGAGCGCCACGTGGGGGTGTGCGTCGTTCGAGTCCGGGCTCCAGTCTGGATGCGCGGTCGCGGGCGCGTACTGCCAATCAGGAACAGGCGACGCGTCGCAGAACGCGAGAGTGGAAGCGGAGAGCGGGGGCGGTGCAGTGGGTGAGGCGCCGAGGAGGGCGTGGGCGTGGGGATGGGCAGCGGAAGATGGACGGCTGGGGTTGGAGGCGTGCATGGTCGCGAGGAGGGGTGGACGCGTTGGTCGTCTCCAAGGAACGCGTCGAGATACGCAGACACGATAGGATAGGACGAGTAGTCAGGGCTCGCATTATAAGCCACGCATGGTGAATGCTGTCCGGGGCCCACTGGGATCTCCGAGGTGGCCGAGTGATCTGCATGTCGATCGACCCGTAGGCAATTTGAGTTGGGCAATAGCGAGCGGCCTTGTCGGATCCAATTCCAGTCCCAACGCGCGCACTGTATGCGCTGCGCAGCAGCAGCGAACTCCGACTCTGTGTGTGCACTCGGTGTTCCCGGACGAGGCGCTGCCCCGACGTGATGGCCCATTCTCGTCCGGGGCGGTGCAGCGTCATCCCGAGTCACATGTGCGCGTCTAAGCAGGACGTCACCCCGTCACTCGCACCGCCCCCGCATATGCGTGGCGGGAAGTGTAGTCAACCCGAGGCTCGCACATCCGACTCTTCTCTCTATCCATCTCCCCTCCATCTCCATCCCCGGGACTTCATAATGGATAAGTAACAGAAGAGAAGAGAAGAGAAGAAATGCAGCCTAGCGAGGCGGCATGGCTCTAGACGCCCCATCTCCGTGCTCCGATTCAACGTTCGAGTCACTCGTGTATCCGAAAGACGGGATGTAACCAGAACGGACCAATATATCCTCGAGAGAACCGATACAGTAAATCAGAAAAAGCAACGCGATACGAGGATCATACACACCCCGATCAAAGGGAGTTTTTTTCGAATCCCAATCCAATTCAATATGCATCAAAAAATAAAATCTCGGATGCGTTCGCGGAGCAGCACAGCACTAGCACTAGTTTCGGAGACATACACACCTAAAACACGAGCCGCCGTCTCGACCAGAATCAGAATTAGACTAGAACTATGTACTTACGTTTCTTGCCGCCTTTTACCAGCCATCCACCCCCCCTTTTTCTCGACGAGATCCGCAGGGCCGAATGGAAACAGTGAGATATCGATTCGAAAGCAGAGGTGCGCGTACGCATACAAATAATGCCGAAACGGAACGGAACGAATCGAATCGAATCGAATCGAGTGAGGCCGGCAAACATCTCATAACGGCATGAAACGAGAACATGTACATGTCTGAAAGTAAAACAGCGTTGCAAATGCGTGACACAGAGCAGTGGAGAAAAAAAAAACAAGAGACACGGAGACAGGACGACCTGGGACCACCCCGGATCATGACTTTATGAGCCACGGCTTGTTCGCCAACGTCCATGCATCCAGCGTCTTCCAGAAGCTCGCCACGACGGACTTGTCGACGTGCCTCCGATGCTGATCGATCTACGGCGTTTTTATTTTATTTAAAGAAAGCGATGTGGGGGGTTAGAACGGCGATCAGAGATGCTGTTGGAAGCGGTGCTTGCCTTGAGCTCTGTGACGTTCCAGTCTTTGATCTTCACGTTCGGGGGGTCGTTCGCCCAGCTCACGTAGAAGCCTTTTACTATCATCCCGCAGCAGCAGCACGCATCAAGGAAGAAGAAAGATAAACAATCAGCACACCCTCCCGCACAGCCCGCAAACGAACGCCTGCAGACTCGAAGAACAAGAAAACACGCACCATGATGGAAAAGCGTCATCGGCTCGGTCCACTTGTACGGCTTGAACTGCCACGCCTGGCCGGTGGTGAGCACCGCAACGACGCGGTCCCACGCGTCCGTGCCGAACTTCGCGAGCGCGTCGACACCGTCGACGACGTAGTACCGCGCCTGCGTCCTGCGCTCCTGCCCCGACGTGTCGATGTGCGTGTGCGTGCGGTAAATCGGGATCACGTCCTCCGGGCGCGTGTTCCCCTCTGCGTTCGCGCGCGCGCGCGCGTCGGACGGGTTCTCGAACCTGAGTATTTTGATCGTGAGTGGTTGGGAGTGATTGGAATTGGAGGGAGAATGGGGTGATGAATAATGGGCACGCACGACGCTTCTTGTAGAAAATTTCGGACGTTGTACATCGTGATCAGGGAGGTGGGGGAAGAGGAGATCATGATGATTGGGAGCATGTTCTCTGTGAGCGGGGGCATTGTGTTAAGTGTCTAAGACCCCATGTGAGGACAAGCAGGACGTACTGGCTTTTCGTGCCTGGATCTTTGGGTCTTTTCGCACAGTCAGCCAGAGAAATCGTGAAAGTGAGAGACAGCGACGAACCAATCTTCGGAGCCGCAACAGGAGGGGGGACTGCTCCGCTTTTCGATGCCTCCTTCAGCTTCTTTAGCCGTTCTGCGAACATTGTCCGCACGTTACTGAAATCCTTTAAGCCAATACGAAATTCAGGCTCTACGCTGTCTTTTGCAGCCACGATAAGCTCACATTGGGTTTGGTTCCTCGTAGTACGGATGTCCTGTCGGACAGCTCAATCTCATTTGCTTTGATTTTCTTGACGACTTCCACATCTGCTACGTCTACGGTATGACGCCGTTTTGTCGGGGACACCGTAGAGCCAGTAGCCGGTGCCCCTGTCTTTGGCAAAGCTGTGCTTTGTGAAGGAGGCGTGCTGGGCGGCGTATGCGAGTCCGCTGCGCATCTGTCAGGACCTCTGAACAATAGCAAATTTAAAAAAACCAGCTCACATTCCAACGGCACGATCCCCTTATACGTGCTCGTCTTCCCATCCAACCACTCCGCGACGCCCTTCCTGTCCGTATTGCTCACGAACGCGCCGAGGAGCCTGTTCTCGCGCGCCTGCTGCATGTACCCCGCGACGCTCGCATCGCGCAGGAGCCATGCCAGCAGGACGGCGTCGAGGCGGAAGAACGCGCTGGGGTCCGCCTGCGGGTCCGCCGCGGTCGCGTCGGGCTTGCGCAGCCGTGTGGGCGTGTCCTTGGGGAACGTGAGCCCCGGACCGAGCACGAGTGTTGTTGCGGCGGCGAGTGTTGCGCAGGGCCCGGCGTCGTTGGCGTATGTGATGGTGTGCTTTGTGCGGATCGCCTCGCGCAGGGCGTTGAGCGGGTCGGGTGTTGAGGCGGCGCTCATGTTGCTCGTTGTGGACGTCGACGAGGAAGAGAGCTGGCCGAATGTGAACGGCGATTGGGCGCGTCAAGCAGATTTCCGTTCAGGTTTCCGACAAAAAATTCAAAAATAATAGTCCAATGGCTCAGGCTGTAACGGCCCTAACCCGGGAATGCGAGGTGGTGATTTCCAGCGGCTAAAGATCCTCAGCGCGCTGGGTTCGATTCGCCCTCTCTCGAAAACTTGGACGCCATTGTTCGACGCGGCGGAGGCTGTGTCTGGACTTGGAATAATATCGTCGATGACGGGCCAGGGAAGCAATTCTGCAACCTGCTCGACAGTCCGAGTTAGTCGTAGGAGTTCGGGGCGGAGTGTCAGACGCGCTAGGTTTCGTGCCCTTCGCAGACCTTTTTGCCCTTTTGTTTTTTTAGCTTTATTTTATTCCATTGCAACTTGAAAGCAGCGGTGATGACGGCGAGCGCCGCCTATTCTCCGCAACCGCTGCTCTTGACCTCAGACGGTGATCAAGCTCAGCGAGCGTCTACAACGACGCCTACGACGACTCGAATCGACTTGAGTTCAACAACATTAATATTGACGACGAACACAACAACGCAGGTTAAATCACAGGCTACTTACTCGCGGATGACCGGCGGCACCATGCATTCCGCACTTGACAGCTTTTCTCGTTCGTCCCTTGCTCGATATCCTCCACGCCGCCGCCGCCGCCGCCGCCACCAATGATCCTGCGCAACCTCCGCGCGCCACGCGAGGCGTTGAGGTGTTCCCCGCTACGACGACTTTTCTCTACCATCGCCGTTGGGCGTGACGGCATCTCCATCCCTGCACTGCGTGCCTCCTTCCCATTCGTCTGGCTGCGCGACGCGTGCCAGTGTCCGGTGTGCGTGCACCCGTCGACGCGCCAGAAGCTGCACCGCTCGTCCGACTTCGCCCAAGGCGTCGCGCCCGCGTCAGCAGAGGCCGTCGATGGCGGGCTGCGCGTCTCATGGACGCCTGACTCCCGACACATCTCGTTCTACCCCGCCTCCTTCCTCGCGCAGCACGCCTCGCCCCTAGCGCTCTCTGCCTTCCACCACGACGTGCATCCCGAGCCATGGACAGCCGCCCCAGCCGCGTCCCTCGCGTCAATCCCATACGCCGAGCTCGACAAGCCCGAGACGCTGCTGGGCGTGTACAAGCAGCTCCTCCGTGACGGCCTGGTGTTCTTCACGGGCGTGCCGATGCAGGAGACGTCCGATGCGAAATGTGCGCTTCGTGCACTTGCGACGCGGCTGGGAGAGATCCGGAGGACGTTCTATGGCGAGACGTGGGACGTGCGGAACGTGCGGAATAGCAAGAATATCGCATATACGAACTTGGATTTGGGATTGCACATGGATCTTCTGTGTGTCTATCTTTTTAATAATAAAAAATGAAAAGCTAATATGGCATATAGTTACTTCAAGGAACCGCCACGCTACCAAATACTCCACTCCCTACGAAATCGAGTGCACGGCGGCCAATCCCTTTTCGTCGACGCCCTCCATGCCGCCCAACAGCTCCAATCATCGTCCCCGGCCGCCTTCGCCCAGCTCTCAACCACACCCGTGCCCTTCCACTACATCAACGACGGCCACCACCTGCAATACTCGCATCCGACTTTCGAGGTCTCACATTCGCAGGGCTCGATCACGAGCATCAACTACTCCCCGCCTTTCCAGGCGCCCCTCCCCGTGCATACGCCGCGCGCGTTCTACGAGGCGCTTGCTGCGTTTGCGGAGCGCTTGGACGACCCCGCGGCGTGCGTTACACGCCTCTTGAGGGAGGGCGATGCGGTGGTGTTTGATAACCGGCGAGTGCTCCATGGGCGAGCGGCGTTCGAGGAGGTCGGGGAAAGTGAGGAAGAGAGGGAGGGAGAGGCGAGTCGCTGGTTAAAGGGCTGTTATCTAGAGGAGGACCCGGTGCGAGATCGGATGCGTGTGCTTAGCGCGGAACTAGATGAGTGAGTAAGTGTTCACTTCCCTACACGCCGTGTAGTTGTCTGATGTATTGGCAGGTGAATGAGTGTGTTATATCATTTCAATTGATGTGTGCTCTTCAAAGTTTTACAAAGCGCTCGCGGCTTGATGAGCCGGCGAACTGCTCTTAGATGCTCTTGAAAAGTGGATATGTTTGTCTAGCGTCAGCGGGTGGCGAGTATGAGGGATGCGTTCTGTGAGTGTCTGAGTGTCACTTTGAGAAAGGCCCCAGCCGGCAGTGTTGAGTAGATTTAAAGTAGTGGGTACACAATTAACTCTCAGGTAAACGGTCTACACGACATTGTATATGAGCTCAACTGAAATTTCGTGTATACTCAGGTTATGTTGTCTATGCTACAAGTGTCAAAGCCGTAGAAGTGAAAGGAATGCCGAAAGAATGTTGTATCTGCCTCACTGCATTTTGCGCCGCTCTTCATTGCGTCTCTTCCCGTTCGTTTCCCTCGAGTTCCGTCTCACCAGTTTCCTCCTCCTCTTGCTCGTCCTCATCGTCAAAATCTGGAAAGGGTGGGAGCTCATCCTCATCATTTTGATATAGCATCGCAAGCAGCTCGCGGTGCGTCTCGACGACTCGCGCATAAGGATACACAGACTCATCTTCGGCTGCCTCCAAGATCAAGTTCTCCACACCGCACTCTTCAAGCGCAGGCGCGTGCTTCTGCACAATCGCCATGCAGTACATGATCGCCGCCTCCGTGAGCTTCACCACGCCCTCCGGCGCGTCCTTCGCGCGGCTCTTCAGGAAATTCAGCACGCTCTCGAGCGCGAAGCCCTCGCACGCGCCCATGTTGAAGATCTGGAGGTTCGGCAGCAGCCGCGAGTCCCACAGCTCGTCTGTGCATGTGAGGGTGCGGAACACGGCGTCGGGGATCTCGCTGTGGTTGATCGTGAGGTGCACGAGCTCCGGGCAGCAGGAGAAGCATTTGAGGAGCTGCGCGTCGACGGAGCCGAAGTCCCCGAGCGAGATGCGCTGGATTGGCGCCTTGGAGGCGTCGAGGAAACTGTGTAGCCCGTTCCACGGCCGCTGTGCGACCATCGGGGTGCCTCGCAAGCCGAGCTTGATTAACTTTGGCGCTGCGATGCCGCCGAGGAGCAAATCGACGTCGGCGGGGAAGACCCATGAGAGGAAGAGCAGCTCCAGGTTCTCCAAAACGACGCGCTCGCTCGGCGCTACCCAGTCCTGCCGCTCGTACCGCGTGAGATCCATGATGCACGTCTTCAGCCCGGGCAAGCTTTGTATGATCTCAAAGGCGGTCTCTTGGCACAAGTCGCCGCCGCGATGCAGGTCGAGGAGCTCGAGATGTGTCAACTGCGTCTGTACCTTGACAGATGCGAGGTCTACGGCGCACCCGCAGATGGCGAGCGACCGGAGCGACTCCCTTGGCGGGCCCAGGTCCAGCCTCGTCTGCAAGAGTTCGACTTCGTTTTCCTCCATGCCCTGCAGCGCCATCCTGTCGCCCAGCATCCCGCAATAGTAGACATGCTCGGCGTTCACCATCTCAGCCACGCCTACGTCGCGCATGAGGAACTCGGGGAACACGCCGCGGAAGCGCTGTATCCGCGCGCGTCGCGGCCCGAGGAACGCAAGGAGCTCCCTGAGGAGACTATGCAGCTCCTCCAGCGTCGCGGAGTCCGGCAAGACCATCACGTCCTCGTTGAACAGGCTGATGTCGACATCGAGCGGGGCCTCGCCGGAGCGCTCGACCCACAGCTCCACGAGCTCGCCGACGTTCGCGGGGAGCTCCTGCCAGTCCGGAACGACGACGCGCGCCCAGATGCGCGGCGAGTCGAGCGCGATGGTGCGCCAGGCGTGGCAGACCCGCGTGAGCGCGAGCGGGGCTGTGAGAGGGGAGAAACTCGGCTTGTCTGGCAGACAGTGCCGGAAGACCTCGCTGATGAGCTCCGCGGGGAGACGCCTGAATACGGAATTGTCCATGCACTTCTGCCGTCCTATCCTATCCTATCTTATCCAATCGTTTTAATTTCCTTTCTTCTTCTTCTTTTCTTTCGTTTCTCGGGGACGCTGTCGTCGTCCTGCGATATTCTCTCTCGGTTGGAAGGATTCCGTCTCACGACGGGGGAGGCAACATCCTTTCATATGTGTCCCTGCATCACAACTCCTCTGACTCTGCGCTCGCAAAGACAACCACGACTTTGTTCCACACAGTCAGCCCGCAAATTCTCGCCCTCCCATGCGAAGAATGCAGAACGACAGCATCCTTTGTCTGCACCATGATGGCCTCAACCCCAGTATTGCGTGGAATACCCACCGGATGCCGCGAGTCCCTATTGGTTGACGAGTTCCGAGTATGCGAATTCAAAGGAATGGAATTGGAATTGAGGCCGCAAAGCTCGGCGTGCCCCGGCGTCGAGTTTTGCCGGGACCAAAGTTCAGTCGAGATTGTTGCTGCTCTGCAGAAAAGAGCAAAGAGCAAAGTCTGTTCTGCGTCAGTGAATCAAACACTGAATGCCGCTATCCCTTACAATGCATCGTGGACCATATTCCGTCTGGTCGAATCTGACTATTCACCACTATAAGTGTTTTGTTATTATTATTGCATGCTCATTCGGTTTACTTGTCGTGGGATAGTTCTGTAGGTAGACGCACACGGCTTGCAAGAAAGGAAATCCATAATGATAACAAATGATGCAGAGTATCTACAGTGTAGGGAGTCTAAGTTGTACGCGTTCAGTTCAGTTGGATGAACACAAAAGCCATGTATGAAAAACTATGGAGCAGAATGGAAAGCAAAACAGCATTGAGTACAGCCGGATGAGAGAGCGAATACCAAATCAGAAGCAATTCCAGACAAACATCCTTGAGCACAGAATCCCTACGGAGACTCCACTGTTCAGCAAACCACTCAAAGCTATAGGGAACAGCGAGTCATCTAGGTGTATTTCGCGAAGACCGGTTGACGCGGACAATAACGTTCTCAATACCGGAGTTCTCGATGTCCTTGCGATGCGTCTCAAGTATCCTCCTGCAGAAAGACAGGCGGATGCCGCGCAGGCGGCGAGCGCGGACCTGACGGCTTTTCCCGCGTGTGTTGAGCATTGCGATAAGGTCCTTCACTTCGAAATCGTCGCAAGCCTCGAGGGAGAGGAACTCGAGCATGGGCAGGACGTTATGCATAACGGGGACCCGGGGATCCAAGCGCAGCGTCTTGATGAAGGTGCTGTCGACGGAGCAGTGGCTCAGGGAGAGGTTCGTGAGCGTAGGGACGAGCCTCAGGCAGTCGAGCAGTTGGATGTCGGTAAAACCGACTTCCTTGATAGAGAGTTGTGTGAGAGCAGGACGGCCGCGCTTCAAGAAGCGCCGAAGATGGGTCCACTGGCGGCGAGTCGGTGGAGGGCCCCTTAGACCGAGGCGTCGGAGATTCGGTGTATGTAGGACGTCTAGGATGGGTCCAACATCGACGAGCCAGTCCCAAGAAATGAATAGGAACGAGAGATTGGGCATACGGATTTCCGGCAACAAGACTTCTCTACTGTATTCACCCTGAGCGACATCCAGCGTGCACGATTCTAGCCAATTTAGTTCTCGCATAAGATTGAGGCAGGTCCCAATCGACATCTGTCCCTCTCCTTGAAGCTGCCACAGATCCAGATGTGCAATTTGTCTGAGTGAGGAAAACGCTTTGATATCGAAGAAAGTCTGCCTAAGAGACAAGCACCGCAGCGTATCGGGAACCTGGAAGCCTTGTGGCGCGATGCGTGTCTGTCCAGCAATATTGTCTGAGATATCACAGATAAACAAATCGTCTAGGTTGGTCATGTCTTCCAAACGTAGATCATCTAGAAGAAAACGGGGAAAGATGCGCAGGAGCTTCGTTATCCGGTGCGCATGCGGGGCAAGTATCCGTACCACCTCTTGTACAGCAAGGACATGATCCACGGATATTTTCCATGGTTGGTAATCGCTGGCCAGATGGAAGTCAACCGATAATGGGCGGGCCCTCGATCTTTCTAGCCAGATTTTGCAGAGCTCTACAATCCCAGACGAGAGTCCTTCAATGGGCGAAGGAAGATAAATTGTATCCCAAAGCCCCGATTGCGTAACCGCACACTCTCGCCACCAGTTACACACATGAGTCAACACCAACGGGCTCTCCGCAGCTCTAAAGGACGGCACAGGTGGCAAGGTCCATAAGAATATTTCGTTGAGTAACTCGGATGGCAGCTTGCGCATGGCGCATGGCCCTGAAGGAGTAAATATCGGTTCAATCCTATCTTCGTCGAAATCCGTGTCCATGAGTTTTCGTTTTCCTTTCCGATGACTTGAATGACAAGCTGGGACCACAGCTGGGATGATCACCGAGCGGTGAAAGCTTCGATATGCACGGGTCGCCACGATGAAGAAGAATGCTTGGCAAATGGGGGACGTTATATCTGGTGGGCAGAAGAAGAGACAGGGAGGGAAGCAAAGCAGGAGAGCCCGTTGCTCTTCACCTTTGCGGTAGCTTTTACTAATAGTCGTGGGATGCAAACATGTAAACATCAAGACCGTGGCGGGTTATGGGCAGGTCGGTCACCATACAAAGCTGATCATCGGCTAACAATGCAGGCATAGTGCCACATGAATGGTAATTCATAACAGCCAAGTGACATCCGCAAGTACAGTAGAGGGCAGAAGTGGCAAACAGGGAGAGGCATAGTTTCTCTGCAAAGTCATGCATAGACAAAGTAGGCTCGCTGATGATTACCGTTCCGACTTTCTATTGATATCTGCACGTGAGTGTCTCCCTATCTGCAGCGGGCTCGAAAATCGAGTAGTCCGATGGGGTTGTGCTACTTCTCGATTTGCCGCTAAGTAATATGTTATGTAAGTGGGCCCTTGAAATGAAGACAAACTTTGCAGTCTAGAGTAAATCAAGGCATCTTACGATTCAAAGTCGTCAGCACACAAAACAGTCTAAAGTTTGGTCAGAAGAAGGCCAATACTGGAGTGTCAATTAATTATGCATATCTATGCATGATGATATAATATGATAAGTGTCTAAATGCGAGGTACAAATGCAAAACAAAACCACGAAATACTGAAACAAACAGAGGCGGTTAAGGATCCTTCTTTTGAAGTCGTAAACTCCTCCGCCGAGAGAGTACCGACGGCTCATTCCCTGAGTCCTGAACATCACTCGATGCAGCTCCTGCTTCGCCTTCGTTCTCCCTTGAGCAGAGCTCACCCCGCCGGCACCACCTTCTGATGAACTAGGACCCTCTTTGGAAAAAAGCGTCTCAGTCAGCGAAGAATTGTATTCCAACGGAAAACCACTCACGGATTGTTATCGAATATCCTATCAATTGGCACAGAACCAGGAAACTGCTGTAATACCGTGTCGTGGTGGACAGGTTCGATGAGGATGTTTCCACGACTCATATCGCGATGTAAGACACGCCTCTCCGTCAAGGCAATTTGATGTCCTTGCAATTTTTATGAAAACCGACAAGGAATAGAAGAACATGTTATCCTACCTCGAACGCTGTCATATATTCCTTTTTTTGTGAAATCGACAGTTTACATCATACTAGTGACCCTTAATCGTCCTTTGGGCGAGTTCGTCTTCGAAAACACACGTCTGCCTCGTGTAATGTGGTCTACCCCAGTGCATGCGGCTTTGAAAGTGCCCATACTGGTGTGAATCACCCGCAACAAGCTCGAAGGTTCAAAGGGTGGATAGTTGACTGAAAATTTTTCTGGACAAAGCGTCAGTGCAGAGTTCCAAACTGGTAATCCTTTCTTCGGTTCGCAGACTATGTCACGGCGAAAAGGAGGGGCCAACTTGCTGGGTTGTCAAAATCATAGCGGTGTGCTCTGATGGCACCAGAAGTATCAGACCTATAAAGATGGAACCTGTTTTTGTCACAGGAGAGACAGAGCATCCTAGCTAAATTTGGCAGTGCACGAAGTGATATATGCACATACGAAATTGCTTGAGCGTATGGAGGTTCGCGGCTTGTCCTCTTGACTTCAAGAACGGTTTGAACCTCTGTCCAAAGCACTCGAATAGCACCGCGTTCGATTTGCCTTTCCAACCGACGAGTTTCCTGGCCTAGATAGACGTAGTCCATCTAGCAACAATATCAGGTCGCAAGTCTTTCCCTTCGAAAAGCTTAAGGGATCCACAGCCAACATCACCGGTCGCGTAGAACATTAAGGCCTTCCTAACCGCAGAAGAAATTAGTAGCATGACATGAAACTTTAGCAAAAGTGTAACCCACCATCATTGCTGACTTTCTAGAGGCGGTCTTGACTTCATTGCAAAACCTTCTCATGACTCTGTCCCAGCCAGGAGGTAAAGATCCCAATCCTCCCTCAAGCGATAGACAGTGTTTATCAAACTCCTCGGTAGGAGCCATTGGAGCACTTCCAGCAGCGCAATCTTGCATTATGGTGCAATTCTCATGCTTCGTAGCATCCATAAGATGCTTGGACTTCACCGGTGTAGTATTCGGGTTCGTGAAGGGGTTTTAGTGATATCCATCACGCTCATTCGAATCTAGATCGCGGAAAGGGCGAGAGGAAATACGCAAGAAAGTGTCGGTGGAGTAGTAGAGAATCATTCAATCAACTTGAACTGAGGCTGACCTTGGCCGCGCCTGGCTCCGAACGCGCACACGTGATCAAGTATCACGAGACGTGATGAGAGTTGTCGATGGGACCTGAACTCACTGAGTCAGTAAACGAGAACTCATAAAGACATATCCGTCGCTTCCGAAGTAAACAAAATGGACAACTGGACCGTAGACTCCAATGAGGCACTGTCTCTCTCTTTGAGTAAGAAACATCACATCTAATGTAAAGCGTAGCTCTAAGTCGAAGAGACAGTTCGTGCATCACAGGATAAAGAGGTTCTGACGGACGATGAAACATACGAGGATTTCCACCCAACCTTCACATATCCTGTAAGAGTCCACCTCATTTTCTGAATTGTCAAGCTTATTTCAATGTAGATATACGGCGAAGAAGAGAAAATATATGGATATCGTGACCTGGTCATCGATGTGAGTAAAGCCGTCCATGTCGTACAGTTTTATTCTGAACAGGTCTCAGCTTAGATTCGCATCTGGATCCCTCGTGCAATCCCTCTCTGTGACTTCTTCAGCAATGCTGCAGTCAACATCAACTGTAGACGATGTGGAAGGCACGCTGAATAAATTCATACCTGTTGGTGAGTACGCTTCGTTTTACGTGCCACATGGAGTTGAAATGCCGACGTCTTAGTTGAACAGAACACTACAAAGACGAAAAGGAGTTTCTTGCACGTGTCGAGAAAGATGCGACAGAGTTCAAGCCTCTCGGAGATAGGATATTCTCATACAAGAGGAGCGTCGCGTCTGACAAGGGAAAGAGCAAGAAGTTTGAATCACGAGAGAATCTGGATGACGGGAGCGAGGACGTCGTTGTCTATGAAGTATATCATGTACGTGATTCTCGCCTTTATCTTCGATGTACTCGTTGAAAATGTGACGAAGGCTACCTGGCATACGCCAGGCTTCCGTGAATACCATCGACGAATGCAGCTGTTCATTCTTCTATACATTGAAGGAGGCTCATACATCCAGGAGGACGAGGAAGGGTGGGAGTTTGTCGTTCTGTAAGCCACGTATAATCATTCGTAGCATCAAGCGCTGCTAAGGTATAAGTATTAGATATGAGAAGCGAAAACGACGCGACGCGACGCATACGCCTACATACCACTTCGTTGGATACTCCTCCCTATACCCTTTCTTCTGCTTTCCAGATAGGGTGAGAATGCGGCTCAGGTGAGCTTCTGTCCTTCATCCATTGATATTTGTAACTAACTCCGCGTAAAGCCAGTTCGTCATTCTCCCACCATACCAACGTGCCGGTCATGGTTGTATGTGTTTTCTATCTGCATACGATGCCTCTTACCACGGCGCTAACTGTGCACGCAGCTTCCTTATATACTGCCATCTACGAATATGTCGTCGGCCAAATGCGCATTGCGGAATTGACCGTTGAGGATCCCGCGGAAGCGTTCGAGGACCTGCGTGATCGAAACGACCTGCGCATGCTCCTTACACATGAGCAGTTCATTACCGAAGCATTGGGCGGCAGCATAGAAGGGGGACTTGTAAAGGGCAGAGCGAAGCTGGGTCCACCTGCACAAAAAGGATGGGTGGAGAAATGGAGACAGGACTTGAAAATTGCAGGGGTTCGTGCACATCAATCCCGCGACTTTTGGTACTTATTAATTCTCGTCCATCATGCACAGCGCCAGTTCCATCGCTTGATTGAAATGCTCATTCTCAAGCACCTCGACCTTTCTGATTCTAAAGCAGTGCGAGCTTACAGGCTTCAAGTTAAGGAGCGACTATTCAAGTTCAACTATGTTCGTTATTTTCTCTCGTAGATTTCACTTCGTATCTGACCATTTCATGGTATGCAGGAGATTCTGGCTCAACTCGAGAAGTCAGAGAGACTGGAAAAGCTCGAAGAAACGTTTCAGAGCGTTCGAGAGGATTACCGGCGAATATTGGCGATGATCTAAGACACCTCTTGTGCCTTCTTGCTGTTGTTTGTATTGCGTCGTAACACATATATTAATGCGTTTGCGTTGCCCAGATTGACACCATTCCATCACTTGTACAGGACTGTAAACCTGCCGATAACAATGACATAAGCGACAGAAGTCTTCAAGCTCTTGGTTTTAGGAGCAGTCCATGTCTAAGCAGAACGTCAGCCAACTCAGCCTGAAGGTTATGACTAAAGAGATATGGCTGACCGTTTATTTCACTTGCGAGAGATGATGGTGTACAAAGAAGCAGTTCAACCTCTTGTCGTTCCAGAGCCTCCAGTTCTTCATCGGGCAGCTCAGGCTTCTGATGCAGATCTTCCTCTTCGAGCTCTGCTAAACGTACGCGACCGGCCAGCGCGAACCCTTCGGTAGTCTCAACGGTAAGGTCCTTCTCTCGTAGATTCCGCTCAGGCAGATCACTTGCTTCTTCTTCGTCTTCTACACGCATGCACTCGCAGACCTTGCGAAGCGCAAACTCGGACGTTTCGTCGCTCAATGCGCACATCGCCGCCTCAGCTACGAGTCCCTTCGCAAGTGGTTTGTTCGCAGCGAGGATGGGTCCGGCTACAACGCGACCATGCACCAGGACAGCATAATTGTCCTTTCTCTTTACGAGCGGATTACTCTGAACTCTCCTATAAATTGCCTTTTTTTGAGTGGATGGGGTTGATATCATGCAAAGAGGACTTACTTGAACTTCGCCTTATTGCAACCTGCCTTCGTGATCCATTCCAGAAGTTTCGTCACCGGATCTCGAGGTATGTCCGGATGAAGAAGCTTCAAGACGTCCTCCATCACTTTCTCAACAACCGGCACAACAGTCGTATAATTGAATCCACTATCCACAAACACTGCACCGATCACGCTCTCAAAGATGTCGGCGAGGACTTTCGGCGGGTCGTACTTCCAGTCATTCATAGCCACATCCTGGTACGAAGAGGTCGAGAGCGCGATGGCCTCTCTTCCAACGTCCTTGCTGAGCTCCGCATTATTCGCTAGGAGATATTTGTGCAACGAAAGCCGCTTCACTGCGAGTGCAGCAAGTGTGGCATTGCAAATGGCTCTAGCACGTGCCCAGGTCAACTGACCCGATTTAGCTTCAGGGAACTTGTTATAGAGGTATGTCGTTACGACAAGCTCAACGACGGCTAACGTCGAACGGTGATTAGAGGCAGCTTGATAAGGATAGAGACACAACCGCTCACCATCGCCCAGAAATTCAAGCCTCTGGTAGCAAGACCCTCCCTCATTTGAATCAAAAGACGGATGCTTGACTGCCTCAATTAAGAGATTTCCGTTGTGGAACGTATACTGAAGATCCTCTTGCAATTTATTGAAAAGGGCTGCCGTAGGTACACTTTCGGATATAGAGTATCGTTCAGGCCAAGGGGTGGATCCGCCAAAGCAGAGACCTAACGTAGTCCCCGTCTGAAGTGCCAAATTGATACCTCCTGTTACGTATGCTGCACCGAGTGATGCTTCCATACAATCCTGAAGACTCCGTCGAGGGAAGAGCCTTCGAACGAGTGCTACTTCTTCGGAGTCTACCTCGCATTTACCCGAATCAGCGCTGGACAGTAGAACAAACTGCCAAGTCCGTATAACCCGTCGCTCGCTAGACAAGAATCGCTCGAGTTGTGCTTCCTTCGCGCGGGCCAACAGAAGACGATTGCAGACGCTGTTCGACTTTAAAGCGTCCAATTGACCCTCATGCTTGTTCGGGAAACTGTTGAATATATAGACGACGACAGACAGTTTGAGAACACTGTCCCCCATAGTCTCCAATCGTTGATTATCGAAGCCAGCTTGCGCGCAGGGAAGGGTAAAGGCTTCTATCATCAAATCGTCTGGAATTGCCGGATATTTCAGGTATCTTCGAGCTATCTTTGCGCGAAATACATCGCACACACGCTGACAGACAGGAGCGAACACCTGAAAGGCATTCGTTGTTTCTGCACTAAGCACGGCTCGTCTGCAATATGATTCCGGGAGAAGGAAGGTTGACACTGGTTGCTGGGACTCGTCATCGCCCCGTTGCGTGCCAGAAACGAGGAAGTCGTAAGACGAAGAAGGGTAGCGCGACATCGCTGACACTTCGACAATACGACCCGCAGGTGGTATAACTTTCGCCAGTTGCTTGGCTGATTTGAAGTAAAGCGGGTACTTATGCTCAAAGTAGTCTGCATAAGTATCGAAAGTTTCTTGAGTATCTCCGGCGGAAGGTTTGGAGTCCAAAGACAAATCGAGCCGAATTCGATTTAGACGAAGAGGTCGACCTGTTTTCCTGGAGTTCATAAGCATGAGCTTGCCTTCGTCATTCTCCGTGATCTCGCTCCAATCATATGTTCCCCTTTCGTCAACCACCGCCTTCTCCATCGCTGACCAGTCAATGGCCTTATGTGGACCCAGAGGGACCAGGAAGCAAGCGACAGGAGAGTCGACTGGACTGCCGGTGATACACCACCAAATACCCATCTTCGTAAACCTGTCCAACAAGTCAAGTTGAGACGAGTTTAAATCGAACGGCAGAGCTGACGAACAGGACCGGACTTGAACATGTGTATTCCGCACCGCCAGGTCAACTTCTGGAAGAAGACTTCCACAAACCAGTCCGGCACTGACTTGGTCTTCGATGTATATGACATGCATGTACCAAGGCGGGCCAGCCTTCCATGGACTCACAACAAGTACATCCATCATTACAGCGACAGCGCTGACTTTCGCGATGGGTCGACCATCTGCGTCTTCAATACTTTCGCCTTTCTGAGACTTGATTGGCGAGAGATGATCATCAAATACACCTAGGACATGCAGCGCACGAACGGCCATGAAAGCGACGGCCCGTTTCGCCTCTCTCTTTGATCGCTTATGCGGGCCCTCGAATGTGAGCTGGTCGCTCGATAGTGGCAGTGCCTGAGGAAGACGCAGAGTGGCCTTGAAGTCTCCAGCATATTTCGGCTTCAAGGAAGGGGTATACGCGTCTCTTGGAATTAAAGAGCACAGATGATTAAGGAGTGAAATAGCTGAGCTATAGGTTAATGTGGCTCCGGTGGAGGGTATAGTATAACTTTCCCGGGAGGCGATGTCCAGAGGATCATCCTCACCATCCTCCAGCTCTTCATCGTTACTAAACTCGGGCGGAGAAGAGCCTAGTGCGTTCATGGTCTGGTAAACTGTTTTCAACTCGGGCTCAGCCTGACGAAAGCCTTTGTATCGAGCGATTTTTTCTGCGTCGTTCTCCTCAGCCATTACCACGTATGTGGAATTCTGCTGACGTGCACGCCCACGAGATTGAACATAACCAACCATATGCTGAACGGAGTCATACCGAATGACGAGCTCACAGGCCTGGTCAGACCACAAAGGAATTGAAGTGTTTAACATGCGAGCACGTTATTACCGAATGGAAGAACAAACTTACGGGAAAATCAAGGCCTTCTTCTCCAACAGCGGTCGCAACCACTTGGAGGGACATGAGCGCGTGTTATGAGAGAAAAAGGTGCTAAAACCTTACATAGATTGAGCTCGCCTGCCTTAAACAACTGTACAACGTCCCGCTGCGTCTTAGTATCCATGCCTTTGATTCTTTCGCCGTCCCTGGAACTTTCACCGTGCCCTGTCAGCTCTCCGCAGCGAATCCAATCCTTTGTCTCAGCCACACGGCGAAGGATCCATGACAGTGCTACCACGACTTGTCTCTGGTCCACAAATATGATGCCTTGGAATGTGTCTGAGCGGTGTTTAACCAGAATATCAATGGTCGCTTGGAGCTTCGGAGAGAGCCATTCGGACGGTAGGGCGCGTACATCTGCAACAAGACGTCTCTGAAAAGTAGACAGAGCCGCGCGCAGTTTCTTAAGTCTAGTGGCAACGTGTTTTCCCTCATCTTGACGTGCCGGTCCTGAGAACACATCTTCTGCATGGGAAACATTTGCACTAGAAGATGCAGCAATGGAAGGAATAATTGCATGCCGTACATGTTCTTCCACTACGTTCGATGTATGCGAGAGGAGGAAGTAGTCTGCTCCAGCTGGTCCGACCGCAGTTAACGTGACCTCGTAACGAAGTTTCAAAGTCTTAACGCTCAGTTTCGGAATGTTGAACAGCTCGGCTGATTCAAGTTGGTCCCAAAGCGATGGTTTATAATAGGTAGTGTAACGACCGTCGATCGAGCTCGAGAATCTGAGAATTATCTGAACATATCAGTATATATGAAGTTAAGCAGGCTAGCTATTGAACCTACTTCAGTGGGTCTATTCGTGTGTTGCCCAAGCGACTCGGTGTGCTCACGGACAGCAATAACTTTTGAAGACAAATTACCCTGCAGAGTCTGTATTGAAGCCAACGGCTGCTTCGGATTCCAAATCGGCGACGCTGTCATTCCGAATACTTTTGGTTTATTTCTGCTGAGCCAGTAGTGGTCTGCCATTATCATATTGTATGGATGATTTCTCTGGGCATGATGGCACTCGTCGAAAACCAGTAGAGAGATCTAAAATGAGTTGCGGCTTATCTTTGTATAAAAGCAAGACATTAAGGGCAGACAGGACGACGAACCCGGTCCATACTCCAATACCCGTGCACGAGAATGTTTTTGAAGATCTGCGCTGCGACAGCTTAAAATGCAGACTTCACACATGGACGATGATATTAGTACCTGTCATCACAAGACAATCCGACTGCGCAAACTCCACAGCCCATCTTCTCTTGTCCCAGGCATCGACGCCCATCGCGCCCTTATAGCCGCATACAGCAAGCGGTGTCTGCTCGACGAGAAAATCGCATTGTTGATCAACAAGTGGGACCTTTGGAACGAGAAAGACTGCCTTTTTCCCGGCCTGGGAAGGCTGAGCCATGACCCATTTTATGAGAAGCGCCGCGATAAACGTCTTGCCGCTGCCCGTCTCAAGCGCCGCGATGACATTGCCATGTCGTGCTTGCTCAAAAATTTCCTCCTGGTATGCGCGAGGGACATGCTTGAGAGCGTCTTCGACGTCAGCCATGAAGATGGCAGGAGGAAGCAAGAAGCCGGATGTTACGAATTCACGGCACAGAAGAGCATGATGGTTGACGGAAGTTGAAAGCAAGTTTAACTGTGATCTTTCCGTGTTTGGCGCATACCGGCGCGCGCTTCAAACTCTGCTACGGTCACTGCGCAGCTTACTGCGATCTTGCTATTTGTCCCTTCACCGCAGTCACCGACCCTATAACTTATAAGAACGCACGCAGAGCAGCTTAAAGTATCCATACAATCACTTCACTCTTCACGATGGCCATCAATGCTGATGAGGACACCGAATTGTGAGCGCGAAGCGTCTCGTTCTAGTGCGAGTCACAGTTGACTCTCATGACAGTAATGATGCGCTCCGACAGCATGGTATCCTACCGCCCAAACCGGAAGCACCACGCACACCATCACCCCCGCCATCACCAACCCTGGACGAATTGCTGGAGGGCTTCGAGCCGGATCAGCTGCGCCAGCGAGCAGAAGACGCGCGGGACGATGATGAGGCGCGTGCAATCGAGGCGTACCGTCGACAGCGGATTGCAGATATGCAACGGGAACAAAATCGGGCGCGATTTGGGCGCGTGTATCCAATAGGGAAGGATGACTACAAGAGGGAGGTCACCGAAGCAAGCAAGATTGATGAAGAGGGAGAAGAGATGATTGGCAAGGGCACTGGTGTCGTATGCTTTTTATACAAGGATGGGTAAGTTTCACGTACTCTCTTGCATATATCTTGCTGATACTCATTATTCCCAGTCATGTGGCTAGTGAGCGAGCATTCAACCATCTACGGACACTTGCAAGTCGTCATCCACGCACAAAGTTCGTCTCCATTGTTGGAGACAAATGTATACCCAACTACCCAGACCGTCATCTTCCTACCATCTTCATATATCGTAAAGGAGAAATCATGAACCAACAAGTTTCCTGGGGCGCTGACAAAGACCGTACTCTTGAAGGTACGAGCAGCTCTACGTCCCGGGTATTCTATCTTAACGCGGTTGCAGAGCTCGAAGCCCTTCTTATACTTTACGGAGCCGTCATCCCTACTGGCCTGCCTCAGCCCACTCATAAAACTGATGAAGAGGACGAAGAGGATGAATTATCGGATGACGGAGCATTCTCGAGATCATCGGCTGCAAAAACCAACGGACGCGCACCTAAGAACGTGAGGGGCCCAGCCCGCAAAGATGATGACTCCGATTCCGATTTCGATCTATGAGGAAGTAAGGTGTCTGTAATTGTATTTCTAAACCATTGAAAAAATAATACGAACAGACATAAATTTGAGCGTGAAATTGTTGTCTGGACGCCTGGATGGCGCTTCAAATCGAATATTCTGCTGCGGGACTGCTTCTTTTGCATTTCCCAGTCTCACGGAGAATTTACTTCTGCCCTCTTCACAGTGAGGGCTTTTTTCTGGAGCATCTGCTGCGGAACTTGATTATCTCTGCAACTCCGGTGGCGCGGCAACCCGTGAAGAAACGCGTTATGGGCCAAGCAATTGATGAAACATGGCGCAGAATCGAGATACTGGGTGTTTGCGGTGCCAGCTCAGACTTCATTCAGGAGCTCTTCGAAAAGTGATGGTAATATTTGCCTCCTGTGCACTAGATTCCGCTTGAATCACATTCTATTCCCCGATCTGTTGCTGGAAAGTTCTTCGCCCTAGACCTATATATGACGCATGAGGCATGGGAATATGCTGTCATTCTTGATAAATGACTAACTACACATTTAGCTCGTTCGACTGCCCCATTTCTGATTCAACAGATTCAAGCATGACTCTCGCCCTTCCGATAGTTTACCGATTTTCCGTACTTGCGACGTCCCCCTTCCTTCACACACAATCCCCATGGGGCACTCGCCCATGCATAAGAATGTCAGTCGAGGAAATAATACAGCATACTCGGCCGCCAAGTCGAGCATCCTTCCGCGATGCCACTTCTCCCAGATGTACGTGCTTCGGTGCATAAGCGACCATAATCCATACCTAGTCGGATAATCACGAAGGCACTCTTCGTCCTCGGTGGTGAGCACGCTCGCTTCGGGAACATCAGGAGGAAGGATGGCCAGCGAATAATAAGCCAGTCGCTCTTCCTCTAGCTCGGAAAATCGGAAATGCTCGCGATGATATGATTCTCTGCTGAACGCAAGCTCGCGCAGTCGCTGCAGTCCCTTCAGTCCTTCCTTCAGTACAGCAAGGTTGACAAACCAATTATACTGCCAACCGAACTGTTGTCCCGCAGAGAGCCAGAGCATTTCTAGTGAAGGGATCAGACCTATGGCGGCGATCGCACGTCTGGATGCATGTGTTGATGCGAATGCGAGGCGCAATATCCTTAGCGAGGAAAAGCGAGATGCATGGATGATTGGAAGGAGGTTATTGCGTAGCGTGCGAGATTTTATAGGGAATGTGAATGATGGAAGTTCGATTTGGGGGTTGGCTGCGAGGAACGTGAAACTGGCGGCTCGATTCTTCAAGCTGTAGTCACCGACGACGAGGGCAAACATCCGAGTTGTACAAGATGGGCACTATCGATGCGTTCAACCTGTAAGGTCTGCAGTGAATGTACTGCAGCACCATGCTGTGGAAGAAATCCGCGTAGGAAGAGGCTGCCGTCATCCTCCCCCTTCCAGTACTCCTGAAGATGAAGTCTTCGAAGGCGCGGAAATTCGGGGAGATGGTTGACAAAGTTACCACCAAAGCGTTGTACGCCACTCAACATTAGCCCTTCGATGGAGTGGGCAACGGCATGAAGTATAGTCAGGAGGATGCGCATAGTTGCCTCTTGTCTGACGTAATGAGACGCAACACGTCTTTCAGAAAGCTTTACCTGCAGAGCCTGCATACCACACCAAGCAGATGTATCACGTATGCCCTCTACCAAGTCGCCGCTGTTACGATGAGCTTTTCCAATACTCCTCAAGATGAAGTCTTTGAAGGCATGGAAATTTCAGGGAGAGAGTTGACAAAGTCACCAAGAAGTCGTACGACACTCAGCATTAGCCCCTTGATGGAGTAGGCCACGGCATAAAGCATGGCCAGTAGGATGCACACGATGGCCTTGTGCTCGATGCAACGAGATTCGACAATTTTTTCGAGAAGTTTTACATACAGTGACTCAAAAAACTGTTGCAATGATAGGCGCATTTTGGTCATTTCGCATATATCTCCGCAACAATTGTAGCTATACACAAATAAAAATTATTTTTGGAAAGCTGTACATCGTAGCTTTCGAATGATATGCATAGTGTTGTGTACCTCAAAACATTAATGAAGTTATGGGTTGGCAAATGTGATCAAACATTGCAACAGTTTTTTGGCTGTTAGAATTGAAGTACATAATTCATCAATAACTCCTCAAATTCAGATCTTTTTTCTTTGAAACTTTTTGTGGTAGTATTATTGTGAATTATGGTCAATATGTATGAGTTTCATGATGATTGGTTGCGAAGAGACTGTACAATGAGCCAAGCCAGTTTCTGGTGATCTGGCCCAGAAAAGGCCATTTTGGATACTAAATGCACTATAGAAAATCAACCACTGACCGGATTCTCTTGAAACTTTCTATACACTGTGTAATATAAAACTGCTACACAGTAATATTTCATGAAGCTGGTTAAGTTACTCCAGATGGCTGTATGCTCAATTCATCTTCAAAAGGCCCAGACTAAAGCCAAAATTTGATGCAAACTGATTGAAGGAACATTATCTTATTTTATACTGACCGCAATACTTCAATAATCCAATCACATGTATTAGTGCACTTCTATATGGCTCATAGAAGGTTTCAAGAGAATCCGGTCAGTGGTTGATTTTCTATAGTGCATTTAGTATCCAAAATGCTTTTCTGGGCCAGATCACCAGAAACTGGCTTGGCTCATTGTACAGTCTCTTCGCAACCAATCATCATGAAACTCATACATATTGACCATAATTCACAATAATACTACCACAAAAAGTTTCAAAGAAAAAAGATCTGAATTTGAGGAGTTATTGATGAATTATGTACTTCAATTCTAACAGCCAAAAAACTGTTGCAATGTTTGATCACATTTGCCAACCCATAACTTCATTAATGTTTTGAGGTACACAACACTATGCATATCATTCGAAAGCTACGATGTACAGCTTTCCAAAAATAATTTTTATTTGTGTATAGCTACAATTGTTGTGGAGATATATGTGAAATGACCAAAATGCACCTATCATTGCAACAGTTTTTTGAGTCACTGTATATTGTGTATTCCCGACATGCCTTGAATCCAAAGCGACAACCAGTTGGCTGACACGTGTTCTGATCTTGAGACTAAGTTTACCACTCTCGTCGATGTGTGGAAGACTTTCATCGATAATTTGGTTAATCAGTTGGATGGATAGTTGACTGATTGAGAGATACACACAATCGCAAATTGTGCAGACCGTATGAGCTGCCGACAATTACAGTCAACGAAAGCCAGGTTCACTAAGTCAGCCGCACCCAGATGGATGAGTATGTCCAAAAACAGTTCTATTGGTAGTTGGAAGATGGGGCAATTTGAAGAGATAGGGTGTTCATCGTTGATATGGTCGAAGGACAGAGGGTAAACGTATCCTTCATAGTACAGATTATAGATGCCATGAGAGTATAGGCTATAATTCTGTCCTCATCTTGTACGTACGTAGTTCTGCCATATTGCTGCATATAGACTGAATTATGAGTAACAAAGGAACAGTGTAGAAAAAGGTCTTCAAAAGTTGTTGAGGCCAGTTGAGCTGATCATCACGTGCTTATGTATTTATAATATCTGCTATCTACTCTGAACAGATCACCAACCACTAGGAAAACAAACCACAGGAACTACAGACTGGCCAGACATATTGCATAAATGGTGTGACATTGAGAAAGGTGAAAAAGGGATGCATGATCACATGTAAGAGGATATAACTAGATATGATAGGATGGGGGTAACTCAGAAAAGAGAGGCATTGAGTCCGGTGGGCGACAGAAAGAAAAGTACGCAAATTTTAATAGCAAGAGAAAATTATTAGGACAGAACCAGTCCGAAAAGGATAACAGTAAGAGGCGATGTTTAAAAAGGCCATGGTGAATGTGAGAAAAGAAAGAACAACAGTTAAGAATGTGGCAAACATCATGCTTAATACAGAGAGGGTCAGGACAGTGAGGGGTCAAGTTCTGGTCATGTAGATTGAGCGCGTTCAGCATGAGGCTGGCGGCATGAGATTGAACTATACGGTGTATCTCCTTCTTCAGCGAAAGCTTCAGAAATGGTTGGAATGATCATGTGGGGTGTAAGATGAACGAGGACAGCTTGAGGATGGAGTGATGTCCACGGAGGTTAATTTGGTTTGCTTTCCAGTCTCGAAGAAGGTCGAGCTGTACTTGCACATTCAGGTTAGAGAGCGATTCCAGTATTGGTTCATGGTGAGGTTTAGAGGCAGTGTCTTTAGCTAGTTTGTCCGCTTTAGAATTACCCAATACTCCACGATGGGATGGGAGCCACTGGATTGTGATATGCGATGACAAGTGGTGGAGAGTGAGGAAGATACTGCATAAACAGTGGAAGGTAATGATGAATTCAGCATGACGCGTGTCATTCGAAAATATGAGTTGGGTGCAATTAAGTGAGTCTGTGACAATGTGAATATGAACTGGCATGAAGCATTTAGCGAGAAGAGATGAGATACATTGCATGGCTGCGATGAGCGCTTCCTGCTTCTCAAACAAAATGTTTGAGCAAGAGTGCACTGCTGAAGAAAAGACAGCTAGTTCACAGTGATCGTGCATGATGACGAAACCATGGCCGCCGTTGAGGGAACCATCTGCGTTGGGAATGATGGAGCCATCTGTGAAAATGAAATATTGATAAGGAGGAGGGTGTAGAAAGAATGAATTGAAATTGCAAATGGCAAGGGGGCGTTGTGCTATAGATGGGATAGGGACCAGCATAAGCTGGGAATGAGCATGTGTAAAGGTAGGAAATGAAACCATCTTGGGGATGACAACACGAGGAAGAAGGGACGAGATGAGGTATTGATTATGTGCTGGGGTTTTTTGGGAATGAGTGAAGTAAGACAAGAGAAAACATTGAGACAGGGAATGAATGAAGTGTTAGAACTCGAACCTTCGCCTTTTCCTTTATTTTCCCTTTACCATTTCTTTCCTTTTAACCGCCCCTTTTTCATTATAATTAATCATCTTTCCAATCATTTCCCACACTCCTTTCACGCGACTTTCATTCATTCCATTCCTAATTACATAAACTATACAGTACTTAGATAATCTGGTCTCACAATCGGCGCGAATAAAAGGTTTGAGGAACTCGCATGAACACTTGTTCTGCTTTTCCTCTTACCTCCGCGACGACCTAGGTGAGACCGCGTCCCCTCCTGTAGTAGTGTATATTGTATTAATCCTCTTACCTCCGCGACGACCTAGGAGAGACCGCGTCCCCTCCTGTAGTAGTGTATATTGTATTAATCCTCTTACCTCCGCGACGACCTAGCCTGAGTACAGCGTGTCCCGAGTCCCCGCTCGAGTATAGCACGACCCAGACGACAGTCAGCCGAGGCCTGCCCAGTCCGAGTCGTCTCTCGAACTCCCGCCTAACATAAAAGCAGAACCTCACCCAGGCTCATCCCCAGCGTACGTCGTCGCTGTCGACTCGCCTTCACTCAGTCTAGAGGAGCGCTCCCCTCGACGGACTTGACGTGTAAACCCCCTAAACGACAACCCTCAACCCTGCCCGGACGTTTTCGGACGTTCGTGTATTACGTAATTATATCAACCGACATTTCCCGACCCTGGCTTTACGAGTTAGCCTCTGGTGGAGCATGCACCTAACGTGGACGTGGGTAACAAGACGAGTTCAAACCTCGACGACAATCTCGTTTGTAATCTCGCTCGGATCCTACCGCCTCGTCATCAACTTCGCTGACGAACCCGCTCAACGTTGGCGTAACCCCGGATCGAACGCGCAACCGATCCCTGTTCCTCCGCCGACGTCAAGATAGATCTCACCGACGAACAGCAACGGGCCCTTCCTGCTTCAGCCCGTTGGGATCCAGACCGACCAGGCTACGTCGCGACCAATAATAGCGGCGTCACTCACGACATCTGGTGGAGTGAAATCCGGCGCAGCTGGTATTCATCAGACGAACGAGGGAGGAGAGCAAGGTGGCCCCCAGCCGCTCCGTCGTCACCTGCACCGTCAACGTCTACGGTCAACCTACCACCGACCCCGGGTCCTTACCGCGAAACCAACAGAGACCCCTCACCGCCGACTCCTCCAGAACCTTCGACACCCGCACCCGAACCCGCGATGTCAACAGAAGGTTTTAGCCAACAGCAAATGGCACAGATCGCGGCCATCGTTGCGAGTGCCTTCACCCATCAGGCGAACAACGCCCCAGCACCGGTCGCGGCCGCTAACCCCCCGACCCCCAACATAGACGTCGCCCGACCACGTGAATTCACTGGTGGCGACGACTACCTCGACTTCAGACGAGAAGTCCTTCTTTTTGTATCCGCGAACCCGAACCGATACCCTACGTCGGAGAGTAGAATTTATGTAGCTCTCTCTTACCTGAAGGGTGGTAATGCGGCGACGTGGGCGCAGAACTACGTCGAGGAGTCGACAACGTCGGGAATCGTCACATTCACCGACAGCTGGGAGAGATTCCAGGAACGACTCGACGCCTCGTTCGACGACCCGAATCGCAAGGAGGCGGCGCTGAAGGAATTCCGGGAGAAGGTTCAGAAGGACCTCACCGCAGACAAGTTCTTCCAACAGCTCGACGTCATCATCAAGCGTGCGGAACTGAAGGACGACGGCATCATCTGTGATCGTCTCAAACGCGCCATGAACATCGAAGTAGTGCGTGGAGTCCTGAGATCAACGCCGGTTCCGACGAAGTACGAGGACTGGAAGAACAAGGCCATCGAGATCGATCGAGGCGAACAACAGATCCGCGCAATCCAACGAGGTCGCCCGTTCATACCTCAGCCTCGCCCGCAACAACAACAAGGACCCCCGGCTCGCCGTCAGGTAGCGGCCCCTCACGTCGACAGACGCGACGCGACCGGCGTCACCTTTGGAGGCGCTGGTCAACCGATGGACGTCTCAATGAACGAGGCGCAACGACGACGCGCGTGCTGGATCTGCGGCGGGCTGGGCCACTTCAAGGACAAGTGCCCGCAGGGGAAGCCAATCATCCAGCGCATGCTGGAACTAATGGCACCAGGCGAACGTCGCATCCTCGCGGACGAGCTCGGCGCGATGAAGGAATCGGCCTTCGAGGAAGTCGTAGACACTCGGAGGTCGACGGTGGAGGACTATGTGGAGGAAGAAGAGAATGACGAAGAGGTCGTCGACTCGCAGGGTTTTGCGAGTGGTCAGGCGTAGCCATCGGGGCGACTGACCAAGAAGAACAAGAGACTTTGACTCCGGATCCGCTAAAATATAACCAACCGTTTGTACAATACGTAGATGCGAACAACGGCGATGGTTTTCCCGACTACGAAGTCTCTACCGGTGTGAAAGAAAGGGAGGAATATGAGCAGCTGTTCATGAGAGGAACTGGCGGACGCCAGCTGGACCTTCTCCTGAACGTCGGACACAGAATGGAAGGTGAAGTGAGGGAGGTGGACGCGCACGCACTCGTAGATTCGGGATGTACAGGATCGTGCATTGACGTAAGGTTCGTCGAACGGTACGGACTGGAGACGAAGCGTTATATTCGACCCCTTGCGGTACTCAATGCCGACGGCACACACAACGAAGCCGGGTTGATCGAGGAGTACGTCGACGTCGAACTTACGATCGGTCACCATAAAGAACAAATCGTCCTGGCGGTGACCTCACTGGCATCGTCCAACATCTTTCTAGGGTATGACTGGCTTCGTCGACACAACCCGGAAGTCGACTGGAAAACGGGAACACTCGACTTTACGCGTTGCCCGAGTGAATGTGTGGTGGAGAGGAACGTGGAGGAAGGCATGCGGAAGGTGTGGAGAGCAGTGGAAGAGACGAAGGGGGTGAGAGAGATGCGAATGGACAAGACGTCCTGGCCCGCATACCTCAACGACTACGCCGATGTTTTTAGTGAAAAAGGTTTTGAAAAGCTACCGGAACATCGCCCCTGGGACCACGTCATCGACTTGAAGCCCGACTTCAAACCAAGCGACTGTAAGATCTACCCGCTCACGCCAACTGAGCAGCAGTCGCTCAAGGACTTCCTCGATGAAAATCTAAAGTCAGGTCGCATCCGACGGTCGATATCGCCCATGGCGTCGCCTTTCTTCTTCATAAAGAAGGCCGACAAATCGCTACGCCCAATCCAGGATTACCGCAAACTCAACGACGGCACGATCAAGAATAAGTACCCCCTCCCTCTCATCGACGAACTTGTTGATAAGGTCAAGAAGGCGAAGTACATCACTAAGCTTGACCTTCGCTGGGGGTACTACAACGTCCGGATCCGCGAAGGCGACGAGTGGAAGGCGGCATTTCGCACGAACATGGGCCTCTTCGAGCCAACAGTCATGTTTTTCGGTCTTTGTAATGCGCCGGCGACGTTCCAAGCGTTCGTCAACCACATCTTCAAAGAACTGATCTACGCAAACTTGATCATCATATACCTCGACGACATACTGATCCTCTCAGAAACCATTGAGGAGCACATCGACACGTCGAGGCGCGTACTTCAGATCCTCCGGGAAAACGGCCTGTACTTGAAACCGGAAAAGTGCGAATTTGATGCCAAGGTCGTTAAGTATCTCGGTCACATCATCGGCAACGGCGAGATCAAGGTGGACCCGGCAAAGACGGAGGCGATTGCGAACTGGCCAGTCCCACGAAACCTCAAGGAGCTACAACAGTTCCTCGGCATGGGTAATTGGCTACGACGGTTCATCAAGGACTACAGCAAAGTGGTCCATCCGCTGACGTCGCTGACGGGCAAGAAGGACTGGGTATGGGAGACCGAACAGCAGGAGGCGTTCGAGGAGCTGAGACGACGTCTCTGCTCACCTCCAGTCCTGGCCATCGCCAACGACGAGGGCCCTTTCCGTGTTGAGGCGGACTCGTCGAACTTCGCACTCGGAGGCGTGCTATTGCAGAAACAGGAAGGCAAGTGGAGGGTAGTCGCCTATAGGTCAGAAGCGCTCCTACCGGCCGAACGAAACTACGAGATCTACGACAAGGAAATGCTCGCAATCGTCTCGGCACTCAAGGAATGGCGTCAATACCTCCTGGGCGCTCGCCACAAGATCGAGATCTGGTCCGACCATGCCAACCTCACCTACTTCAGGTCGGCACAGAAACTGAGCTATCGACAAGCTCGCTGGCGGACAGAACTCGAGGAATTCGACTTCCACCTCGAGCACAAGTCGGGGAAGACGATGGGCAAGGCGGACCTACTGTCACGCAAAGCAGGCTACGATGAGGGAAAGGATGACAACGATGACGTCGTGTTCATCAAGGACAAGTGGCTGAACCGTGGAGTGGTGAGGACGTCGCGTGAGGAAGTGTTGGAACGAGTGGGTGACGCGCAGAGGGCGCAAGACGAGTCGGAAAGACCAACGGGAATGACGAAGGCCGACGGGCTGTGGCGGATGAAAGGCAAGGTGTACGTGCCGTCGACGATGAAGGAAGCGGTTTTACGGGAATGCCACGACTCGACCCTGGCAGGACATCCCGGATCGTCAAAGACGGTCGAACTGGTACGTCGAGACTTCTGGTGGGCGTCGATGTTCTCCGACGTTCGAGCATACGTCCGAGGATGCGACCGTTGCCAGCGGACGAAGGCTCTGAGAACATCGAGATCAAGGCCACTTCACCCGAACATGATCCCGGAAGGCCCATGGGAAATCGTCACGGTCGACCTCATCGGAGAACTCCCAAACTCCAAGGGGCACAACGCAATCTGTGTCTTCGTCGACAGGTTCTCGAAACAAATGCACGCGATCCCGATGACGACAAGGCTGTCAGCAGAAGGCATGGCCCAGCTGTACTGAGACCAAGTCTTCCGCCTTCACGGCTTGCCGAAGAAGATCATCCATGACCGAGGCACACAGTTTGACGCATCAATGATGAAGGAGCTGTACAAACTCCTACACATCGAAGGCAACCCGTCGACGGCATACCACCCACAGACAGATGGTCAGACAGAACGCGTTAACCAAGAGCTCGAACAGTATCTTAGGCTCTTCGTGAACCATCGCCAATCGGACTGGAAAGACTGGCTCCCCCTCGCAGAGTTTGCGTACAATAACCGCGAACATTCGGCGACGAAGATGTCCCCTTTCTACGCGAACACAGGACGTCACCCCTTGAGCTTTGACACGACACGAACCTCGTCTACCAACATGTCGGCGGAAGAATTCGCGAAGCACATAAAAGAGACTCATCGTGTCGCGAAGGACAACCTGGTCAAAGCGGCAGACGACATGAAACGCTACCATGACCGAACGGCAGGAGCTTCGGTAGAGTACAAGGCTGGCGATAAGGTCTTCCTCGATGGATGAAATATCAGCACAGATTCGCCCACGAAGAAGCTTGCCGACAAATGGTACGGTCCCTTTGACATCGTCGACAAAGTAGGAGCGAGCGCGTACAAGCTCAAACTCCCGAAGCGATGGAAAAAGGTCCACCCTGTCTTCAACGAAGCCCTGTTGAAACCCGCCGTCAAACCGTCCTTTGAAAGCCAGAAGCAACCACCACCGCCGCCGCCAGACATCATCGACAACGAGGAGGAATACGAACTCGAGGAAGTCTTAGACTCACGTCTGCACCGAGGGAAACTACAGTACCTTGTCAAGTGGGTCGGCTACAATGAACCTACCTGGCAGCCTGAGACGGACTTCGGCGAGAACGCGAAGGAGGCGATCGCTGAGTTCTACCTCAAACATCCCGGTGCACCTCGGAGACTCGAAATCCCTCATCAACGACTCCGTCCGCTCTTCGCCAACACCGAGCCAGACGACCGCGATCATGGTTGGTCGGGACGCCCAACCTTGAAGGGGGGGTAATGTTAGAACTCGAACCTTCGCCTTTTCCTTTATTTTCCCTTTACCATTTCTTTCCTTTTAACCGCCCCTTTTTCATTATAATTAATCATCTTTCCAATCATTTCCCACACTCCTTTCACGCGACTTTCATTCATTCCATTCCTAATTACATAAACTATACAGTACTTAGATAATCTGGTCTCACAATCGGCGCGAATAAAAGGTTTGAGGAACTCGCATGAACACTTGTTCTGCTTTTCCTCTTACCTCCGCGACGACCTAGGTGAGACCGCGTCCCCTCCTGTAGTAGTGTATATTGTATTAATCCTCTTACCTCCGCGACGACCTAGGAGAGACCGCGTCCCCTCCTGTAGTAGTGTATATTGTATTAATCCTCTTACCTCCGCAACGACCTAGCCTGAGTACAGCGTGTCCCGAGTCCCCGCTCGAGTATAGCACGACCCAGACGACAGTCAGCCGAGGCCTGCCCAGTCCGAGTCGTCTCTCGAACTCCCGCCTAACATGAAGAGATTGAGCAGGGGAACAGACAGAAACAATTCTGCAACAGAAGGATGAACACTACGGTGTAGCACTGAGTGTAGAAATTGGTTTTGAGACGGTTGGAGAATGGATGGGATAAAAGGAGATTCAGGGAAAAGAATTGTGCCATAGATGGTGACAGAATGAATAAGGCCAAAATATAAAAGACAAGTGTACTGGAAATATGCTCCATTTGAACGATGAAATAAGAAGGAACATTGGTGTAAAGTCAAAATGGCTTTATTGACACGCGCTTCAAAATGAAGCTTGGGCAAAAGATCGTATGAAAAGGAAATGCCGAGCCAAGTGAGATGCCATGAAGGAGGGATAACGCAGTTGTTAGGCAGGATTAAGGCTGTGCTAGAAAGTGAAGGAGACACTTGGAGAAAAGACCAAAAGGACATCCGAGCACCCTGTGGATTAGGGAGGATATGCAAAAGTTCAATGGCATTGGGATCGATAGATAAGCCAATGGATTGAAATTGAAAAGAAAGAAATTGGAATTGGTTACAAAGTCAAACCAAGTTGGAATTGATGTTGAGTGAATGGGCACAAAGAAGGTGGTCATCCATGTATGCAAATAGAGGACGATGGGAGCCAAAACAATTGTTGTATGCTGTGATGACGTCTGAAGCCGCAAAAACAGAAATAAGAGGGGATAGAGGGGACCCTTGTGGAATGCCACAATTGGGCTTAATAAAGGGTGTAGAAAAGAAGTTATTGAAATGAAGAGAAATCAGCCTGTCTCAAAGCCAGGCCAACAGGACACGAATAATGTTTGGATGGACATTAGAGTGAATGAGTTTGTGTAAAAGGCAATTGTGTGAAATATTATCAAAAAAACCTTGAATGTCGACGGTTAAAATCAACGTGATAAGGTAACGATGGCGTTTAAAGACACTATAGGAATGTTTGTCACAGTCACAAATGAAAGGGTCGTTGAGAATGAGGGACAAAAGCTCATAGCAAGCTGTGAGTGAAGATTGATGTTTCCTGCAGCCGTGTTGAGCATCAGGAAGAAGATTATTAGTTTCAAAGAAAGGTTGAAGAAAATTGAAAAGAATGTGTTCAAAGAGTTTGCTGATGGTGTCTACTAGG
Organism: Porodaedalea pini; assembly: GCA_002794775.1. NCBI lineage: Eukaryota > Fungi > Basidiomycota > Agaricomycetes > Hymenochaetales > Hymenochaetaceae > Porodaedalea > Porodaedalea pini. The sequence continues at coordinate 337,463 of NBAY01000027.1, read as the reverse complement.
GTAATGGGATGAAATGCTCTGGGCATGGAAAAGTCAGATTGTTTAGGTTTAGGGATGAAAGTAATGATGGAAGTCTTGAAAGAAAGGGGAAAATGTCCTATGATGAGGCACAGGGAGAAAAGATCAACAAAAAATTGCCCCCAATGAGCAATAAGGAGCTTGAGATGTTTATACGAGATCTGGCTATTGCCAGGGCTCGTTTCCCGATCTATCCCATGGAACGCCTCATGTACGTCAGCCATGGTAAGAGGTCAAAACTCGTGGAGTTCAGGGAGTTGAATTAGCTCTGGTGTTGACATCAACGGAAGAAAGAACATTTGACAAAAGAGGGACACTTTATCCTGCTCTGTAAGAGAGAAGGCCCCATTGGGCATGCGAAGTGCTCCAATAGGGGAATGACAATGTGCGGAACCTAGGAATTGGTCATGCCACACACTCCGGGTGTCAGAATGTTGGAGGCGTGAGCCAAAAAAGGCATTTTTTGCACGAGTGATTTTGGTGTCGAGCGTTTTGTGTGACTCAGGGCTAGGGTTTTGGCAGTGAGCCCAATAAAGCTGAGAACAGGCCTCGGACCACCAAGTGTTAGGGCCAAAGTAGGTGCACGGCTTTCATTTTTGAAGAAAAGAGGAAGCGAAGCCAGAAAAGGAGGATTGAAAATTAAATAATAATGCATCCAGCGCGTCAGGGTTGTGAATGTCCACAAGGGAAAAGGAAAAAAGTTTGGACTCACAAAATTCAGCCACAAAAGCAGGCAGATCATGAGAATGAATAGAACAAAGAGGGGGTTGAGAGACAGAAGCTAAAAGGTTGATATCAAAAGAAAAACATATAGGGACATGATCGGAGGAAATGTCCAATGATGGGTTGGAAACTGAAATGGATTCAAGGAGTTGGGGCACAATGTCTGCTGAAGCAATTACTAGGTCAATGATCAACTAAGAATTGGTGGAACGATTGAAATAAGTGGGTTGGTTGGGAAGGTTACAAATGGAAAGATCATTCTCGTTGATCCAGTCAATGAGATGTTGGGACCGAGAAAAATTGGAAGACTGATCGACAAGGGACCAAAGCACAGAATGACAGTTGAAATCTCCTGTGAAAATATGAGATGGTGAACTAAGGATGGGAAAAGGGTCCTCGAACTCGTGGAGAGAAGGTGAACTGTAAATGTTCTATAAAAAAATGGGGGCTAGGTCGCCACAAGAAATAGAAATGACCGAAATGTTGGGTGAAGGGGAAGAGGGATAGTGCATAGAAACCCGTTGGATAATATGGGGGTGCACAAGCATACAACAATGCAGCTTGCCCAGACAGGCAGGCAAAAATGCAGTATAGGGATGGGCATTTCAGGCATAATAAACCAAAGAGCCTTGAGCGGAAACTTTTGAAGGAGTGAAATGACGAATGACAGGGATTTCTTGGAAGCATAGAATGTCAGGACTGAAATGAGTGGAGGAAAAGGTGTGAAGAAGAAAATCAAATGAAGGTTCAGAATTATGCAGATTAAGAGAAAAAACAGAAATAGAATTTGTCATAAGCAATTAGTAAGGGGAACGATAATTGCGGCAGGCAGGGCAATCAGAGGAACGGGCACTGTGGTTGCCTTGGCAGTTAATACAACGCACGAAGTGTTTGCACTGCAGATTGTTGGAGGCAGTGCATGGCGCGCATTTGGTGACATGTACAGCTGTGCGATGTGGCTCTGAGCAAATGGCGCAGCAGGCCACGGAGTGGCATTTAGAAGCCGGATGACCAAGGTGATGGCAATTGTTGCATTGATTGATAGTAGGTCGTGCCTTCATCTCTTTGAGATGATGGATGACGCCGAATATTGGCACGGAACGGTTGTTGTGCAGGAAGAAATGATCAAAAGAGAGGCGGTCTGCATCTTTCATGATGACTGAAATGTTACAGAAGTCATGCTCATTCAGCCTTTCCACTGATGACATGAACCTCAGCGGGAACATAAATTCGCAACCTTCGAATTAAGGGAGGTTAGAAAGTTTGTTGAAAAGGTTGGCTTTACTGTAAATAAGTTTAGTATCTCTGTCAAAGACAGGGACCCCCGGGATAACCATTTTGAACTGGGGTGATGGGATGAATGGAGATGCCCCACTGATGTTAAGGATATGGGATAGCTGAGAGGCCAGGGAAGTATAGTTGGAATCAAAATCAGACCAGATGTTTGTGAAAGCGATTAAAAGATTGCTGTTAGTTGTGTACTCAACATTGAGCACAACGAGATGTTTAAACAGTGGATTGCCCTTAAGGCCCACTCAAACAGAATTTTTTACCAAGAGGGTCATTGGCCTAACAGCCAAGTCCCTGGGCAGTGAGAAATATATGTGCTTCATGTTAGATGTGCATATGTTGACTGAACCGATAGAACAATTAATGGGAACCATTGAGACTTTCCCGTCAGGGTGTTCGTTGGTAGAACGAGTGACCTTGGTTGGAGTCGGTTTGGGCTTCTTTTGTGCTGCCTTAGCATACGAGATGGTGGTGAAGCCATCCTTGTCAGTACTGACATTTTCGACCTTCAGATAGTAGATAGTAGTGGGAGTGTTGCCAGATCTCAGGGCATTGTGTGTTGAGTGTGCGTAGCCATCAGGGGCATAGATCATGCCCTCTGAGTCCATGCAATATCCAGACCTGGGGATACAGGTATTAGCAATTGCTGCCGCGTATTCAGTTTTCCCATTCTTGGGGGTTTGAACACATTGTTTAACAATTGGCGGTGGGGGTGGAAAACGATTGTCATAGACAAACCGGGCTCCAATGGGGTCTGGAAGAAATTTGACGTGTGTTTGGTTAGTAGAAGAGAGAGGCGGGTTAGTTGAGGATACCAAATGAGACATCTGTTTTTCAATGTTATTTGTTTTATCAGCAAGCTTAGAAACGAGAGAAGAAAGAGCCTGAATGGAATGGGACATAGAATGCATGTTGTCAGTGATTTCCTGATCACGGATAGCCTGCGCAGATGATTGGATGTCGTCAAAAATGTGCTTAAAGGAAGGAGTGTGAATACAATAAGAAGAATGGAATGCCTGGAGTCCATTGTTGGCCTTGTTGTCTTTAATGGTCTCATCGTCGAACATATGGGATTTACTGATCCACATTACCAGGTTGGATCCAACGTCAGCGAGCGCTTTGCCTGCAAGAACAGGGTCATTGTACCAAGGCAAGGGAGAGGTCCATGAAGGTTGGGTGAGAAAAGTGGTCATATGGTGTATGGTTTCTTGGGTAAGCTGCATAAAAGAATCAGAAACTCGCTTGGTGATCGCCGGATCTTTGTATTCATCCTCCGAGTTGTTATCGATGTTGACTTGCGGGGCCTGGCTGATGGGGTCATCAGGGATGTACAGGTCATCTGCATCCATAGCATCATCAATGTGGGTAGGGGGTGCGATGGCTTTATGTTCCTCCTCTGAGTTGGAGCACTCGAGCGAGTTCTGAGACTCGACGATGGGTGTCGGCGGGAGGTCTCCTTGCTTACAAAGGGCGGCAGCGTGAGTGTCCACCTCGATATCGGGGGACCAGTTGGCACGACTCTTCTTCACCTGTTCACAGATGGCATCGTTGTGGTTGTAGGTCTTATCGCGACCACATACGACGCAGAGCTTGGCTGCACCACTAACACAGCTGCGACTGTGATAGGGGAGATCCGATTTACACTCCTCACATTTAGTGGGGTCCTGTTAGGGTCGGGCGAATATTCCAATTCTTTAACCACGAAGGTATTGCCTTCCGGACTGTATGGTCCTCTGAGTGGTGTGTTACCGAGACGACTTTACTTATCTTCGACCGATCCCGTAACCAGCTTCTCCTTCGCTGCCCTTATCAGGTGGAACCTGAGGTTGGTATTGAAAGCACTTAGTTACAGCAGATAGGGGAGGTAATGCCCTAGAGGGTCGAGAGACGTTTGGTTATGCTGCGATGTTGTCTAGGAGGCAAACTGCAAGGCTTGGCGTAGCTGAGATGCACTCAACCAGACTTGGTTCTGTGGACAATGAGAGGAACCTTCTAAGCGTGGCGTAGCTGAGGGTCTACTCAATCAAAGTCAATCCTTATTCAACTTGGGACAAATCCTCAACCCAGTATGGGGCGGACTCGTTATTCAACCAAGGAGGATATTACACAGTGGTAGTTATAGATGTAGAGGTAGGGGTAAGAAGTAGCAGTGTTCTGTAACTTTTGAAGGCTTTTGAAAGCGATAGAGAATGGGGATCTGGGGTGCTAGTTACTCGGCCTTATATAGCCTACTGGATTTCTAATTTCTTTATGTTCTGTCCAACCAGATGCCCTTCCGTCTCCTTCCTATGTTTCAGGTGGCCGCAGCACTTGGCTGCTGCGGTGGGGATGTATGCACATGCATCCCGTCCAATGGTTTTCTTGCATTCTGCAATTTGGACTGCGGTGTGAGTCACGTGATGTCATGACCCGCGCGCTCGGGTGAGTACATCACTGATTCGGTAGTCGGGCTCCCACATCCTCCACATGCTTTGGTTTAATTAACTTCCTGCTTCTCCCGTGTGCTTCTATATCGGGGCTTTACTTCCCTGCTTCTCGAAGCGTCTCCCTCGGTTGTGGCACTGCATAGCCTATCGGGTTGCATTGCTGCGCTCGGGTGGTCATTCCTCCCATTCAAATCCATTGGGGATAACCATGTGGACCCATGGGTTATTCTTGGATCGCCATTCAGTGTCAGGTCCACTCGGTGATAGGGCTGCTCTGCCGAGACATGTCTCCATTGTGAATGGTGGGTCATGTGGTCCTAGGGCTAGAGTGATCTTGAATGTTCGTCTTCGTGACACGTGCTCGAATTCGTATAGCGTAATTGTGCCTTGATGCTTTATGTCCCTGAGGTATGCCCAACAGTGCTTGAGTGCTGTTGTTATGTGTATCGGTATGTCATTCCCTTGTACTGGACTCGGGGTAGGTATTCGTATCATCATCTTGCAGTTCCTGCATTCTTCGTGTGGCTCCTTATTGTATTGGATAACTGTATCCCATTTGTAGTTCTCCATGCCACGTTCTTCTTTACTGATGTGGACTTTATATGTCTTGGCATCTCGATAGTAGATTGCCTGTCCTGTTTCAAAGTATGGGGATTGGCCTTCCCACTTGTGTGCTCGTAATGTGACATCCTGGTCCATTAATCCTATTGTCTTCAGGAGTTCTGGGACCTTCTGTGCTACGTTCTGTAGTAGCATGCACTTGGTGCATTGGGGATCAACCTCCATTGGTTGTCCTTTACTTTCTTGACGTTTATGTGCCATGTCACTAGGTGTGACGGTGTAGCGTGACTGTGACTGACGGATTTTTGCCTGGGCAAGTATCCGTCAAGATCAGGTGACCACGTAATCACGTGTATGATCGATGATGATCTGCCTTGATCAACGTTTCCGAATGTGCGAAAATTTCCTTTCACTGGTCCTTGGGATTGGCAAGGGAAAGGGTAGACTTGGTTTTGTTTAGAGAGGCTTTTGCCCTGGTCAGCATCTTGCTGTCCATAGCAATAGAGAGAAATGTTGTGCGATAGATACTTTCCCACGGTCAAGATGGTGATGGTAGGAAGGTAAGAGGTGCTTATGTACATCCGGAGTGTGCATCCGCAACTTTCTGACTCTTGACTCCTATGGAGCGGCTAGTTAACATTCGAAGGGAACTATCCGTCAAGATCGCTCTGGGTGTTTATTGTTGCTGTCTCGTCTCTGAAATCCGGTGCAACACTCATAGGCATCCTCCGAAAACGCCTAGCCGAGTCGGCTAAGCTTGTTTTGCTATTACAGTATTAAACTCGGGATTGCTATCTTCTTCAAGTTACATGACTTGAGCACGTTGTTGGTGAACTCAGCCTTCAGATACGATATTTGTCGCCTTCTGATTGAGACATTTCGCTGATGAGCGTAGCCAACCCCCCCCCCCCCCCATACCAGGTGGCTCAGAGTTTGTCGAAGCCCCGAAGAAGGCTCTAGACTTAGTAGAAATAATCAATACCACGAAGCTTAAGATCGCCCCATAGACAGGAAGATCTGCCGCTTCAGCCCTAACAGAGTCGCTTGATTTTCTAGTAAGTTTAGTGTTCAGCTGCGGATGCGGACTGGTATTCCAGTTAAAATTCCTTATAGAATTCTATTCACAGGTTAGAAAGTTGTATTGGGAGTAAAACTTCGTGGATTGCGCACATGGAAGCACATCATGATGCATTATGGTAGGGACTACGGTGGCATCCGCCCGTGGTTAATCTCATCCATATCCACGGACAGCCCATCCATGGATAAAATTCTCACGGATGACGGATGATCCGTGGATAACGAGCCCAAGTTCGATCCTGGCTCTGGAAGACGAAATCATTCTTTCAGCCCTGTGGTCATGGGAACTTCCTTGCCCATTCTGGCATGGCCCAGGCTTACGTGTGGAAGTGTGAGATAACACTACTCCAGTAAGGTAAGCCTACTTTTATGACGTGACACATAAGCCATAACGTGAAAACCGTGGTATCCGTGGGACTCTTATCCACGGATATGGTATCCGTGAGAACCTCTGTCCGTGGTACGGTGCCGTGGATCCGGCCATCCACCGTAGTCCCTACATTATGGGCTGTAACGACTCGGAGACATCAACGATTTGGGTGGAAAGGAATTAACCGATCAAATTCCTTGAATGACCTCGGAACTGAGATTGTAGAGGTGAGCGAAGATCGAGCCGCGTCGCATGGTGCGGTATGAGCGTCGACGGAAAGATCTTGGAAAGTTATTCATGCGACGACGTCTCAAGGTAATAATCATTGTCGCACCTATCTGTGATCCAAGTGACGAGTACTCCTATCGCAAGAGATTCCTTCCGAGCATCAAACATCCCCGCGACAGTCGATTGCTGCCTTGAAAAATGATCCGCTCATGTTGATGCCCTAAAGGTCGTAAGTTGTATATCGTTGGATGCTGTGATCTTCCCAGTGATCAAATTTAGGGCCAATTTTTCTCTCTCCACTTCGTCCAGAGCTGCATGCTTGAAAACAACTTCGTGCTACTGTAAGTATATTCTCTTCGGCCTGAACCAGTCACTGATTGGTTGCTGTTTTCCTTCTTCTTATCAAAAGGGAGAGGTATCAATCGGCATTCAACTGACGTTCAGTTTTCCAGACTGTGTATCCATGTCTCGCAAGCTCGGCCTGAAGCCAGGATTGGACGAAGGATACTATATAGTATGCAGCAATTGGTACTCCAAGCATTATGGCAAAGCATACACTTAGACTGTACACATCTCAACACCGATAACGGCTTCTGTGATGTGCACGGTTTCTCTCTGTGTAATTGGGCGCTCTACGTGTAACGCGCTTAGAGTTCGCCTCTAACAATGATGCATATCCAAAAATTCGGCTGCGTTTATTACATCAACGAAATTATAGCAAGCATGCCTTGACACCGTCCCACTCGGCGCCGTTGACAAATAGGATAGCAGCTTACGAGCCTCTTTCGGTCCACATGCACGCATGAGCTCCAGGCTCAGCAACGCGGGGTAGTGACGAAGGAAAGCGACCGTACATCAAAGTTTGTAGGAACCTTTCACAGTCGGTTGCATCCTCGGACGTAAGGGCTAAGGATCGTACTATGTCAGACTAAGTTACTATTAGCACATCTAATGTGAAGTACATCTTGTCATTGCATCTGCCATCGAGACAATCAGGATGCGATTCTGCCTCGTCGATCGAAGATTGCATTCTCAACTCAATTGCGTGTAATCACCCATAGTCATCATATCAGTACGCCTCTATCACAAGAATCCACGGATCTTGAAAACTATATTTGAAGATCTAATCCGAGAGGTGACGGTGCGGGGTGATCAAAATAATTTCACGGGTAGAGCATACAGCTACAACACTCATCCGACCAACATCGAGCTTCGAAGAGCGTGCTGTTAGGATAAATCGAGCTCACAGTTGCTTCTAATAGGCGCTTCGGTCCCTCGAGACATGGGCGGCTCGCGTAAGAGTTGTATCCCGGCGTGCACATTGCAATTTCTCGTCTTGTAAATCAAAGCATTCGATCATGATGCTGCAAATGATACGCCCTTCTTCTTTGCAGGCACCGGGAACTGCGTTTCGGAGGGTTCCCGAGGTTTGCTCGCGGCTTTATGCATTTCAGCCTTCTGCTTCTTCGTCCGAGCCATCCGCGCACGAACTACTTCTTTTGCCTCTTTCTGCAACTAGTTTCAGAATGAGTTCTTCGCTTGTAATCAACTAGCTTACCAGCCGACTGTTGTCAGAGCAAGAGCGGGGCTTTTTCTTGTTTCCATGATCCTCATGACGTTCCTACACAAAGCAAAGATGATCGTAGCAAAGCTCTGTGAGCTTCCCACTCACTGTCAGAGCAATGAACGGAGCCTGACGTTATTGTGCCTTTTCTTGATGAGGGCCTTGTCTTCCTGCGTATCTGCGATTGATTCTGCGAGCAACAAGGCGTCACTCTTACATAAGTACTAAATGTTAGCCGTTTTACGGGTAGATGCAGACTGCGATATAAGAAATTCGCCTGTTACTGACCTTGGACTCGATGTATCGTTTTTCTTTCTTGGCCATGAAAAACTTGGGCGAGATCCGGAGTCTGGGCAACCGAAAATCATGTGATGTACAAAAAGCACCGCTGGTACAAATAGTACTAGTGTTGCCTTTCTTGGTCACACCGCCTTTGCTTTAACCTTCCAAGTCACGGAATGTTGCACACATATTGGACAGCAACTCAATAATTCAATAACTGAATGATCGCTTCCTTTCACGATCTATCAATGCGGGAAGTCCTCAACCATATGAGATCTCAAAATCCTGGCTTCTTGATTCAGAATTGGACTCGTCTAACGCTTTCTTGTAATAATAGCGTCACTTCACTTCATCTTCGCTCCTTGAAACAGTGTTCGGACTCATCTCGCATGGAGATCACTACTGCGCTTGTCGTGGATCATCAATGCGCAGCACTTTTTCGTCCTTCACATTCTCATGGGCGCCGCAGGTCCTCGCATGGGCCTCAGACTCGGATCGGTACGTCAGAGTTCACCCTGAACGCCTTCACATGCTCACGGTGGTGCTTGCCGATGCAGTGAAAGGAAGCGGCGCCGGTTCGAACTGCTTCGGGAACCGTCAATACTGCGTCTATTAGACTATGCACCGTAAGTGAAAGCAATCGCGAGCCACTTTCCCCTACTGTGTGTGATCCTTCCACAGCCTCAACGGACTTCTCGGGAAAGGCCAAAGAACGTGAATGTGGCGAATCGTTTTCAGACGCCTCTCTCTCCCGTAACCCTGTTACTTTCGCCGCAACCTTCGGCGGTATGTCGCTTTGACTGAGACATGAGCTTTGTTGATGCAGAGCGGTCGCCGCCTCATAATGCTTCAGACGTGATGGAAAGATCATTCTCTGGGCCATCACCGGGAAGACCTTCTCTTTAATTCCTGGAATATATATCTACTGGCTATGCTCCAATCTCTTGTAAGGTATAAAATGTAGACGTCGGTGAGTGAAGACAACCAGCAACCAGCCAACACATATCTTTCAGCTTCACTGAGATCTTTATCTTCACCACTTCCCAGAACGTACAGTGACTCTAGATTGCGCTATGTGCCATTGGAGAAGGTCTGCGGTCCTATTCGAGCATCGCTAGTCCTGGTTGTTGAAACACTTCCCAGAGTGACTAATTTCTATAGGCGATGTGGCCATTCAATTTCTCTCGTAAGTATCTCTTCCTATCAAGGCCTTCAGTGCTGTTCGATGAATAGTATCCATGCAGCCCGATGAAATGGTATGAAACACCGCACTTCCAGGGCGTATTGTAGAGCAGTGACATTCTTTCTCGTAGATCTACTGCGTCAGCCATAGATGCAAGTTCAGCCCAAACCATCCTATCGACTGTCTCCCTCCTAATTGTCAGAGAACCTGTTGGCAATAGTACGTACGATCTCTCCTTCCTTTTAAACTTGAAGCTCACATATTTCTCTAGTCGTCAATACCCGGAGCAGTACTGTACGTCACAAGCACCCGTTGTATCTACAGTCATGGCCTTCACTTCCTCACACCTCTTTGCAGCACCCCAGATTGACACAGTCTGCCCCTCCTGTGCAGCCGGGAATTACTCTGGCTCTCCATACTAATAGCGGGATTGAGGATGGACGAAGTTGACTATGTAATGTTACAATTTATTCATCTATAAATGTGCGATAGGCCAACCAGTATTTATCTCAAGCTTCAATTGTTTTTCAAGCTTTGTTGATATGCGAATTGTACAAAGTTGACCAGAAATCATTCGTTTATCCGTAGCTTTCCCCTGTTTGAGGCCTGCCGTGTCTCTAGAAGCTTTATGTACAGTATGTAAATGCATTAATATTGGAGATGATAAAGTTTGACGCGTGGTCGGACACGCGTTGCGTGACGTAGCCGTTGCGTTGTCAATTGCTACGGGCCACACTAATTCAGCGCTTAGCCGCTCCAAGCGAGTTCTTGTATAAATGAGTTCGAGTTGCCCACTGACATTCTCTCCCCGCTTCCACTCAAACCACGACTATGGCTGGTACGTTTGTGTCTCCCTTGATCCTGGCTTGCCAATGCGGTGCTTCACATGCTAACGACGCTGTCCATGCAGGAACTAAACGCAGTGCTTCTGAGGCTGGAGCAAGAGAGACGCGCGCGTCGAAAAACCCAAAGACCAACGACTCGCCTAAGTCCCCGAAGAACAGCAAAGGTGCAGGAAGGGGTGGAAAGAAGGGTGCAAAAGTAAGCATGACGTGTTGTTGCCTTGCTTGTACATGTCTAATCGCTCTACGTATCGTAACGTTAGGCATCTCTTGCGCCCTCAGCCTTCAAGTCGAAGGCTCTCCCGTTGCATGTCAACTTCACGCACACACCACCAGCCATTCCAGCTGATGACAAGACAGTGCCTTCGACCTCTGCGGACCCAGGATCGATCGGTTCAGCAACTCTGGTACCGACTGAGTTCAGCACGGGGAGTTACGGTTGGAAGGGCAACAAGCGTGTCACAATAGAAATCCCGAACCCAGATGGAGGTGAGGGTGAGAAGGTGCAAGTTATGATCTCGTGCGTTGCTGCTCCCCGTCTCGAACTTTCAAGAAAATCTGATGATTTGGCCAGAATCAATGCGACTGTCCTCGGCAGTAAGAATGCTAAAGATGGTAAAGACGAAGACACTAAGGATTCAAAGGAAGTGAACGAAGAAGCTGACAAGGTCGAAGATGTGGCTGATGCTGCTGAAGACCCTGCGGAAGAATGAATCGCGCTCTTTCACGTCACCTAAGCTGCTATCTTTCTGAATTTCTATGAGCAGCCATCCTTAAATATCATGGAATTGTCCAAACATCTTGATACATATAATGAAGTTTTTTTTCTGGATGGAGTCAACATTAATCACGACAGGAGTGCTTCGAGGATTACTGCCATTTTTATTTTGGCTCCCTTGACTATGCCTTATATCACCCGCAATCGTATCTCAACTTCACTTTATTCGCAACACTCTTCCGAACCCTCCTCTTCTTTCGTATTGGCGTTATCGTAACACCATTATATCTTGTCTTAGAATCCTCGGCCACTCTAGAGTGTAAAATGAAGGGTTGCGATTTGAATGGTACCAGTAAATCAGCTTGCATTGCTAATTCGTCCATCACGCAAGTATCCAAGAATGACATTACATCTGCTTAGTGGCTTCAAGTTCCTCTCGGACTGCTCCCATAGAGTGCCCATTCGACCAGAAGGTGACAGTGACCACACTAGATCGCTGGGACGTGCAATGCTCTGGTTCGGGCGTACGAAACTATGAATATGCGTACTCAACTTAGTATGGACAATGAGTCGAACATCTCGACCGATCTGGTAAATTATCTATAAGGAACATTTAGAAGAACATGTCTTGGGGGCTGACGAAGCAGGTCGACATGCTCGAATATCGGGAAGGCCTGGTTGGCAGGGGTGAAGTCATACGAGGATGCGATAGAAAAACCAACACACCCTGAAGGTGTTACTGTATTGACTTGCGACAATGTAGCCATACAGCTCTGTGCGCACAATCGCTTTCCTGTAGCTTACACTTCAAGTGGTGTAAAGGCCCTGTCTACAAGAGCGTAGGCGAGAAATCTTAAGAAACGGGAGCTGCTATTCCTGGGATCCACGCTTATAACTGAATGGTAGGCGTGATGGGAGTAAAAGAGGCATGGCTTAAGGCACTGTCTGACCAGCTCTTACATAGAGAAACGTTCATCGGAGCAGTGCAAAGACTGCGAACATCAAGCATCGTAGGTGGAGACAGAACATAGCCCCTTTGAAGATGCAATATAAGTTGTGTTCCAGGGAAGCTCAATCAGACTTATAGCATCCATCGCAGCGCGTCCGAGTCAGCTGTGATGAGATAAGATGCAGTATGGCCCACTTCTACATCAGGAAAAACCTCCCACTCAGAAACCCTTAGAAAGTTATTAGAATTGTAGTAAATTGTAGAATCTTTGGAATGTCATGAGAATGCAGTCCAAAATTTAGAAAACTTGTAGAATTTCATGGAAAATTGTCCAAGTTTTGAAATTGAACAGAATCGGCAGCTTGAAATTTAGAATATGGATAGAAAAATGATACACCTCATAGATTCTATGGAATTTTGTAGAATAAAAAACTGATTGTGGAATTCATTAGATTTTGCCATGGCTTGACACAGGTGCAGGTACTAGATTGGCTTCTTGGACCTATACTGGGACCCATGAACTATCTGCAGCTTACAGTGTTTTTCATAAGTCTTGAGACATGTGAAGATCACAAAATTTGAGCATTTCAGCACCTCAAAAACTTGTAAAATCCATATCTCTGTCAATTCTTCACAGAATCAGTTCAAAAATGTTGCCAAATTTATTTTCAGCAGCTTCTAAATTTTTGTGAGCTTAGAGGACAGAAGGTGGAATACTGAGGCTGCAGTAGTGAGAATGGGTGTTTTTCTAGCAAAACTCCTTCCCTGATTTTTACTGAGCTCAATTTTGAAGCTAATGACATGACACTTGTTGGAGAATGGTCTATATATTATATGGTTGATTTTATGAGGGCTGAACTAAAGTGAATATTAATGTCTCCTCTTGTTCTGCTTGACTGTTGTGCTGAAACTCTTAAATTTGCTTGACTCAGGCAGTCTTCAAAAAATTGCCTGCATTTTTATAAGCCATATAATATTCAATATACATTATACAGACCATTATCCAACAATTTCATGCCATTAGCTTCAAAATTGAGCTCAGGGAAATTCAGGAAAGGAGTTTTGCTAGAAAAACACATATTCTCACTACTGCAGCCTCAATATTCCATCTTCTGTCCTCTAAGCTCAAATAAATTTTTGAAACCATTGAAACATAAATTTAGCAACTTTTTTGAAGAGTTTTTGTGAAGAATTGAGTTAGATATGATGTATTTTGTATTTGGAGGCACTTCAGGTGACAAAAACTGCTAAGTCCAATCCTGGATGTCGTCCACAGAAGAGGTGTGGGGACTTGATCACGTGTATGTTGGTTTTGACGCGGCGCGCCACACAGTCTTCACATCTGCTACCACTCCAATATGTCTGGCGCCGATGTCCTTACAGAACGTCTGAACATACCCTCGATCACACCCACCGCAACCATTACGCACACAGCAGTAGCCTTACCGGCCGCCTGGTGGGACGCACTCACTGCCGCAGGCAACACGCCGTCCGACTTCCGACTTTCAACTTGCTCATCTTCAAGCCGAAGACCGTAAAGTCTGAACTTCTCTGCGCTGAACAAACTGTCAAGTGAAAAGTGCTTCATGTGCTCGACGTCAATGAGTGGTGGGCGTGGCGGCCTTCCATTCGCAGGCAGGTATCCATCGCCTATGGTTCGCTCTTCCAGTCAGGTGGCGCGGGCGCTGTGGGCAACAAGCGTACGCGTAGGAAATGTGGCAGCTCAACACGCAACGAGTCGGACCGTATCAGTGCTTCTGCCAATCAGTCCAACGTGAATGCTACTTCCTCCTTCAAACACGTCGCGCCGAGCAGTCTGCGAACCGCTGGGTCGCGGGCAGCACGTCCAGGTGTGGGGCCTCAATTGACACAGATTCACCCGAGATTGTGGACAAGAAAGTCCATTTGCTGCTCAACAAGTCCACTATCGAGAACTTTGAGTCCATCTCAAACCAGATCATTGCGTGGGCAAACAAAAGTGAGAGCGAGAAGGATGGGCATACGCTCATTCAGCTCATTCGGCTTGTGTTCGAGAAGGCGACGGATGAGGCGGCCTGGAGTGAGATGTATGCTCGCTTGTGCCGTAAGATGATGGAGCAGATCAGTCCGAACGTGCAGGATGATGGTATCCGCAATGCTGAGGGCAAGCCGATAACAGGTGATCTGCTTTTCCGTAAGTACCTTCTGAATCGTTGTCAGGAAGACTTCGAGCGCGGCTGGACGCAGAAGGAGTCGATGGCGGCAGCGGCTCTCGTGAAGGCGACAGAGGATCAGGCTGTTAAGGATGCCAACGAAAAGGAAGAAAACAAGGAGGCTGGCGAGAATGCGCTGTACTCGGACGAATACCACACTGCTCAGAAGGCCAAGCGTCAAGGTCTCGGACTCGTCAAGTTCATCGGTGAGCTCTTCAATCTTCAGATGCTCATGGAACGTATCATGTATGAGTGTTTAAAGAAGCTGCTCAGCAACGTCGACAATCCCGAGGAGGAAGAGATCGAAAGTTTATGTAAACTACTGACAAGTGTTTGTCAGGCGCTCGATACCTCTAAGGCTCGCGGACACATGGATGTCTATTTCAGTCGGATGAAGGAGCTTGCGAAGAGCAGCAACGTGTCGTCTCGTATGCAGTTCATGTTACAAGTGCGTACCTTCTGTTTCATAGTCTTTCGTTGAGCTGACTCTCGTGGACAGGATGTGATTGAATTGCGGGAAAGGAAACGGACTACCCGCAACTTGGTCGCTGCTCCGTCGACAATCGCCCAGATTCATGAGGCGGTACGCGCCCTTGCTTTGTTACTCACTTTCACTTGTGCTTACCAATATACAGGCCGCGAAAGAGAAGGCACAACAGGAGCAACATAACTTGGCACGGTCGGCCATGTCTCGTGGTGGTTCACGCCGTGGCCATGATCGTGACGGCAGTGGCACCATGAACTTCGGACCAGCTAGCGTCTTCACGAAGAAGGGAGACACCCACGTCTGCAATTGCCATCCAGGAAAAGGCAGCGAAAGAGGAAGGGAGAAACGACGGCACCGTGAAGGCTGCGTTTGGCGTGAAGAAAGAGGTCGACTTTCCGGTATCGTTACGAAGGTGTGCTGATTGTTCTGTAATCCCTCACTTAGTGCTGACAAGTATCATAGGTGCTGATCAAGGCCGATATGTTAGACTACTACAGCGTTAGTAGATGCTACAGTCTTAATCACTGGCCGCACAGCATCTGGGAAGCAGTACAAGGTATTTTGAAAAAACAAGCATCTGCATCTCAGGTTCTTACTTGCCAACAGAACGGTTCAACGCAAGAATCAAGGAGATGGGTGAGTGTAGAGCACTCACACCATCGACTTCCCTCTTCGCGGTACATGCGCTCGCCTCTGATTTTACTGTCTTCCTCCCTGGAACCAACATTGCTTCATACTGGCGTGCTCTCGAAACGGGGAGACCAAGCTTCACGAGGTAGATTTCGTGGAACTCAAGGCCGAGGCTGTGGTGCCTGCTGTGCGCACGTCTGCAATTGCCGCCCAGGAAAAGGCAACGAAAGAGGAAGGGAGAATTGACGGCACGTGAAGATTGCTATTGGCATGAAGAAAGAGGTCGACTTTCCGGGTTGGTATACGAACGTGCGTTGATTGTTCTGTAATCCCTCACTTTGTGCTGACGAGTATTATAGGCGCTGATTAAGGTCGATATGACATGCGTCTTCAGAGGGAGCTCCGAGCTTGAGGAGCCCATAGCAATCCGTCCGACTACAGAAACGGCTATGTATCCCTACTACACCAAATGTATCAAGAGCTATCGTGGTCTACCCCTCAAGCCCAACCAGTGGATCAGTGTTACGCGCTGGGAGTCCAAGAGCCCCCAGCCGTTCCTCCGTACGCGCGAGTTCCTATGACAGGAAGGCCACACTACGCATCTCACGAAGGAGGCCGACACTGAAGTACGGGTAATTCTCAATTTACATCGTCGCGTGTACGAGGTGCTGCTTACCGTACTCGTCATCACAGGCATCAAGTCGGACAAGGAGAAGTTTGCCGGTGGTCTTTACATGACGACCGGCCGTGGTATCCAAGCTGCGACGTCGCATTGCCTTGGCCAAGACTTCTCACGGCCAGAGATGTTCAACGTCGTGGTCGAAGACCTGGACGATCCGCAGGGTACGGGTCCGAACGGTGGTAAATAATTCCGTGGCAGAACTCGTGAGGCCTTAGCACGCACATGGTCGGAATCATGGTCATGATTTGCGGCGACAACCAGGGTCTTGTTCTCCCATCACGCATCGCTCGCGGACAAGCAATCGTTGTCCCCTGCGGTATCATCATGCGCACTAATAAGCAGGAGTTATACGACCGCTGTGAGGAGCTCGCGAAGACGCTCAGGAAAGCGCGAAGGTGGATGTACGGAACGGCGACACTCCTGGCTACAAGTTCAACGACTGGGAACAGAAGGCGCGAAAATTCAATTATTCCTTATTTCTCGGTTTTCCTGTGGTCTTACAAATGGCTTTTTGTCCAGGTGTTCCACTTCGCCTTGAACTCGGTCCGGTTGATATCTAGAAGAAGCAAACACTTTCTGTGCGACGTGATACGGGCTTGAAGGAGACTGCCGTACCTGCACTTCTCAAGACTATCCAACAGGAGATGTTCGAGTACGCGAAGGCAAGGTACATGTCTTCCCTGCGTGTCGTGACAATGGGACGATGTCGTGCTGACATTGCTTCATACTTGCGTACTCTCAAAACCGGCGAGACCAAGCTTCACAAGGTAGATTTTGTGGAACTCAAGGCCGATGCTGCGGCGCGCCTTACATCGTCGCATGTACAAAAGGAGCTGCTTGCCGTACCCGTCATCCCGGGCATCAAATCTGAGAAGAAGTTCGCCGGTGGTCTGTACATGATGACCGTGAAAGGCTTCATTCCGATGACCGGCCGTGGCGTCCTTTTAGTTTGGAATGCCACCTAAAACCGGTAAGAAATGGTGTGAAATGCTATTAGAATTTATTGGAATACATAGAATCTGCTCATAAATCGTACGATGCTTGGGATTCTGTTGGAATCAGAATCGGCCAGAATCCGTTAGAATTGCTTGAATATTCTGCAGATTCTATATATTCTACGGTTTCTGACCGGGAGGTTTTTCCTGATGTAGGAGCAAGACATCACTTTGCTTAGTCTCATAGGCTTCAGCTCTCGTATTTCATTTTTAGCAAGCTTTAATTAATAACGTTCATCTTTTCTAGCCCGTATACCAGTTATATATGCCAAGGGCAACAAATCAATTGCTGTTGGGTTCTTCTCCTTTGATCGTGGGTTGGACAAAAAGCTTCTTTGTGTCAACTTTTATCTATAATACAATTGTTCATAATTAAATACCACATGAACCGATTTATCACTTATGATACGACTCATGGAATAGTATTAGTACTTTAGTAAATTATGCAGGCTCGACTCGAAATGCGGAGTTTAAAACTAAGTCGCGTCGCGACACGCTGTTAGCACGTGATGCACGCGTGGCCCGCGAGTTCTCAGAGGACGCCCCTCATCTCTCGTCTCTCATCTCTCATCACATCCACAAGACCTCAAAGCTTAAAATGACTTCTGAGTGCACTCACCTTTCGCGTCTTCCCGGGCTTTCTGCTCCGAAACTGTCACAGTCTGTTCACCGCGAGGAGTGTACGCAGTGCTTTGACAATCAGGTGCGGTAAATTGTACCTTTCTACTTACGCCACACACTCACACTGTGGTCTAGGATAGCGAAGCAGGTATAGACGTTTGTCTCTCATGCTTCAACGGTGGCTGTCTTAGCTCCGAACGCCACCATGCGCGTACGCATGTCGAGAAGACCGGTCATACCTTTACTCTGAACGTCAAGCGCAGGCCCAAACCGACGAGCGCTAAGCGAGTGTGTCCTCATTGCATCTATCGAGAAAGATATATTTTAACCGAATGATCTGCCACAGGAGAATAATGAAGAGCCTCCGGCAAAGATGACGAAACTTGCGATCATAGAAGAACGCGAAGGAGATAAATTTGAACATATCACGACGTTGAAATGCTGGAGCTGTGAAAACCTCTCGGGGCGTGAACTATCCGAGCTTTCTAACGAGTCGAAGGTGAAAGATATTATACACGACGTCATGACCTCGTTGTCTTCTGCGCGCCAGTCAGAAGTTAAGGCTTGGGAGGAGGAGATCACGGCATGCGAGCATACCTTGATGCTCGAGCAGGCATCTACCGGACCCATTCTAGAGTCCGGTCTCGCGCATTGTCAAAAATGCGATCTAAAAGAGAATCTGTGGCTTTGTCTAACTTGTGGATCTCTTGGGTGCGGTAGGCAGCAGTTTGGTGGATTGGGCGGGAATGGTCATGGACTGGCTCACTACGAAGAGACCCACCACCCGGTGAGCGTCAAACTCGGCACCATCACTCCAGAAGGAAGTGCAGGTTAGTTTCCGCTCCGTTCAGCCGGTGAAAGATCTTATGACCTGTGTCGTCTAGATATCTACTGCTACGAGTGTAATGACGCTAGGCTTGACTTGGATCTCGCTGCACATCTGCATACATTCGGCATCAACGTCAGCACGCAGACGAAAACGGAGAAATCCATGACTGAATTGGTTCGTGTGCATTGTAAATTTTTCATCCCGCTCTAATGGCTTAGGAAAAAAGCAAATCGAGCACAATCTCAAGTTCGACTTCAGCTTGACGGATGAATCCGGGAAAGCGCTTGAACCTGTCTTTGGCCAGGGCTTGACTGGGCTCACAAACCTTGGTAACAGGTTCGAATTCTCGTTAGTAATCGGAATCATTCACTGACCAAACTCGAAGCTGCTACATGGCCTCTGTGGTTCAGGTTCTCTTTGCACTCCCGGATTTCCAGGCTCGGTATTTTCCTTCGGCACCCCATCATTGGCAGACATGTCCGGAGCTTCTTCCTGCATCTTGCCTTGAATGCCAGATGCATAAGCTCGCCGACGGACTGCTTTCTGGCCGTTACTCAAAACCATGTACTACACCATCAGATAATCAGCTAGCACATGACTCTCCGGCGCCAGTTTTCCAGGAAGGAGTACGCCCGGTCACGTTCAAGGCGCTTATTGGCAAGGGTCACGCAGAATTTGCAACTATGCGGCAACAAGATGCAGAGGAGTTCTTTTCACATCTGCTTACGGTTCTACGCCAGAACGCGAAGAAACGTGGGCTCAAGCCAGAGGATGAGCCGACGGAAACATTTACTTTCGGTATGGAGCAACGCTTGCAGTGTAACGACTGCAAGCGTGTAAGATACCGCGTAGACAGCCAGGACACTCTGAGCGTACCGGTGCCTGCGCGTGAAAAGGGAAAGGACGCGGAGGGAAGAGTCCTTTATGAAGACGTTGCATTGACGGAGTCGTTGGGTTCTGTGACTGCAGATGAAGCATTAGAGTATCAATGCCCAAACTGTAGCAAGAACGTCCTCGCTATCAAGTAAGCCCACTTCCTTGGTTTCTTCGATCCAAGCCTACTTAAATTTTAATGAAGGAGATCCCGTTTCTCTACCTTTCCTAAGGTGCTCATACTCCACGCAAAAAAGTTCCAGCTCGTCAACTGGGTCCCAGTCAAACTTGGTCAGAGCTGTCTTCGTGTGTCCCTTAAACGTAACATGTTGACAAAAGAACAGACATTCCTCTCATATTGCCTGCCGACGACGAGTTGATCTTGGACTCCTACCTCAGCCAGGGCCTACAGCCTGACGAGACCGAACTTCCAGACGAAACAGCTGGTACGTCGTCCTTCCATCCGTGTTTTCTATTTCTTTTCATGTTCATACTTTCGTTACAGCATCGGTGGAACCAAGTTTCAATGAAGCTGCGATGGGCCAGCTAGAAGCAATGGGATTTCCGCAAATTCGATGCAAAAAGGCCCTTCTTGCAACAGGTAATGCTGATCCGGAGGCGGCTATGGAATGGTTATTTGCGCATATGGAAGATCCGGGTTAGCTAACATTTCTCAGAGTACTTCTCGATAATCTAGACATACTAACTCCAACCTGCGATAGACATCGACGACCCTATACCTACTGGTGGAAATGTAGCAGCGAGCGGACCCGAACCATCTGCAGAACAGATTAGCATGCTTGCTGACATGGGCTTCACACCTGCGCAGGCAAAGAAGGCACTCCGCGAGACTGTTAGCAGTGTTTCCTTTTACTTCAGATCTCCGAAAGCTTATCTGATGTCGGATACTTTTTCTCAAGGGTGGAAATGCCGAGCGTGCTGTCGAGTGGCTCTTCAGTCATCCGGGCGACACGGGTGAGGACTCTGCTGCGTCCGCTCCTGCGTCTACCTCACCAAAATACCCTGGCGGATCTGCGGCACTCCCGGCAAGGTACCGTCTCAAAGCCTTCATCTCACATAAGGGCCCTTCCGTACATTCGGGGCACTACGTCTCGCACATCAAGACTGAAAAGGAGGGCTGGGTGCTCTTCAATGACGAGAAGATTGTTCGTGCTGATGACGACAGCGTAAGAGAATTGAAGAAACTCGCTTATCTGTATGTGTTCCAGCGTGTTTGAGACAAGTTGGGCAACGAGAGGGACTTGATGGTACTGGCGTTGAATGGAGAGAAATGCAGGGAAAACTGAAGACTGTACCTGCTTTGTACAACGATAAGAACAATAACAGAACAAAACTGTACATCTGTCATCTTACATGCACGCATGCGCTTCCACATCTCAATCTGAACGTATTAGAAGGGATAAGTAATACAACAGTAGTTGAACATACAAATACAGTGCGAGGGCGAGGAGCCTGATAGATGAAGACAATTAGATCACCTTTCTTCTCTTTGCATCCCGTTCCTCGACCTCCTCCCCGCCACTTTCTGTATCTTCTGAGCGAGCCTCCTTCAGCCCCTTCATTTTCCTTGTCTGCAACTTGCTGAGGTCCTGCTTGCCGATGTGCAGACGACCGCGAACGTCGCCCATTTCGTCTGTCTCGACGTTCTTCTTGCGCTTTCCAAGCCCCTTCTCGACGTCCTGTTTCTTGAGCTTCGGGCGGCGCAATGCGGCCTTCAGCATCTCCGGATCTGCAGGTTGGTGTCGCCGGAGCGAGAGGTCAAGTGAAGGACCCATAGGAACGAGCTTGACGCGCGGGATTTTAGTGCCTGACGCAACCGCACTGATCGTATATGTCCGCAAGTGGACTTTTGGGAGGTTCTTCGTGTCGTCCCCCATGGCGTCTATGGACGCAGCATTCAGCCCTTCTGGCGTCGGTGCAAGCTGTACGCTAATGACGTGCTCAACGCCAGATAGATGTATGCCATCGATGACTTCACTACCGAAGAAGTCAAGCAGGAGTGACTTGAGCTGCGTGAAACGAGGGTGGGTATCGAAGAGGTCAGACGCGAAATGCATGAGTGGCCTGTGCCCTGGGGTCGATTTCTTTGTCTGTATATATAGAGATTAGCATATAGGAGTGAAGAGTATAGTATGCGCACCTTGAAGTGTTCCATGCTCACGAACTTGTCCACGCCAACCTCACACATATCGAGCACTTTCCCGTTGAACATGCGAACGAACGTAAGACCATCTGGCCTCTTTTTCGTGCTCTGTCCAACAACGAACATCGAGGCATCG
Organism: Porodaedalea pini; assembly: GCA_002794775.1. Taxonomy (NCBI): domain Eukaryota; kingdom Fungi; phylum Basidiomycota; class Agaricomycetes; order Hymenochaetales; family Hymenochaetaceae; genus Porodaedalea; species Porodaedalea pini. The sequence continues at coordinate 315,623 of NBAY01000027.1, read as the reverse complement.
TTTTTATTCGACCAAAACTCCAAGGAGGACGCGTCCTCGAACGGCCGGATGGTGTTTTTCTTTGAGAACGAGATGGCATTCGGCCGCTTCAGAGCCATCTGAGGAGATAGGCAAACACACTGTGAGCAGGGGATAAGTAGGGTAAAGCTTCACACTGACCAGCTCCTTCATGGCACCATTCAACACTTCACCCGTTGAAGTGCCCTTCACAAAAACCGCAGTACGAGGATCCTCAACTTCCTTGGGCTCACGGGCTTCGAGTGCTCTCTTCGAGCGTGCATTGCGAGGTTTTCTGTATGTACTGGGGTCAGCTTTTGATGCTTTCAGCAAATAGGTAAATGACTTACACGACTCGTAGCATAGTGCTGAATACCAACTTGAGATCGAAAAAAGATTTGAGAAAACGTCGGTGTCCACGACGATCATTCTGACCATAAACAGCAACTTGTTCTCACTTATGATCGGACTAAAAGAATAATTCAAAAAACTACTATTCTTGACTCTTTGACTCTCGTCATGATCACTACAGCACGAAGCAGACTCCAAAAGCTTATGGCAGTCATTCTCATTCGTTATATCCTATGAAATCGAGCTCTAATGTCTGTTCGTCAAATGCTGACCTGCTGGGGCAGCCTGCTATCTTGAAAACGCGCCTTGAGCTAAAAGTGTGCATACCATCCATCCCAAGAGCTTTGTTTTTTCGGCGTCCTGCAGATGGACTGCGACACGAGCCACTGCTCTGTCTACTTGGATGATTGTTTGAACCTAAGAAGATCTTCGCAATGCAGTACATGCTCGAGTCGCTAGTCAGCGACAGTAGGAGATGTATAGTATGTCAACATTGGCCTGGCGTGAGTCTAGGATTCTCTACTAGGCTAGTCCAGAGTCAAATTAAGACTGATCTTGATGTTTCTTACGATAGAGCCACCCTATTGACTTCTGATGGTTATGGTCCCCAAGACACTCGGAGGAAAACGATGTTTTTTTTAAGATAGCTGACTCCGCCACCCGATTTCGGAGTGGGTAAGTTATGATAGTCTTCGATCTTCGACCTCTCTCTGGTAGATTAAGCCTCATCAAGGATTCCGCTCTCACCAATAGGCCGATAACTCCCCGCTAGCCTTCGCGAGCTTGTGGCCGTAGTGACTCGACCAAAGAGTAGTTTGAATACTCCTCAGCTCTCACCGGCTTGGAGTTACGTAAAAGTGGAACGGGTGAGTCGGTTTCATGCACTTCCCGACCTTGCTTTCAGATTGCCTTGTTTTTACTTAGACCCCGGCATAATCATTTGTCCTGAAATTCTGCTTCCCATCCAATAACCGGAACAACTGTGTAGCCTGGAATGCGGCCTGTGTTTGAATATGAAAGTAGAGTTCAGAGCATAAAAACCTCGAGGGGAGTATATTTATACTACGACAAACGTTTACATTGGGCTAAAGATTTTCAATCCGGCAGTAATCAACCTGTGATCCTATGGCATCCCTCCTCTACAATCAGAGAAGAGGAACAATCAGAGATGCCCACAAAAAGGTGTCCATTCGACACAAATTACGCTTGTCCACCATGCGTTTTCTCAAGATTAAGTCCTTTGGTAGGGCGAAGATCGCGATTTTGACGCGACGTCTGGGCTGGGGACCACAGTCTGAGTATTTCAGCTCCCGCCACTATCCACTGATCAATAACCCGTTTTCGAACACAAATCTCGGCACATAATTAAGGGACTAATTTAGGATCTTCCCGCGTGCATCTAACGGCCATCGGAGTCCACGGTTCTCCTCCGGACGGTTCCAATCTTGGAAGCTACTTTCAACGGATCACACCTTGACAATGACAGGTGCAGAACTTGCTCGTCGAGATCGACTGTCGTCCTCTCCAGGAAACTCAAGTTTACCCTCCTTTCCATATGCTCGCAATCACATGTGCGGGGTAGTTCTTCCGATGGGCGAAGCTTGGTCAACGCTTCTGAGTGGAAGGGGAAAGTAAAAATGCGCTCTGGGGCCGTCAAAGATGGCGGCATTATCCCCAACCTAAGAAACTACTTCGGTAAGGTTTCTTCGAGACTCTGGCGAGAAACAAACTTTTTGAGACGGGAACGGAAGCATCGAGAACTTTCATCTTTGGCACAGTCACTTCCCATTCGAGTGTGCTAGTGATTCATATCTCTAATCCCAGCTTGCCTTTTTGCTTTGCATGACTGTCAGCTCTCTGCATTCATGCTCTTAACGTTTAGTAGCACACGGCCGTCTGAAAAGAAGAGCAAGAACCTTATTCACAACAAAAAATTTGGGCCTACAAAGTTTCGATCATTCTCGATCTCACGGCGGTCGCTTCCGTGTCCGTCGCAGAACGGTGATCACTTGCTCAACTGAAGCGACACCGTGCGAGTTGATCATCTGTACTCCCGAGAAGGCCGAAGCTTGCTTTCGAGAAAGATAGTAACGAGTTCACCCGTTGTGAAGCGCTTTCACCCGCAGAAGCACGGTGGGCGTATTTTTTTTTTTTTCTCACTCGTTCTGGAATTGTTGTTCTCCGCGATAGGACAAAAAAAGTCAGACCAACTCGATCGTGAAAAAATGCCTCGATCCGAAACGCGCTCTCCATGCCACGTACACGTATCTGCTATGTGAATTAGGTGCGTGTGTAACATGGTCTGGTGAGCATCTTCCAGAATTCACAGCAGGTTGAATGCATCAATCGGAGCCGGATGCCTAGACAAGTCTGACCCTTTTCAACATGGACGACAGACTGTATTTTCCCCCTTCCCCTACAGGTCGTCGTGCAATCGCGCCACCCCCTCATAATGATCCTCTCGCACTCAGGCCCCGCCACTCTGCCCGATCCCCCAGTTGGCACGCGAGTGTACAGAACTTCGCAGTACCGCACCTGATACAGAGTCTAGAGGTCTAGTCATTCATAGATCTGTGTCTCATTCATTTCAAGGATCGTCGTATTCTCAAAAGGGGTTCTTCCCCTTCCAAATCTTTGACGGAAGGTTTGAGCCGCGTTTACCATCGAACCGTAAGGCCGGAACGAATCGATTAGATTTGTGGAAGAACAAGGGCCACCATACGCGATGATATTCTCCCAAGGTGAGCGTTATGGGAATGTGCGTTTGAATTACAAGGCGTCCGACAGAACGCTGTGACTAAGATTCAATCGATTCGTATTCTGCGACGCCACCGGCGCGTCGAGCCGCGTTTTTTTTTTTCCCTCGCAAGTTGCAAGTTGTGTTTACTTACCGTTGCTCAAAGTCTTGGCTGACTCGCTTAGAGGGTTGCATTGTAGATCAGGTCCGAATGGCATTCGATGAAAGGCATTGAACTGAAGGGCTGAAGGGCCTCAAATGATCTGCAAGAGAACAAGGCTATCCAAATGCGTTTCTGTTCTCTTTCGAATTCGAAAATGAGTTGCTCGCGGAGTTAGTCGTCGCAGGGAGGACGCTTCTGATGAGTACACTGCGAAGCTCTGGTGTTTCTACGGCGTCAAGATTCCTTCGACAATTCACAGGGCCGCGGCAACACGCCTTTCAATATTAAAAAAAAAAAACCTGATCAGAATGCCGTCCATAACAAGATTGTATCTGCCACACAAGAATAGTACGGATACATATGGTACCGAATTCCCTGCCGAGGATGCCACTGGCTATTATGAATGCTCCGGACTAGAAGCTGTACTCCTAACGATAAGATTCAGTACAGTAAGTGAATGCCTCTCGACAAGAATATAAGAATTAGAGCCGTCTAGATCCATCCGTCCTTCACGCTTGATCTAGAGTACTATTCGCTGTCCGTACAAATCGAGAGCATTCCCCAAGGCCCATGTATAATATCCTCACCCGGCGTTGTGCACGTGACGTTGCCTTTCAGTAGTTACTCCGGCGGCAGGAACAAAGACGGGATGGCTGTGTCGGTCGTCGGAACCTGGGGCCTGACTTTCAGGAGAAAAAAAGAATCGACGACTCAAAACACAAAATCAGACTCTGAACTTTGTCCTTCCGTGATCGCCTTCGCTGCGCATGCTGTTCCTGGCTTAGATCTCAGGCTGCTGCCCACGGCATTTCTGTAGTAAAAACGCAGTGTAGTCTTGCCCCAACTTGAAAACTTCGCTCCTCGTGATCCATGCCGACGCACAAGACGTGCTTCGGATTGTGGGCGATAGCGGCCGAAGGCGCGTATGTTGCTCTAATGTTTCATTGCGATTGCGCGCAGAAGCTTAAGGCTTTGTGGTCACTTGCTCGTGCCCACGGTACCCCGCGCGGGGGAAAAGTGAGAAAGACTCGGACAAATGAAGCGCGATGTTCGGACTTTCGTGCGATACTATCGCGCCGTGCAATCGAACGTTCATTGCATTCAGGTTTCTTTCGTACGAGGAGGGTTTTCGCCTTGAGCTTTGATAACTTGGCCCCAGCCATGGAGTTCGATCAGTGACGAACCTCTTGTTCCCATGTCGACTGATGGCTCAGTGAATCGGATGGGACCTCCACCGGACGAAAAATGACATGTCCTCCGGGGCCGAGACTCGGCCTTCCCGGGGCAGTGCTGCGCTTTCGATAAGGTCCAATGATCTTCCGCCTTCCCCATCGCCGAGCCGGCACATTGGCGCGTGATCGGCACGTGCGTCCGTCGTTTTGAAAAGAAAGAAAAGAAAGAAGAAAAAAAAGACGAAAAGGCGGTGATTCGCGGCTCCGGAATGCCCGGCCGTATCCGAGACGGGCCTCCGTTCGTCGGTCCAAATGACCCCCGCGCGCTGCCAGTGCCACCCCCGCACACAACGGGATCACTCGTAAGGATCGAATTTTTTGGTCCGTGCCACTTTATCAAAAACAGCGCGAAACGAGCTCGGAGAGGCAATTTATCAAACCTAGGCTCCGACCGATTTGCGTTTTGCGTTCCGAATAGTATGTGAAATCGTCTTCGCGCGAGGCTCTCGACTCGACTCGGATTGATATGGTGCGCGCTCATTGCGCGCGGCGACCAAGAACAGTTCAGGGTCAGCGTAGACATGGGACTTCGCTGATTGTGTTTCGACCGAATGGGTCAACGCCCACTTTGAGAACAAAGGCGCGCATCCCCAAGGTGGGCGGCATCTGTAGCATCAGAAACACGATACGGATCGCCTGCGTCAATCAGGATCGGAATCGCGGAATCGATATTTGAGGGGGGGGGGGTCTACAATTTCCGGGAAAGTGATGTTCCCAAGGGCTCGTCGCTGGAAGAAACACGTTACAGGTGTCCAGTCATCCCCAAGCTGCCCTGCTTTCCGTTCTAACTTCTATGCAACGATCTGGCCAGGCATCAAATTTGTGTGCGTGGCGCGTATTAGTGTCTGTCTTGTCCTGAACTCTTGTGTGTCTTTGCCCTCGATCAAACAACGCTTGAGCTTTGCAGCTCTAACGAACCTGTGTTTTGCCTAGAAAGGCAATGACGACTTGCAGCCTTGCTGGAATGGCTTGCACAAGCGAAGACGGAGGGGTGCTGACGTACGCTCCGTCGTTCTGATTCGGAAATCGGAGGGACATTTCCCCTGCTACACTGATCGGCCTACATACACCCAAATCAAAAGCGACCAAATTAACATGATTTACTCAACCGATATCAGCGGGTGTTCTTCAGGCGACTACGAAGAAACCGCATGTACATAATCGTCTCAAAGGTTTCCGCGAGGCAGCACTTCGCCATCTCTGCGGTTCGAATTGACCATCAATCGTGCTCATTATATGCGCTATTTTCAAAAGAGATGAACATTTGGGCGTACGCAAGCTTCAGTAAGCGTCGAGTTCGACAATACATGGGGGTTTGTTAATTTACAAAATGGCCTGCCTGGACTTGCGCAGCTCGAATGGAAACGACAGAACTAGTACTTCCCCTACCTTCTGCAAAATAAACCCCGGACGCCACGATCCTGAGTCGCGTCTGCAATATTAATATGTCCCTAGGCCTCACTCAATTCTTTTAATCTATCCAGCTTTGGTTCATTTATCTTTATCTTGAACGATAGGCTTTCGAAACCCGATATCCACACCCGATAACTATATTAAAATTCTTTAAAAAAAGAGACCCAGAACGAACGAACAAAAAAAAAAAAAAAGAACCTCTCGAGTTTCGAACGATCTGCCGCAGGGGGGATGTCATTAATATTGTCAAGCAAGCTTTTCATTATATCCAAATGTGTCTGCGATATTGGGGCTGCGCTCAAATTGTTTTAAAATAATATTAATAGCAAAGAATGGGGGGAGGGGGGGGGGGGGTCTGGGCCTTACCGTACAGCCCCGAGACTCCGGAAAGTCTATTCTGAAATCGACCGCCCCGGAGTCGAAACTGAACCGCCGCTCGACGCTAACCCGACTCGGCGTCGTGGAGATCTGAGATGCGGTTTGTGTGTGGATGAAATGAATGACTCGATGAGTGAGTGTTAACGTTTGTTCGGGTGGGATCGGCCTCAGGCCCAGGCCCGTCGTGCGGAAAAGAAGAAAGAAAGAAGAGAACTGAGATTCAGTGAGAAGGCCTAGGACGCACTTTGGATTTTAAACTTGGCAGGTGCGTGCAGCGAGCGTTAACGCTGGCATGAATTGACCCGCGCCGGGGGAGGGGGGGTTACCATTAATCGTGATCTGCGCGATCAAGGCACTAGTAGTAGTACTCTGGATCAATTTCGAGGCTGCGATGTGATTCGTCGCTCGCGTACTAATGATATGTCTTTCCAGGCACCTTTACGCGGATTGGTTGGATAAAAAGAGATATATGCGATCGAATGGCGGCACTGGCAGTACAGTGTCGTCCTTTCATCCCGCGAGCGGTGCAGACTGAATACAAGGCTGTGTATGTGTGTGTGTGTCTCTCTCTCTAGATGTCTTTCTCCTGGCCACGGCTATGAATCGACGGTGCGCGTTTCTCGCTAGTGTTAGATTTGATTCGAATCCAGTAGACGAGCTCACGGCGGGTTCGAGTTCATGAATCAGCCCCAGACTCTACTGGAGGCCTAGGGTCCCACTGGCAGGGCCCAGGCTCAAAGCTTCGTAAACCCAGATTTTGTTTCCCGTCTGCCAGCCTTATCCCATCACGTACGACGCGGACGCTTAGTAAGCAGCGTTCACTGTATCCGAATCAACTCACTAGTACTGCCTTTCGTCTGCCAGTACCAGTACCAGTGTATCCTCGAGCTCCTCGCCCTGATCGTCTGGGTTCCTTTTCCATCAAACCCGGGTACCGACCAGCGTTGACGTTTCGTCGAACGCCTCGAAAATAGAGATCAAAAGTGCAACCGCCACGACTCCGAGCTCCCGTCCTTACAGACACTAGTACTAGTACTGTACCTAGCACCGGGACGTTTCTTGATAGAGTTGGCCAATATTAATGCTCGATTTCGATTTCGAGTACTAGTGCACGTTTCCCGCTGGGATCTAGACGCCCGCACCGATTGACCAGGACTATTGATAGAACATAACACACGTTTGCGATCGTGGCATTGAAAACAGGCGACAGCTGCCAGCAAACGATCCGTTTCGCACACGAATGTTCAGAGTCCAGACATCACGAGAACCCCCCGCGACTTCCTGGAACAGATCTAGACGCCGGAGAGCCTCCAAGCCTGTCATTAATACTTACACTAGTACTAGTACTTCGCATCTGAAATTCAGGTCCCGAGAAATTCAAAACACAATATTAATGTTAATATTGATGACGGGCGGACGTTCAGTTGGACACGCAATCTGGACCTGAGGGCTTGTGAATTTGAAATCGACAGCTTCTTGTTCACCGGTATTATTTTTAACAGTTCTACCTTGCAAGTGCCAATCTGTGTATTTCTACTGTCACCGGCGCTCCGGGGAAAATCAAAAAGCTCGAGAGCGTCCCAAACTGAGAAAACAGGCAGAGCGGAGCAGAGCACGCACGAGAAACAGATCTAGACTCCCCAGGCCTGCTTGTAGAAAACAAAACAAAAACGGAATTGACAGTTTGGAAGGCCGATGGAAGACAAGGCGAAGAAGAAGCACTAGTACTAATAGTAGTACTGCGAGTTGGAGCTGCCAGTGCACAGCAGGAACGCTGGAAACAAAAGAAAGCACAAAACCTAGAATGAAGGCTAATAGCAATTCGCCCCTCTCCTCTCCTCTCCTTCCTCTCACCCCTCCCTTCTCCCGGACCCTAGGCCTGTCAGTGTCAAACCCCACCCTAGGCCTGTCAGACGCCTTGTCTGATTAATTGATTTTGAAAAAAAAAAAAACAAAGAGTTCAGTCCTAGAGTCGCGGGTCGCGGGTCGAGGAGCGTATGAGCGCCCCGGCGTTCAGAGATGGCCGGCGGGTGAAAGCGCCGCCTCGATGGGTGATGATGATTGTGGTGTTGACGATGGCGCTCTCGGCGTACGTGATCGGAGGACTCGGACGTGCGGCCTGATTTTTTTGGGGGGGCCGTATGAAGTCGGGAGTCGGGAGTCGGGAGTCGGGCGTCGGGCTCTCGGGACTGTCTATGCAACGAGAATATTAATATTAATGTGTTTCTTCTGTTATTTTTGGCGTAATGAAGCAAGTATAGACTCGGACCAGGAGCCCAGAGAGGACCAGACATCCTTCGAAAAAAGGTTAAAGGGATGGATGGGTTCGTTCGTAATGAAAAGAAAGAACTAAAACATCAAGGCGCTGCCCGCCGGCGGCGGAAGCGAGCGACACTGGACAAATTCCCGTAGGGATCGGAATCAGCAAGATTTTTTTTTTCTAGCATGCAAAAATAAACAACAACAACAACGACATAGAAACAACTTTTTGAACCTTTGAACTTTGAAGCCCGTATGTTTTTTTTTGTCATCAGGCACCACAAAAAAAAAACATATAGAGTTCAGAACAGAACGCACTAGTAGTAGTACTGATATTCTCCAGATTTCCTGCGGGAAGTCAGTAAATATTAACACGTACGATTCATCCATTCTTGCTGATACATGTATGAGGGCTGGGAAAATGGTTGACGGGGATAAGACTCCATATGTATGTATGTTTCACCGTGTAGAAGGATTAATATTGCTGTTCGGAGGTCCTCCCTCCGGACTCGAAGCTCGGAGGCAAAATCGCATAGTGGGCGGGTGTGTGTCGGGGGCAATGAAAAGGAATAGAGAAGAAAAGGGAACGGGGGAGCGCGCGATGTTCGGGCCGGCTGCGGCGGGTGCACGCGCAGCGATTCGAAAAGTCCCTGCATATAGCATTAATATTAATGTAGCATTAATATTAATGTAGCATTAATATTGATATTCGTCGCGCCCTTCCTTCCGTCTCCCCCGGTCCGAGACCTAATGTGGCGACCGAAACGAGAGTCGGATGCCACACAACACACAACACATACCACATACCACATCTCACACATATACTACCGTAATGTGGCGCCACCACACTGCAGTAGAGGCGACGCGACGCCGCCACGTGCTGACCGAGAGCATTGACCACCGGGAGTCGGGTAGTCGGGAGTAGGGAAGCATGCGGGCTGCTGCTGCTGTTGGTGCTGCATCAGCGGCGTCGGGCCCGGGGTTGGAGCTTCTTCCGTGTCTTGTGCTTGCACATATGTTTCGGCAGGGAGCGGGTTTATTCTGAAGCGAGTTGAGCTCGAGATGCGACGCGACGCGACGCTAGTGCGTCTCCCCCCGCTTCGGTCTCTCGACCGAGTGACCCCCTTGTGTAGAAAGAAAGAGTCGTGATCAGGTCAGTCGCAAGTTAACAGAACAAAAAAACAAATCCAAGAAAGTTTTTTTTTTTAAAAGTCGAGACTCGGAAGAAACGAAGGGGGCTGCACAGAACAGAACAGAAAACAGAAGCAGGGGATGAAACAGAAACATAAGTGAAACAGAAACAGAAACAGAAGAGGCTGCGAGAAAGAAGATCAAAGTGAAATAGAGAGAATAGAAGTACATACGGTATCTATCGAAAGCGTCACGCATGTCCGGCGATATAAAACTCTCGAGAGTCTCTCCGCTCTCCCTTATGACATAGCAGGTAAGTTTGATCATGAGCTGCCTCGGGGAGTCTGGCGGAAAAACAGTGTGATTGAACTCGTGCGGGTAGTCGGATCCGGGTAGGGACTTGGGGAACCCCGACGCGGGGTTCCATTAGCACCTCTGTCTAAGTTGGGCTGTGGAGTGGACTCGGAGCACATAGTCCGGGATGCGGGACGCGGGGCATCGAGGGGGAGGAAGGACGGAAGGGATGCATATGCTCTGTGTTTCTGCGCGCTTCGGTTTTCGCAGTACGTGTGGTTTCGATGTGATTCCGACGTGCAGATGCATGCCTTGCTGAACGCAAGCCTCAAGTTTCGCCATTGAATAAGAAAAGAAGAGTGCTTCTCTTGTCGTAATCAATATCAATGGGGTCATGTGGCATCTTTCTTTTATATGTTTTTGTCAGCGATTACGGCAGAAAAGCCGAAGAGGGCAGGGCAGATACACGGGCTCGGGACGTATGAGCTTTGTGGGGGGAGCGATCAGGGAATCAGGCATCGGGAGCCAGGATCATTCGAGCTTCCGAATGCAGATCAAAAAATGTGGATTTCGACGTGCAATTGATATTAACGTTTTTGATGAATGAAGATGAAGAGACGAAGACAAGGTTTCGATCGATCGAGCATCCAGAGTTCGACGAAGGCCTCGAACGGGCAGATGGATAGCTTGCGAACGTCACAGCGTGCGAGCGTGGGACGCGATGCGAAGAGGACGGGGGGACGGGCAGAGCACTGCACCGGAGGATGGATGTATGGTTGATGCAAAGGGAGCGTGCGGCTCGCGTGCGGACGCTCTCGGGAGCTGGAGTCCGAGTCGTTCTCGATCTGGATGGGATGAAATTGAGTGAGGAAGAGAGGCGGTGCTTGTCATTGTCAGGGCGAGATACGAGATAGAGGCAAGATTCAGTTGCTTCGGGCGGGAGCAGACGGGCAGAAAACAAGAGCGGGGAGTGCGCGTCAACTCGAAAGACTGCGCTCTAGCTCCCACGTGGCCCAGTCTGGGCCTCTGCTGATCTGTCCTTTTTCCTGCTGTGCTGGCACGGGCACCTCTACACGTCCGACACCCCGCCTGAGAAAGGGAAACAAATAAACGAAAACATAAAACATAGGCATCGACCGAAACAGGAGTGATGTCGTAAACACAGGCGAGAAAATCAGATCCGAAACGGGCAAGACTTCGTTCCTGGGATCAAGATTTTAGCGTAATCGTCCCAAACGAGGAGGCGCGTAGCCGAATACTCGGTCCAGCGGCAGTCGATTCTCACGGCTCTCTGGGCGTACCTTAATTTGGTGCCTGATAAGAAGGCGAAATCCGTTTCGTTCAAAGAGCCCAACGCCGTTCCTCGTCAATCGCCAACTGCTCATGGACCCCCACCGCCCGCACATCCCTCGCGACCTCAACGACGACGCCCAGAGCATCCCGCACGACCTCACCCAGCCCCAGCAGGACGACATGGTCGCCGCACCCAGTCCGCCCCAGCTTCCGCCATCCAACCCTACATCCAGGGACGCCAACGTCGCAAAGCGCTACCGTGCCGCACCCGCGAAAACCTTCCAATGCAGGGGCTATGGTGACTGCCACATGGTGTTCAGCAGGAGCGAGCATCTCGCAAGACACGTCAGGTACGTTTTTTTACTAGTAGACGACGACGAGAGAAAAAGAAAAGAAAAGAAAAAAGATTGGTCGCCAATTGTCTCACCGGATAATGACTGATCATCGTCCCAACAACGCCTTGTAGGAAACATACTGGCGAACGCCCATTCACGTGCCATTGCGGGAAGCAGTTCTCGCGCCTCGACAACCTCCGACAACATGCCCAGACGGTCCACTCCGATAAGCAGGACGAGAACGAGCGCATGATGCGCGAGCTCACCGCCCTTCACACGTCGATGGCCGCTGCACACAAGGCTACCGGTGCCCGCGGCAAGCGCTCCCAGCAGCACGCAACCACATCCGCTGCCGCGCAGGCCTCGTCTCTCGGAATGGGAGCCGGAGTCGGGAGCAGCATGAACAATGGAGTCAAGGTGGAGGAGATGCAGATGCACCGCAGTCTCTCGTCCGCTAACTACGGTCAGCAGCGCCCTGGCACTTCTGTCGGTTACGACGTCGGTCCTGACTCAAACGGCCCTGCGCCGTCTTTCGGTCACAGGGCTTGGCAGCTCGATAATGCAAATGCAAATGCAAACACACCGTCGGCTCACGCTGGATCTCGACCCTACCATCAACAGGAGCAGCTACAGCTACAGCCCGGACAGCACATGCAGCAGCAGCAGCGCATACCAGCTTCCGCCTACGCCGCCCATCACCCCGCCGACGGCCATTCCTTTCGTGACTCCCACCAGTCCTTTCGCAACTCACAATCCGGCGCGCACCACCAACAATACCAACAACACCACCAGCAACAACAACAGCAGCCTGCCGCCGCAGCCCCCGGCCAGTCCTTTCTTGCCCCCCAGTCCTTTCTCCCCTCCCCCGCAGAGCTCGCATCCGGGCGCCCGTCATCCTCTCGCAGTCGGCCACCCACTGCAGGCGGACCCGACGCAGCCGCAGCACCTTCAGCATCCGCATCAGCAACAACAGGCGCAGCAGCATCCGCTCTTCGCACCACCCTCCCGCCCCTGTCTTCCGTTGTCCCCCAATCCCTCGCCCCACCCGGCCGGCAGTCTTCCGTACTTCAACTACCCCCCACCTCAGCAGGCGGCGCACGCAGACCGGGAACAGCACCGGCAACCTACGCATATCTCCCCCACCGGTCTTCTCTCAGCGGACGACCTGCAGCTGGAGGCGCTGCAGGTGGAGGGCTGGGCGCTGTCCCAGAATTTTCCGTATACGGAGCAGAGCTGGGAGGACCCGCAGCAACAGCAACACCAACGCACGAGCTCACCCGCGGGCAGCGAGAGTATGCTCACGCAGCAACATACGGGTACCCACCGAGCCCGCCCGACGGGTATAACTCGGGCGCAAACGACAGTCCCTTTTCCTTCCACCCTCCCTCGCTCGCCGACGCCGGGTCAGGTGCAGGCGCAACAGCAGCAGCAGCAGCAGCAGCAACAGCATCTCGCATACGCAAGCGGCCATACGGCGACGGGTCAGAGTCCGACGATGTCGACGGCAGTGACGCGGGGGATGATGGGCCTGCAGGCGGAGGGGCGAACCGGCCGCCACCCACGCCCTCCACCGCCGCCGGCGAGCGCGGCGAGCTCGACTACAGCGGGGCCGGAAGCCGGCCTCAGTCTCGACGGCTCTCCGTCATGGAGCTCTGCAATGACGCCGACGCTGCAGGGTCCGCTTTTCTACCACTATCCGGCGGCTCACGACCCGCCACCGCATCTGGCCGGTTCGAGTTCGCATCCGCAGGGGCCGCAGCCGCACTTGCAGAGTCGGCAGCAGCAGCAGCCGTACCTCCAACAGCAGCACCAGCAGCAGCAGGAGGCTCGCCAGGTGGATCTCCCGGCGGGAGTCCCTTTGCATTTGGACTCGATGGACCTGGAGGAGGACTACATACAGCAGTACGTCGCCATGGCGCAGGCGGCGCAGCAGGCGTACTACCTGTCCGCGCCGGCCAGCGTGCTTCCGCATCCCCACGCTCACCAAGTGCGCTTTCGTACGGACGCGGAAGCCCCGGGTCCGGCGGCGCATCACCCTCCTACGCCCACGTCGGCGCTCACACCGGCGACGGCGTACAACAGCCCGCCCGCCATGATCAAGTACGAGTCTCCGTCTCACCACGCGGGAGCGCTACAACTCCTACCGGAGTGAGGGTCTGAGCGGCGCGCGAGCGGGTAGCACTAGACCCCCGCCGTCGTGCCAATTGTTCTCTCATCTCTCTCTCTTTTTTTTCCCTCTCTTTCTCGTTTTTCGCCTTCTCCGGGACTAGGTGTTGCTTTTCACCTCTCATTATCATCTTCGGCTTCGGCTTCGGCTCGTATATATCACCCCCTTTGTTGGCTACGTTATATATGCAAGCACCCCGTTCTTGCGCGCCCCACCACAAATCCGTGCTTTCCTTTGTATTTCCTTTTTATTTCTCCCTTGTTCTTCTGTGTTATTTCTATTCGCTCGCACAAGTGCTTTCTTCGCTTCCATCCTCATACATGATATTACCCACACGCTAATCCCCCCCTCCTTGTCTCTTTTTAGTACGCCGTTTGTTACCCTTTCTCATTTTTCTGGCAATCGACCAACTAAATGAACAAAATCCTTGTCCTTTTCCTTACGGTGTACATTAAGGGTCCCTTATTTCCTCCCACCTTGTCCCTCCCCCTCTTCTATATTTGAATGGTCTTATCTTCCCTCTTTTTCTCTCTACTTTTTTCAAGCGCGACGTATCTCGACCAAGTAGTGTATCTGCCAGTGTACCCTCGTATCACTTGCTCTAGTCTTTCTGCTAAATCAACGAACTGCAATTGCATACACGCACGCTCTCTCTCTCTCTCTCTCGTGTTTATGGGTCGTCGTTCCGGAACAAAGGCAGTACTAGCGCGGCGTTTGGAAGGTTCTGCCGGTGACAGCTCGACGTTGATGGAGGAGTTTTTGATTCTTGATTCTTGATCCTTGATCCTTGATGTGATGGGACGCACTCGCAAAGGTCCGTTCGTGGTTGTGTGGGAATATTAATGGGTAGAAGGGAGTGACGTTGTTTGATGATCGTGATTAGAGGAAGACCGGAGAGTTTCGTGTATTTCGAGGATGAGTTCGAGCCTTCGAGGAACGAGAGCCGATTTTCTTGGATGATGCAGATCCCGCCGTGAGCGCGGGCCCGGGCCCGGCCCGGTTCCTCTCCGTATCCGTGACTGGCAACAGCCCGACCCGATGCCGGCGCGCCGCGCCGACGGCCCCGTCACTGCTAATATTAATACGACACTCGAGTCCATTTAGATGAAGAGAATAGATATAGCGTTTGGGGGGGCCGGCGTTGTATTACTTCTCGGTTCCGTGCGCTGCTGGCACTAGTACTCGGAGAGCTCGGGGACGCAAAAGTGCTAATATTAATATTAATGCTGTTCAATGTTCCATTACCGTATTTAATATTATATCGGTCGCGCGGTGGAGCGGGCGCGGGGCGTCCGTACCAGTACTCGGTCTCGGGACTAGTACTAGTACTCGGAGGTTTCTATTCAAGTCTTTGTTAGGCCAATTTTGTTTGTTTGCTTGTCCGAGTTTTTCCAAACGTAAGCATTACCGTACACACCCATATCACGAACAACACGAAAGGTTACAGCAGAAAGGCGGGATGGCCGGGTGCGCTCGATTTTGTCACTAGTGCTTCCGATGGCCCTGCCAAACAATATTAATATGCAGTGTCAATATTAATGTAAGGAAAGGAAAGAGAAGAGTGATCGTGATCGTGATCGCAGGATTAAAATGAATTGAGCTGACGGCTCGGAGTCGGAGCAAAAATTTCGGATTTCGGAGACTCCGTATGGTATGTGCTAAGTATTAGTAGCTATGTAAATTGCGGCGGGGGATCAACGTTGCGCTCGCTAGCCCGGGTCCCTGATCACCAGAGATAATTGCGCAGATGCACACTGGTGCTTTTTATCATCATCAAGCTTAAGCCTGCCGTAAAGAACTAGCACTCTAACTTTGGGGACCAGAAATAGCCGGTGTCCATAAATCGTGATTGTGTAAACTATTGCATTAATATAAATATTGTGTAGATTGTTTGCCGTCGTCTGTGATAATGGACGGGACACGTACTGTGTTCTCCTTCAAAACTCAGTCACTGCGTTTCAGAGGGTGTTAATACACCCTGGTGTGGGTGGTATTAAACAAACTATTCAAATGTACACAAAGAAGTGGTACAGAATAGCAAAAAAAATGTGCTTAGGTTTGAATAGCTTAGTTAAACAAATATAATTTATTTTGTCTAGATGAGCTAGCCAAATTATCTGTTTAGTTGTGTGTAGCTGCCTTACGATTTTGTGTAGCTTACATGTCCTGTATAGGCAAGGTAGTCATATCGTCTAGATTTGTATAGGTGACATAAGCCGGTGTAGATAGAATTTGATGTAAATGGGGTAGACTAGTGTGGAATTTACCTTCGTGTAGATTGGCCATGGGCAAGACGTGACGCGCAGCTAAGACGCGCTTCACCTTGACTCACACCACTACATCACTTGTCGTTCCTCAGTCAAAAGTGGCACGCAGAAAGACTCAACACCACCGCTGCTGGCTGCACAGTGCCATATCAGCACAAAGAACTGTGACAAGCACATTGAGTCATACGTCTGGAAGCACAGACCCGATGGTACCCAGCAAGACATGGGAGAGGACCGTCTTTGCTGCACGTGTCATCACCGCTGCAGAAAACACACACAATGTGTAGTCTCCACCCATCCCTATGGTCAGCGCGCTGTCCTCAAGTTCATGGCACACTGGTGTGCAAGTGATTGCTAGCCAATTCAGCGCCATGTCCTCAGTAGCCGCCGAGTGGCATTACGGGTGTCACCTCTGAATGGGACCTGCGATGGATGACGGCTTCTTCTACGAGATGGCTAACATGGAAAGGTTTGTAGCTCACCCAAGCCAGTTAGTCAGATGCTCACACATCTATTCAGCAGGCCGGTCGTTATCACTTAGCACCGCATTTTGGAGAAGTTGGTGGAGAGCATCATGAAGGATGTCAGAAATTTGAACGGCTGGTGGTCTCGAAGGAGAAGCTGCTGGACATGTTTGAGGTGCGCTTCTATCGGTTCTTTCCAGCCGTTCTGCTCCTGACTCGATCTCTGGACAGTATAATAAATACAAGAAATACTTCATAGAGACGAAAGTCCCTGATGGTACGTCGATGACGGTTTATCGATGCGGTCCAGTGATAGACTTGTGCGTTGGTCCTCATATTCCACATACTGGAAGGATTAAGGCCTTCATGCTCACCAAGGTGCGTAGAACTTGTTTCAGTCAGGACATGAACTAAGCTTTGGTGTAGAATTCGTCCTCTTTCTTCCTGGGAGACGCAAACAATGACTCCCTGCAATGCTTGTGCGGCATATTGTTCCCTGACAAAAAGCAGCTCTCGGAGTACAAGCTCTTCCTAGCTGAGGCGGCCAAGCGTGATCACCGAAAGATCGGCAAGGTAAGTATGTTGTCGAGGCATGTTAAAATAGTACTGACTTCGCACAGGAGCAATAATTATACTTCTTCAACGAACTCGCTCCTGGAAATGCATTTTGGCTTCCTCACGGCACGCGAACTTACAATACTCTTGTAGAACACATGCGGGTACGCCTGTCATACGTTCCGTTATTGTTCTCAGCTCATAAACAGACTTCTAGGGGGAATACCACAAGCGTGGCTACCAAGAGGTTATCTCGCCGAATATGTACAATGCGAAGCTCTGGGAACAGTCTGGTCACTGGCAGGACTACAAAGATGACATGTTCTCGCTTGACGTCGAGAAGGAGAAATGGGCGCTTAACCCCATGAATTGTCCCGGCCATTGCATTATCTTCGACTCGCGAGACCGAAGCTATAAGGAGCTGTCGATCAGGATGACGGAGTTTGGAATCGTCCATCGGAACGAGCCGATTAGAGTGCTCTCAGGCTTGACCAGAGTGAGACGGTTTATGCAAGATGATACGCATGTCTTCTACACGAAATCTCAGGTGCGCAAGCTGTTTCACCACCTTTACCAGATGTTTGTTATGTTGGAAATAGGTCGTCCAAGAGATCAACGCTTTATTCGATTTCATGCAACACACGTATGGTCTTTTCGGGTTTGATTTCAGCCTGGAGCTGTCTACGCGTCCCGAAAACTACTTGGGTACCATCGAGACATGGGACAAGGCTGAAGCGGTGCGTGTATCATATAGTCATGTCCAACCACCCCCTTCTCACCTATGTTCCTTTTCCTAGCAATTGCGCGAGGCCCTCGACGAGCAATATCCCGGGAAGTGGGAGCTCAACCCGGGTGACGGTGCTTTCCACGGTCCCAAGATCGACGTCACGATTCGCGACGCGCTCAAACGCTCCTTTCCAATGCGCCACCATTCAACTCGACTTCCAGCTTCCCGAACGCTTCAACCTCAAGTACCGTTCGGCCGAGGACAACGAGAACGTGGAGAAACTGCGTCCTGTTATGATTCATCGTGCGATCCTCGGGAGCTTGGAGTGCTTCATTGCGATTATTACGGAGCACTTTGCTGGGAAGTGGTACGTGCTTTGGATTCGTCTTGCGTCGTGATATATAGTCTGACTGTTTTCCACCAATGTCGGCAGACCATTCTGGTTATTCACATGCCAGGTTATCGTCATCCCAGTTGCTGCGCCTTACATTAGTATGGCTGCAGCTCTGCGCACTAGTAGTGAGACTGTGTTGTATTAGTAATACTTCCTAATATAGCCCCAAAATTGTGCCCAAATCGGATCTCAAAAAGTTTAAGCTGTATCCTAGCACACATATATACAGGTAATTTAGGCCACCTATATAAGTCTATACAAAAATTTGTAGGTATACTATTTGAATCTAGACAGATACATGTATTAACTCAATTAAACAGCTTGTGCTAACCCTTCCGGGTCAGACTCCTAACTTCTAGACACCATCTGTCCAGATAAGCAAAAATTTCCTGTCTAGGCACGTGTACCTTATGTAGCACGCACCTAGACAGGACTGTATTAACAACCTCTAAAACGCAGTGAGTGATACAATGAAGACAAGGACAAAGACTCCTGAAGAGAATACCGAGAACCCCGGTACACGTAGATTCTGGCCTTGGTCCGTTACTTCCGACGCCCGCGGCCTCCGCGTATGAGTCGCCGGCGCCACTGCAGTACCTGTACTTCCGGAGTATGGCTCGGAGCAGCGGCGGCGGCGTTGGTCCCAGGTCCAATATTAATGGCTTCAGTCATCGTACTCCAGCCTAGACTCCGCTGCTTTGGTCTTGGTTACATTGTTCACTGTTCAGGCTATGAACATAAAGGTACATGAAAGAGTACATAATGAAAGAGAACCTTCCGAATCATCGTTGAACGACTAACCTCTTTACTCCGATCCTACCCGTTGTCCACCCTCCGTTCTCTGATATATAAAGCAAGATTTTTTGGGGGGGAAGATGTGTCCATAGGAATAAACCATTGTGGAGCAGCAGGGGTGAAAACATCACTGTTTGTTGCTTATAATTACAATTCAGAGAAGACTAGGACAAAGAGAAGACGAGAAAGAACAGAGAGACAGTTCCGACGAGCCTGAGTATGTACAGTAACCCTAGCTCCTCGACGCGTCTCACACCTCCCGCAATCTGAACGAGGGAGGTGGCGGCAGTCGACGCTCCAGTAGTATCCGCCGCTCTAGATCTGCTCGAAGGTTGTCACCGCGGACGACAGGTTTTTCTCTAGATAGTATGACACTGCGAAGGTGGTATGTAAAATCCACAAATAAATAAATGCTCTGGGTCTTCTATGGCCGATTAACCTTCACTCCGACACTATATGTAAACTACTCCCCTTACTCTATGTATAACATGAGCTCATTCTCCTGCGCTCCGGAAAACGAAGAGTAGCCTAAGGAAAGGAAAGAAACACAGGCAAACTTCCAGAGTGATTTTTTCTTTGTGATTTGCCCACTGGAAAATCCGTTTGGAATCAGTGGATGCCATAGCTGCAGATATCCGTTATCGCTTGCTATAACAAGTCGGAGGGTGTTTTTGAAGACAGAGACAAAGAAAAGAAGAGGGGAAGCTCCAAGAAGCGCAGGTCCCGAGGCCATTCGTACCTCTACATTCTAAGTAGCTGCGGCGACAATCGATGCCCCTCTGGGTAACGTCTGTCATTGAACTCGAAGGTTCCATCGCGGACAGGTTGATTTTTCTCGGCACACTCACTGTGAACGTGAAAGTCCATAAATAGATTAAAAATATTCTCCGGGTCTTCTATGGGCGACTAACCTTCACTCTGAGCCTACGTGAAGGATGTCCGTTCCCCTTGCCTTGTACCGCATTCACAACACTTTTTTTTGGAACTCCGGAAAATAAAGAGTGACCAAGGAAGACAAAGGAAACCGGTGAATTCCCATTCGGTTTATTGTTGTACTCTATCATCCGAGTCTGGATCAGCCCGTTTAGATCAGTGTTGTTTGACGTAGATATATTTGAAGTCTGAGGAGCACTCGAAGAGGGAAGACAAAAGGATACAGAATAAGGAAAAGGGGAGATCTCTAGGAAGACCGGGTATAATCCGGATGCCGGTGGGTCTCGAAAATACGCATGCCTCCGGAGAATTGCACAACGGCGGCGATACGCGAGGCTCTTATAGCTTCAGTCGTGTCGTTTAAATTTGTAGGTTCTCGTTACGGATGTGGGACTTTCCGTGGACACTGTGAAAATGCCAGTAGATAAAATGAGGATCCCCGGTCTTCGAATTTTATATGAACTACCGACCTTCACTCTAAGCCTAAGTAGACCCGCATCGGCCGTGCTCTGTATGCAGCCTAGAAAACAAAGGGATCCACCGCGCACGCGAACGTTTTTCGGCCCGACATCTCTGGAACTATGAACATTAAAGTACATATATAAATAAAGATCCCTGGACCCTCCATGAAAGAAAGACACACAGATAGACAAAGAGGAATGAGAGAGAGCTTCAGAACTACTGAGTGCAAGTTTGAAACTGAGGCGCCTCGAAAAAGCGGAAGCTTCTGAAATCTGCGCAGCAGTAACGATGGTCGAGGCTCTAGTACTAGTAGTAGCGCCAGTCGTCTTGCTCGCAGACGCCGCGGCGGACGGAAGAGTTTCTTTAGAGAGTACGGCACTGTGAGCATGTAAGTGGAAGATAACGATACTCAGTCTTCGAATGGGAATGGACCGCTGACCTTCATCCTAAACCTTCGTGACGTCCATATATGTACAACCCTTCGTCTCCCGATGGCATACTATGAAAAAGAAAAATCCCCCGGGCTTTTCCGCTCGATTTATTTTCATGTCCCTCAGATGGGACTTGCCGCGGAGTGGGCCAGAGCTTCCGGACACTTGGATGAAAGCACTTCGACTCGCTTTTTAGGCATGTTGTCTGTGTGTATCAGATGCAAGTGTAGGTGAGATGGAAGGCGTGTCCGGCTCTTTCATGTACACCGCCAGTGAAAGGAAAGTCCTGGAGAGCACTTAAAAGGAGGGAACTTCTGAATCAGTGCAGGATAAGATCTCGCGGTCGGACTTGAGCATAAAATGGATAGATGGTCGCACTCTTAGCCCATCAAGTATCTCGATCTGGTGCAACTGATGCTTCGATTTTCCGTCAGATTAATTCGTAAGGAAAACCTATATGCACGTGTCAGGACGTGCCAAACCACGATACCCTGTATGTCCATATGCATAATACACGCAAATAGTAACAAGCTCTGTGGGCCTTCAGGAGCATATATAGGCTTCATGCAAGGAAGATTCTGAGAGGGGCCTGGATATCGGTCAATCCGTCTAACAGCGATTGACGTGCAATGAGTACTAACAGAGACATACGGTGCTCTCGACTTCGAGCCCATGCTCGAAAAAAAGGGGCCGCGGAAATGAAGGAAGGCAGAAGGCGAAAGACATAAAGCGAAGAGCGAACGACGTCTCGCCCACCTGCCACTGGAAGGGAAAGTACCGGGGTACGCAACGCCACAGTGAATATTAATCCCATACTTTGAATAGGATAGGATATACTCGCGGATACACCACGGATTCTAACACGCCACAGCCTGCAGGAGGCCTCACGCTTCTGAGAATCAGGACGAGGGTATAGAAGGGGACGAGGCGAGCCTGACTCGCGGCTCATCGTCACGTTGAAACGAAGTCTGTTCGGGGGGTTTATCCTCTACGGCAAGACTCAGAATCCCATCTAATACGACACGGGGTCTACCTCCCCTTAGCTTCGCGGCTTCATGAGAGTTGAGAGTCGAAGGCTCGGAGTGGCGTGGTGCTACAGAAGAGGCGAAAGATGGCAAAGAACCGAGAAGAGCCCGGAGTCTATAATCTGTTTTAGTAGAGTCACAGACCTATTATCGGATTCTCCCGTGGTGCTCGACCAGCAACGTCGACGTTAGTCGTTGAGAAGCAATATTAATGAGTGACTCAGACGGACGACGGGAAGAGGAAGGAGGCAGCAAAAGGGTCTTCTGGAAGTAGGTCCGAATCTTGCGCTCTTAGGGCGTAAGTTAACCATTATTCATGCTGCACTAAGAAGCAACGCCACAAGGCTAACAGATAGGAAGAACCGCTACCTTCAAGACTCAAATGGATCTTGAGAGAACGCGCGGCAAAACCTATCGTGATCGTTTGTTTTTACACAAAAAGTCACAGGAAGTAGGGAAAACAACACATTACAAACCAGCCCAACAGGTATGCATATTACAGAGGCTTCCAAAGAACGCAAGCACTGTAAAGCATAAACGAAGAATGAGATCAGTCAATTGGAGAACACCGTAGCACGAATGCTGCATGTGCTGTACAGCACTCTACGCACGTACATACATACGGGATGTGCGCTGACGAGGGTCCAGCGGGCCTCTGCAAAGAGTTCGACAAGTTCCAGGTAAGAAAACAGTAAGGAGGAAAGTCATCAAAGGAACGATAGAACGACAGAAGGTTTGACAATGAATGACAGTGGGCAGTGGTGACAGGACAGGGCCGCAAGGAGAGGCAATCACCCCTCGACGGTAAGCGAGGGACGCTCGACGAGGGATAATTATATAATTCAACCACACTGAGAAAAGGAAGAAAGGAAGGGTACAGTCCAAGTCGAAAGAGGGACACAGTTGGAGATGAATAGACAATAATAAGATATATAAAAGCGAACAGGAATGGCATGGGACGATATAAATAGTTATCGGGGGTATGTCACAATTATTCATTTGCGACCTGGGAATACCAGTCAGCTCTCATGTATCACACATTAGAAGTTCACCAACCTTCAGCGTCCTCCCAGCTCGTCCGTAGTCCTCTTCGTCCCGGATGCTCACTCGACTCTCTTCCTGAGAAAGCGAATGACGTCCCGCAGGGAAGTAGCTCTCGGCTCCGTATGCATCTTCGTCCGACGCTCCATCGCGCGCAAACGGATTCGGGAGAGCATCCCCAACAGAAGGAGGCGCCGCAGCTGGCGGCAGTTGGTACTGATGCTCGTCCGGACGGAAGTCTGGCTGGTAATGCGCTGCATATGACTCCTGCGTCGTCCCGCCGCTCGTACCATTGCCATTGCTGTTGCTATTGTCCGGCGAGAAGGTACGCTGAGTACCTTGCGATTGCTTACGATTCAGCGACTGTGCTGCGTTTTGGGAAGGTCCGCGATTCAAAGCTGCTGCAGCACCAGCGCCAGCAGCTCCAATCCCAGCGGCATCAAGGAGATCACCGCCACCACGGCTTCCTTGGCGCCTAATACCGATATTGCCCGCAGTGTAAGGATCATACGGATCGCTTGGTATCCCACTGAGCGGTCCACCGAATGCGTTATACGGCGTTGTCTGGCCCGGTGCTGTGCGCATCATGGACTGGTTCGCGCCAAAACCTGCGACACCCGCTCCGCCGACATCAGCATAGCTCGCGTTAGGGTTGGTGCTCCGCCTTGCCAAGGAGCGGCTAGCACCTATACCCGCAGCTCCGGCACTAACAGCTGCACCAGTGCCGTACGACGGGTTGTACCCACCGTTGAACTCGCTCATGTTGTAGCTCTCACCAGATTGAGTCAACGGCACCTGAGAGAGTGTACCGTGGCTCTCTGGGTCGGAATACGCTCCCATGCCGTAGCCGGGGCCTGACGTCGGATCGTCGTAGTCGTCAAAGGGGTAGCGAGGCGATGCATTTGCCTCGGCGGCGGCCGCTGCCACCTCATCATCGAACTTCTTCGCGCGGCGGCGACGAATGACGTTGGTAGCGAGCACGACAACTAAGACCAAAGCAACCAGCCCGACGACTGTGAAAACACCGGCAACAGCACCTTTGTTCTCAAAGAAACTTTACAAACGAAGGTCAGAAAGACTCAAGTATGATAGGAAAAGCGCATTGAAATACCCTTTCCCACCGGACGTAGAGTCGGATACAGCCGACTGGGATGCAGAAGAACCCGAGTCAGAAGCGGTAACAATTACAGTAGCAGTCTGTCCACTGCTAGTTTCAGTCAGAGTTAACGAGCTCGTCGGAGAACTAGTTGTCGAAGTGCTAGTCGAAGAAGACGTGCTTGAACTAGTCGAACTAGAAGTGCTGGATGAGCTAGTGGTCGAAGAACTAGAAGTGGTCGAAGTCGTGGAGGAAGAAGACGTAGTAGACGAGATGGTCGAGGTACTCGAAGAGGTGGTGGTGGACGTGGAAGAAGTGGTCGTCGAGGAGGAAGTTGATGAAGTGCTTGTCTCCGAGGTTATTGATGATGTCGAGGTCGTCGGGCTAGTCGTCGTACCAGTCGTCCTATCCAGCGTCGAAGGTAGTAAAGAACCAATCCCGCCAATCCCATCAGGCACAGAGAAAGTTAGAGGGAGATTTTGTTGCAGATTTTGTGCTGTCATTAGCCAGATGGATGCAAGAAATGTATGTCGACACTCACGTCGTAAGCGACGGGATGGAGAAAGTAGGAACCGCTGCACAAGATCACCAAATCAGCATGCTGTTCCACATCTTTGTTGCGTATCACTATCCCCTCGTCGACGTCTCCTACCAGCTCAATTCATCGACTTCCAATTCCCAACTTTACAACCACCTGACCTGAGCCCAAGTTCTCGTCCCATCGCTGGCACGAACGTTTCCTGCACCACCCGTCTTGGAGAACAATCAAAATTACTCACGAGGACCCGGCGTAGCCATCTTTCAAGAGTGTACCAAGATCAAAGATTAACACTTCGCGGATTATTGGAAAAGACGGTGTCGCTCAGAGACCCATGAGTCTTGCGTGAGAAAGGGGGAGATGACAGTGGTCGATGCTGAAGAGCAGCACAGGGCCTAGGGAACAAGGGATGCGTTGGCGGGAGCTTTGAGAAGGAAGATCTGAAAAAAGCTGGGGTATTGATAAGCTGATTAAGCAAACTTTAATCCTTTTTAGGGTGCCTCCCCGAAATTTGTAGTACTCGGTTAGCTCCGTGTGAGGCTTTTTGAGTGAGAAAAGAAGGGAATAAAAAGGATCAAGTCAAACCAGTTGCTGCTGCTCCTATCGTTCCCCTTCAACATCCCCCTAACTGTCATGCTACGTGTCCCGCGTTGGCAAGCTTTCACTTGCTGCTGGAAATAGACCTCTGTGGGTCCCAGATGCGCCGATCCCATGATCATCACAGCGTAAACGTGTTTCCGGCATGGAAGCCATACATTCAGAAACTCTCTTTCCACCATACTCGCACCTTGCTACATCTTTGTTTCTGTGATATAAAGGGCAAAACTGCGTGGTAGAGATTTTGCCCCTTTAGTTGAATGAATGCAATACGAAGGACTTGTTGCAGATTCAGTACGGAGTCATACTGAACACCTATCTGGCATTCGTACTCGTTCGTATATATGGTCTCACTCTTCTCGCACTGATTCGGCATATCCTACACTCAACTGTTTTTGATGTTCATTTTTCAAAAGGCAATAGCCTCTCGCATACAGCTCCCGGGTGCATAAATAATGGACTCTGGGTGCATGTCATATCCCAACCCACATCGTGACGATCTGGAGCTTCTTCCTGGTCGTGTCGTAAGGTCCCTTTATTACTGGTGTTTATAGTGACTGACACTGGCTGCTCACACAGTTCTGACTTGAGCAACAAGTACACCATTCAAAACCGAGGCAAACCACGTTATTTCTGAAGGAGTCGGAAGTCATGAGCACAACTGTGCAAGTCTGGAGTAGCTCCATGACTACAGCCAGCTCTGATGCTACGGATACAACTACTCCACTGTTAGCTTCTTCACCGAAGTTGCAAGAGATGTTCCCGAAGACACTCAGGTAATTGTTTTTTCTGAAGACCTAATAGATGCTTTAATTCTTGCCTCAGCTTTTTCGATAACAAGGCGTCGATGGTGGGCGTCTTTACGGCGGCGGCGATATTCTGCCTTGCGGCACTGTTACTAATCCCTATGCTAGCAATTAAGCTGCATCGACGGAGGAACGGCCATACGCACTTGGCGGATGCCCTTGTATTTCCGTTGATGTCCTCGCCAGTGGATCTGACGGACTCAGATATTGCTCAAAAATCCTCTATGATATGCTCTTAAATTGTGGGCCCTTGATATGTAGATATTAGGCATGGTAATTCCTTCTAATCGATCACCTGAGGAAGAATCCTCTTCCTGTTTCTGTTGTGTCGCACTTATCGTTCCCTCTCCACCTTGTGCCTTTTAAAGTCTATCAGTTACCACTTCTACTCGCAGACTCATGTCATCGACGAATAGGCGCTCTGTAGTTCTTGTCTATCTAGTTTTGTACAGGGGCTATTATATGTATAATACATCGTTCGTTGGATTCTGTGTTCTCCTTTACTCACGTTCCGACGGTCGTGGCTGTGCACAAAGACCGTCGTCCTTCCTTTGCTGCGAGCAGGGTTGCGTGTCGTTCTTTCCTTACCTTCCCATGCAAATGGCATCGTCACTCATTTCTGAGCCATGAAGCGCTCAGTCAGGCAGTGAATTTGTTCTCCATCTGAGAGGGCGACTTTCTCCGGGCTATGCGCGGTAACCTGCTTTCGTCGATCTCAGATGATGACCGATGCGCCGGCCACCTCACTAGATTCTACATACATCAATCAATTGAATCATAACTGCCCCATCACTGACACAAAGCCTCTTCTTGCTCAGATGCTGGAGCTCATATGAATTGAAGTTATCTGCGATTAGCTACAACTTGCTTCTCGTCGTCTTGATGCCAATTCCAAGATTATGCTTTTACTAGTACCCTGCTCATTACCCGCATAGCATCTTGATCTTCTGAGGGACTTGATTATGCGTAATATAGCGTGTTCCGTTTCACTTTGGATACCACGCAACTTTGTATCATCTCAGTCTCCTAGTCAACGTTTGTCGCTTTTCGTACTATATGGGGTAGTCCAAAGAACCGTGTTCGCACAGTTAGTGGCTACGGTCCCAACTATAGAGACCACTCGCATTGCGCTACGGTCTATGACCTAGAGCCTCGGAGTTTCTAACTAATCTTAGAAGGAAATGCTCCTGCTATTTAGGCGTCAGAAATCCGATTGCCACACGAGCGGATTCCTCTCGCACAGCGTCGTAAGTAGCATTCTCTTGATCTCAAATTGTCCCTAATCCCTCGCATGAATAATAGGCACCGGAACTCAGCAGTTCTACGAGGGAAAGATACCTGGAATAAAAGGAACGTAAGTGTGTAGCGTTTTTTCCCGCTCCCGATGTTTCATATTCTGACCTTTTTGTCTTCTGTAGAAGATCGATTGCAACAGGCCCAGGGAACGTCGGATCGGTAAATGGAGCTCGCTCGAGTAGGTTGCAGCGATATTGGACAAGCTAATATCAAAGTCACTGCAGCTGCGACATATGAGGCGAATGGCCGTCGAGGATTAGACTCGACTGAGGATAGTGACGGCGAAACTGTTATTCAAGGTCCATGCGGTCAAACTATCATTGGCGCTCATCAGACGGTTGAGCAAGGGCCAAACGGGCAAACTATTATCGGGGACCGTCTTACCATTGCACAGGGCACAGACGGTCAAACCGTAATACACGGTGCGCACACAAGCTCATGATAGAAGTAGGGCATTGGACAGCTCATCAAGTAGACTGGCACCCTCCGGGATACCGACACATTTTTCCCTTTTCTTTTCCCCCCTCTACCTCCTTCCCAAAATTCATTATAGTGACGCAACCAACGATCTCCACGGAACCAGCTGAAACCCGCTCGACACTAGATATAACTTCATCGCTATTCTCCTCTAGTCCCACAATCGATCATTCAACGTCCTTCGCGGGCTCGAGATCAGTAGTATTATCCACCATAACAATCAATAGTACGGAGTCGACTGTCATCACAACTTACCCCGCTAGCCCTTCGAGTGGAGCATCCGAGAAATCTAAGAGGTAAATGCAACGCCTTCGAGAAAGGAGGGCCCAATATACTGATTACAGTTTTGTACTACGCTTTCCTCCTATAGCAAAGGAGAAATTGCCGGAGTCTTTACAGGCGTAGGGCTGGCAATTGCTATTGCTTCTGTGTTTGCCATTTTTGTGTATCGACGCATCCGTGCCTCAAGAACAGACTCACGAGGAGCGTCAGACCCGCCCGCGGCAACTGACATACGCACCGATAGGCCTCGTGCGAACGGCGCTATCGAGCCATATCGCATTGACGAGTTTGACCGAGCGACGTGGAATGAAGATGTTGTCACTTTGCGGAAGTTCAATGCGGGTGATTTGTAGTTTTGTACGGAACGGATTACCTGAGTGGTCGCCTACGCTCGTGGCTGTGCAATGATCAGTGTCCTTCCTCTTCGGAGTCTTCCGGCGCATCCATGCATTCTCAGTGCCACCTTTCTTTTGCTTAGTATCTCCACTCCCCCTGCTATGCCAGTTCCTCCCTTCTCAGAGTAGCAAGGCATTCAGATAGGCCATGAGACATTCATTTGAGAAGCCAATGACTCCAGGCTATGCGCGGTTACCTGTTCTCCACCGATCAAGATAGTAGACAACGAACGTTGCGAACCAAGCACTGCACCTCATGTCGGATGCTGTATCATCCAAACGAAGCACAACTGCTCCCTGGCACAAGATATGCTCCTTGCTCAGCTTCGGAGCTCCCTTTGTTTGGAGATATCTACAATGTGCTATGGTTGGCTTGTCGTCTTGATGCTGATCCCACTTTATGACTCTATGAGAATCTGCAGCTTCATTCATTTATCCGAGTAGTCTAGCTTCTTGACCTGAATCTTCCGAGAAGCTCGTTAGTTGTGGTTAAGCATGTCCATTTTTGTTCTTGATACCTGATAGAACCATCTCAGTCCCCAAAATCAACCGTTTTGTGTGCTTTGAAACCGTCAAGGAGTCCATGCAGGCCGAATGCAATTGAGATGTCAATATTAATGTAAGGTAAACGGCTACAAATCTGTCGACGAGGTCGCAGCTCTGGGGCTCTCCAAGACCTCAAAAATGAATGTTCTTGCTATTTAGGCGTTAGAACAAAGTTCACTCTGCATAGTGACTTGCATTTCAACCGATCTCTTTGCCTGCGTCGTCGTAGCCTTGTTCTCTCTATCTAGAATCGACCCTGAACCCATATCGGAGAAAATAGCTACAGCAGAACTCAGTGCATGCTGCGTTCAGAAAAAGAAAGACAGTGACATCACGAAAACTATCCGCGGCTGGTAGTGACATTTAGTTCTGACACGCATTAGGCAAGGATCAGCACTGCCTATATGTGGTTACAAGCACTGACAAGCAACCACAAGGCTTTCATTTGAATGTAGCTATCCACAAGCACTGCGACTCAATGTAATCATATAACAAGGCTCTTAACTTAATTGTAAGCTTGTACAAGTACTTTATGCACTTTATAATTAATTATATGCACAATAAAATTATTTGGATTTGAATACATTTGCACAGAAGGGCACGACAAGTCTTAAGCAACAATATTATTATTATGAGCGCACAAGGGCGAGGCTTAGCGGTGACGGGCACCTGCTCCTCGTAGACCCAAAACACGGAGTTATGCTTTACGATGAACAAGAAATGATCAGACATCGAGATGCGCTACGACGAGAAGCAGAAAAAACACACCTGCATCTCGCCGCCAGCAGTCGAGAAATCGGAGACCTGCCCTGGCATACCATAGCTCATGGACTGCGGATGCGAGTTCAGGAACTGGAGACCGTTCATCCCACCAAATTCCCCTTGTTTCTGCTGGCCGTGGCCATTCATCTGCATCTGCTGCTCGCCTTCGCTGCCCTCATGTGTCGCATGCGAGCCAACCGCCGAGCTACTGTTCGAACCAGGCGCCGTCTCGAGCAGCCTCGGGATCTTGATTGTAGGAGGTGCAGGCGGGTAGAGGTCAGCTGGCATCGTCGGTGGCATTGGTGCACCCGGTGTGCTCGTCGAGCGGCGGTTCTGTGGAAGGACAAAGCTAAGCAGTCTGGGAACTAGGCTCTGGGTGGTCTGAGTCGGGATTCGCATGGAAAGCAAGTGTCCGTGTCCGTGCCCATGTCCACCATGGTGCGAGTGCCAGTAGGAAGACGTGCTGAGCGGGCCCAATTCGAGAGAGGCGTGTCGATTGTGTTAGGCGGGAGCCCGGGAGACGACTCGGACTGGGCAGGCCTCGGCTGACTGTTGTCTGGGACGTGCTATACTCGAGCGTAGACTTGGGACACGCTTACTCAGACTAGGTCGTCGCGGAGGTAAGAGGATTAATACAAGTCTAAACTAATACAAGGGGGACGAGTCTCACCTAGGTCGTCGCGGAGGTAAGAGGAAAAGCAGAACAAGGAGTTCATGCGATTCCTGAGACCTTATATAGCGACGACCGTGAGACTATATTACCTAACATTACATAACGAGTGGGAATGGAACGAATGAAGGTAGTGTGGGAATGATTGTGTAAGATGGGTAAATATAATGAAAAGGACGAATATAATAAAGGAAATGGTAAAAGGGAAAATAAAGGAAAAGGTGAAAGTTCAGGTTCTAACATTACCCCCCCTTCAAGGTTGGGCGTCCCGACCAACCATGATCGCGGTCGTCAGGCTCGGTGTCGACGAAGAGCGGACGGAGTCGTTGACGAGGGATGTCGAGTTTCCTAGGTGCACCGGGATGTTTGAGGTAGAACTCAGCGATCGCCTCCTTCGCGTTCTCGCCGAAGTCCGTCTCAGGCTGCCAAGTAGGTTCATTGTAGCCGACCCACTTGACAAGGTACTGTAGTTTCCCTCGGTGCAGACGTGAGTCTAAGACTTCCTCGAGTTCGTATTCCTCCTCGTTGTCGACGATATCTGGTGGCGGCGGCGGCGGTTGCTTCTGGCTTTCAAAGGACGGTTCGACGGCGGGTTTCAACAGGGCTTCGTTGAAGACAGGGTGGACCTTTTTCCATCGCTTCGGGAGTTTGAGCTTGTACGCGCTCGCTCCTACCTTGTCGATGATGTTAAAGGGGCCGTACCATTTGTCTGCGAGTTTCTTCGTCGGTGAGTCCGTACTGATGTTTCGCCCGTCAAGGAAGACTTTGTCTCCAGCCTTGTACTCCACCGAAGCTCCTGCTGTCCGGTCATGGTAGCGCTTCATGTCCTCTGCTGCCTTGACTAGATTGTCCTTAGCAACGCGATGAGTCTCCTTGATGTGCTTGGCGAATTCTTCCGCCGACATGTTGGCAGAGGAAGTTCGTATGGTGTCGAAGCTCATAGGGTGACGTCCGGTGTTTGCGTAGAAGGGTGACATCCTTGTCGCTGAATGTTCGCGGTTGTTGTAGGCGAACTCTGCGAGGGGGAGCCAGTCCTTCCAGTCCGATTGCCGATGATCGACGAAGAGCCGGAGGTACTGTTCGAGCTCTTGATTGACGCGTTCCGTCTGACCGTCCGTTTGTGGGTGGTATGCCGTTGACGGGTTGCCTTCGATGTGTAGGAGTTTATATAGCTCCTTCATCATCGACGCATCGAACTGTGTGCCTCGGTCGTGGATGATCTTCTTCGGTAGGCCATGGAGGCGGAAGACGTGGTCTCGGTATAACTGAGCCATGCCTTCCGCTGACAGTTTCGTCGTCGTCGGGATGGCATGCATCTGTTTCGAGAATCTGTCCACGAAGACGCAGATTGCATTGTGTCCCTTAGAGTCCGGGAGTTCTCCGATTAGGTCGATCGTGACGATCTCCCAGGGACCTTCAGGGATCGCGTTAGGATGAAGCGGTCTCGATCTCGACGTTCTTAAGGCTTTCGTCCGTTGGCAACGGTTGCATCCTCGGACGTATGTTCGGATATCGGAGAACATTGACGCCCACCAGAAGTCTCGACGTACCAGTTCGACCGTCTTCGACGATCCAGGATGTCCTGCCAGGGTCGAGTCGTGGTACTCTCGCAATACCGCTTCCTTCATCGTCGACGGCACGTACACCTTGCCTTTCATCCGCCACAACCCATCGACCTTCACCATATTCGTCGGCCTCCCCGACTCGTCTTGCGCTCTCTGCGCCTCACCCACTCGTTCCAACATTTCATCACGCGACGTCCTTACCACCCCACGGTTCAGCCATTTCTCCTTGATGAACACGACGCCGTCATTGTCATCCTTGCCCTGATCATAGCCCGCCTTGCGTGACAGCAAGTCGGCCTTGCCCATTGTCTTCCCCGACTTGTGTTCGAGGTGGAAGTCGAATTCCTCGAGTTCGGTTCGCCAGCGAGCTTGACGATAGCTCAGCTTCTGCGCCGACCTGAAGTAGGTGAGGTTGGCGTGGTCGGACCAGATTTCAATTTTGTGGCGAGCGCCAAGGAGGTATTGTCGCCACTCCTTGAGCGCCGAAACGATCGCGAGCATCTCCTTGTCGTAGATCTCGTAGTTTCGTTCCGCTGGTTCAAGTGCCTCTGACCTGTAGGCGATCACCCTCCACTTCCCTTCCTGCTTCTGCAACAACACACCACCGAGCGCAAAGTTTGACGAGTCCGCTTCTACGCGGAAAGGGCCCTCGTCATTGGCGATGGCTAGGACTGGAGGTGAGCAGAGACGTTGTCTCAGCTCCTCGAACGCTTCCTGCTGTTCGGTCTCCCATACCCAGTCCTTCTTGCCCGTTAACGACGTCAACGGTCGGACCACCTTGCTGTAGTCCTTAATAAACCGTCTCAGCCAGTTTCCCATGCCGAGGAACTGTTGCAGCTCCTTGAGGTTCCGTGGGACTGGCCAGTTCGCAATCGCCTCCGTCTTTGCCGGGTCAGCCCTGATCTCTCCATTGCCGATGATGTGGCCGAGGTATTTGACGACCTTGGCGTCAAACTCGCACTTCTCCGGCTTCAGGTACAGGCCATTCTCTCGGAGGATCTGGAGTACGCGCCTCGACGTGTCGATATGCTCCTCAATGGTTTCCGAGAGGATCAGGATGTCGTCGAGGTATACGATGATCAAGTTCGCGTAGATTAGGTCCTTAAAGATGTGGTTGACAAAGGCCTGGAACGTGGCTGGCGCGTTGCAAAGGCCAAAAAACATGACCGTCGGTTCGAAGAGGCCCATGTTCGTGCGAAACGCTGCTTTCCATTCGTCACCCTCGCGGATCCGGATATTGTAGTACCCCCAGCGAAGGTCAAGCTTAGTGATGTATTTCGCTTTCTTGACCTTGTCGACGAGTTCATCAATGAGAGGGAGGGGATACTTGTTCTTGATCGTACCGTCATTGAGCTTACGGTAATCCTGGATCGGGCGTAGCGATTTGTCGGCCTTCTTAATGAAGAAGAAGGGCGACGCCATGGGCGATATCGACCGTCGAATGCGACCCGACTTCAGGTTCGCATCAAGGAAGTCCTTGAGTGACTGCTGCTCAGTCGGCGTGAGCGGGTAGATCTTACAGTCACTCGGTTTGAAGTCGGGCTTCAAGTCGATGACATGGTCCCAGGGTCGGTGTTCCGGCAGCTTCTCGAAACCTTTTTCGCTGAAAACGTCGGCGTAGTCGTTGAGGTATGCGGGCCAGGACGTCTTGTCCATTCGCATCTCATTCACCCTCCTCATCTGCTCCACCACCTTCTTCTCGATCGCACATTCTTCTGGACAGCGGGTGAATTCGATCGAGCCCGTTTTCCAGTCGACCTCCGGATTGTGACGTCGAAGCCAGTCGTACCCCAGGAAGATGTTCGATGACGCTAGGGACGTTACTGCGAGGACGATCTTCTCCCGATGACGGCCTATCAGGAGTTCGACGTCAACGTACTCCTCGATCAATCCGGCCTCATTGTGCGTGCCATCGGCGTTCAGCACCGCGAGGGGTCGAATGTAGCGTTTCGTTTCCAACCCGTACCTCTCGACGAACCTGACGTCGATGCAGGATCCTGTGCATCCCGAATCCACAAGGGCATGCGCATCTACCTCTCTCGCCTCACCAGCTATTTCATGCTCGACGGTCAGGAGAAGGTCCAGCTGACGTCCGCCAGTTCCTCTCATGAACAGTTGTTCGTACTCTTCATTCTTGTTCACACCGGTGGAGACTTCGTAATCGGGAAAACCATCGACGTTGTTCGCATCTACGTATTGTACAAACGGTTGGTTATATTTTAGCGGATCCGGATTCGAAGTCTCTTGTTCTTCTCGGTCAGTCGCCCCGATGGCTACGCCTGACCATTCGCAAAACCCTGCGAGTCGACGACCTCTTCGTTATCGCCTTCTTCCTCCACATAGTCCTCCACCGTCGACCTCCGAGTGTCTACGACTTCCTCGAAGGCCGACTCCTTCATCGCTCCGAGCTCGTCGGCGAGGACACGACGTTCGCCTGGCGCCATCAGTTCCAGCATGCGCTGGATGATCGGTTTCGCCTGTGGGCACTTGTCTTTAAAGTGGCCCAGCCCACCACAGATCCAGCACGCACGTCGTCGTTGTGCCTCGTTCATCGAGACGTCCATCGGTTGACCAGCGCCTCCAAAGGTGACGCCGGTCGCATCGCGTCTGTCGACGTGTGGGGCCGCTACCTGACGGCGAGCCGGGGGCGCTTGCTGTGGTAGGCGAGGAGGGGGAAGAAAGGCGCGTCCTCGTTGGATAGCGCGAATCTGCTGTTCGCCGCGGTCTATTTCAATTGCCTTGTTCTTCCAATCCTCGTATTTCGTTGGGACTGGCGTCGACCTTAGCACTCCACGGACCACCTCGATGTTCATCGCTCGCTTGAGGCGATCGCAGATGACGCTGTCGTCTTTCAACTCGGCGCGCTTAATTATCACGTCGAACTTCTGGAAGAACTCGTCCGCGGTTAGGTCCTTCTGAACCTTATCTCGGAAATCCTTCAGCGCTTTCTCCTTGCGATTCGGGTCGTCGAACGAGGCGTCGAGTCGTTCCTGGAATCTTTCCCAGCTGTCGGTGAAGGTGACGATCCCCGACGTTGTCGACTCCTCGACGTAGTTCTGCGCCCACGTTGCCGCATTACCACCCTTCAGGTAGGAGAGAGCTACATAAATCTTACTCTCTGACGTAGGGTATCGACTTGGATTTGCGGATACAAAAAGGAGGACTTCACGTCTGAAGTCGAGGTAATCGTCGCCACCAGTGAATTCTCGTGGCCGGGCGACATCTATGTTGGGGGTCGGGGGGTTAGCGGCCGCGACCGGTGCTGGGGCATTGTTCGCCTGATGGGCGAAGGCATTCGCAACGATGGCCGCGATCTGCGCCATTTGCTGTTGGCTGAAACCTTCTGCTGACATCGCGGGTTCGGGTGCGGGTGTCGAAGGTTCTGGAGGAGTCGGCGGTGAGGGGTCTCTGTTGGTTTCGCGGTAAGGACCTGGGGTCGGTGGTAGGTTGACCGTAGACGTTGACGGTGCAGGTGACGACGGAGCGGCTGGGGGCCACCTTGCTCTCCTCCCTCGTTCGTCTGATGAATACCAGCTGTGCCGGATTTCACTCCACCAGATGTCGTGAGTGACGCCGCTATTATTGGTCGCGACGTAGCCTGGTCGGTTTGGATCCCAACGGGCTGAAGCAGGAAGGGCCCGTTGCTGTTCGTCGGTGAGATCTATCTTGACGTTGGCGGAGGGACAGGGATCGGTTGCACGTTCGATCCGGGGTTACGCCAACGTCGAGCGGGTTCGTCAGCGAAGTTGATGACGAGGCGGTAGGATCCGAGTGAGATTACAAACGAGATTGTCGTCGAAGTTTGGATTCGTCTTGTTACCCACGTCCACGTTAGGTGCGTGCTCCACCAGAGGCTAATTCGTAGAGCCAGGGTCGGGAAATGTCGGTTGGTATATTTATGTAATACACGAACGTCCGAAAACGTCCGGGCAGGGTTGAGGGTTGTTGTTTAGGGGATTTACACGTCAAGTCCGTCGAGGGGAGCGCTCCTCTAGACCGAGTGAAGGCGAGTCGACAGCGACGACTTACGCTGGGGATGAGCCTGGGTGAGGTTCTGCTTTTATGTTAGGCGGGAGCCCGGGAGACGACTCGGACTGGGCAGGCCTCGGCTGACTGTTGTCTGGGACGTGCTATACTCGAGCGTAGACTCGGGACACGCTTACTCAGACTAGGTCGTCGCGGAGGTAAGAGGATTAATACAAGTCTAAACTAATACAAGGGGGACGAGTCTCACCTAGGTCGTCGCGGAGGTAAGAGGAAAAGCAGAACAAGGAGTTCATGCGATTCCTGAGACCTTATATAGCGACGACCGTGAGACTATATTACCTAACATTACATAACGAGTGGGAATGGAACGAATGAAGGTAGTGTGGGAATGATTGTGTAAGATGGGTAAATATAATGAAAAGGACGAATATAATAAAGGAAATGGTAAAAGGGAAAATAAAGGAAAAGGTGAAAGTTCAGGTTCTAACAGATTGCAAGGCTCGCTCCTGATACAGAACCAGATGGACCGGAGAGCGAGGGCATTGAGAGGCTCAGTGGGAGCAAGAGCGTCTGACCTTGACCCTGGCCCTGTGATCCCTCCAATTTGCTCATGTCGAAGTCCACGAGATCTGCCATCTCGACTTCACGCACGCTGCTGCACCTGCTGTTCGCATAGCCGTACGGACCATAGAGAGACCTGTTGGTGGAGAGCGAGTTGAGCTTGTTGAAGTCCTCCGAGTTGGCAGTCGGTGCAGATGAGGAGACGCTGGTGGTGCTGGTGGTGCTGGTGGTGGAGCACGAGGAACTGTTGCGGGCACGCGCGCCGGAACCGTGCACACGGCTGCTTGACTTGGTAGTATGGTACGGTCACGACACTCCTTCTTCCCATCCTTCTCCTTCCTCACCTTCCCACCTGCCATCAACTCTGCCTTGCCCTTTTTCTCCTTGACAGTGCATGTGGGCTGATAGACGTACCAAGGATACATCTCTTCATGCTCCCTCTTGCGCTGCTTCGCAAGGTCGTCCCAGTACTTGTGTTCCTCCGTGGAGAGCGAGTGCCACTGCTGGGAGATCGTCTTGGACAGGTCGGCCTGGCGCTGGAGAAATTTTGTGGCAAAAAGAGTGCACACAATGGTGGTGGAAGCAAGCAAGGTGTAACGACATGTCACATCTTGACGTGTTTTCTAAGTCCAGGTCTGAATGT
Source organism: Porodaedalea pini (assembly GCA_002794775.1). NCBI lineage: Eukaryota > Fungi > Basidiomycota > Agaricomycetes > Hymenochaetales > Hymenochaetaceae > Porodaedalea > Porodaedalea pini. Next base: position 278,558 of record NBAY01000027.1, on the reverse strand, counting down.
CTGAATGAGATCCGTATAGTTCATCTGTACTGGCCTTGCACATATATTCAAGCATAAATAGTTTAGTGGTATATTGAGTTCCTTAAGCAAATTGTAAGAAAGAGGTCGTGAGTTCAAGACCCTGCAGCACTAAGAAAAAGAATAAAACCTGAGAAATTAAGAAACCTGAAATTTGAGAAACAGTTAAGACAGGAAATCTTACAAAATAAGAAAAGAAAAGCAAAAAGCTACTTTTTCTATTTTCTTCTTGGTGTCACAAGTAATTACATGTGATTGTAGGTCTGGTAATGTCTGACAAGAATTGTGGAGGATTACAATCTCCATAAGTCTTGTGAGCTTTGACAAGTCTTGTGGGTCTTGTAAGAAGTGCCGACCAATGAAATGGGGTACAATATTACCCACAAGGCTTACATATAATTTACATATTTCATTTCTTACAATTAAATGTATGCAAATGTAAGATTTGTCTTGTTTTCGTGATGGAGTTTCGCACACTCTCGTTCGGCTATAGGGGCTTATTTCTGACCTTTATGCTCGTGGAAGGAAAGTTATTGAGACACTTTGCCTCGGATCTATAAATGAAATCCACTCAAGCCTGCTGCTGCGACAGTGGAGAAGTTGTCATACATGTTGCTGCAACCACGGTTACTGTTGGCGGTGGCTCAGATGCTGAGACTTCGATGGCGCGTCGCGGTGAGGAGGCTGATCGGGGTGTAGACGGCCTAACGATCGTCAGCATCTACACTAGTACTGCTATTGATCAGGGAAGAGATGGTCAAACTGTCGTCGTGTATGGAACTGTAATACATGGTGGTGACACTGGAGCTCCAGACGCAACTAATATACCGGACAGCCTATGGGATAAACCGACATCCTCCGAATCAACGGATATTTCTACGAGCCCGCCTCTGATTTCCATACAATCAACAGTTTTCACCAGTCCATCGGATAGCATTGCTACTGCACATCTTACATTTGGTCCCACGGTATCTCCTTCACAGATTTTTTCCACAAGTTCAGCATCGGCAATCTTCCCAACTGCGACGAGCGTTAGCATTGCTACGGAACCAACTGTTGTCACATCCTCTTCCGTTATCCCTTCATCTGAGCTTCGACGGGATCCGAAAGGTGAATACAGCGCTTTCATACAGGGAGGGCTAATACACTGACGAAACTCTACTGTTTCCATAGTCCGAGTCCACATTCATCCTTAAGCGAAGGCGCGATAGCCGGCATCTTCCTGGGAGTGGGACTGGAGATTGCCATTGCTTCTGCATTTGGCGTTTTTGTGTATCATCGTGTCCAAGCATCCAGAATGGAATCGAGAAGGGTATCGGATCCGCCCGTCGTGGTTGACATTGCGCCAAGAGGCCTCGTACGAACGGTATTATCGAGCCATACCACCTTGACGAGTTTGACCGAACAACGTGGAATGACGAGGTTGCTACATTGCGCAAGTTCAGCGCAGCCGATTCGTGAGGGAGACGGACTTAGACTCGCGAGTATTTAAGTTCAATTGTACAGGAATTGTTTGTTTTCAAATTGAATAATCATCGTTGCCAAAGAGAGATTAGGCACGAATCCTACTGCGACAATCAGGCTGTCGCCGCTAGAGCGACGCATTTCAATGAGCTACAACGCTTGTCAGTCTACAAGATGTACGAGGTATCCAGCCAGTCCGCATAGGCAGAGCCAAGTGTACTCAAGATGGTGTATGCCTCCGCCTCTCTCCGAGAGAGCAGTTACGAAGGAAGATGAATGGATTTTGGTCGCATCGTTATCGCCTGAAGCAGTGGATAGCCCATAAGGAGCTCAGGAAGACGTTCGCACTCATCACTGGCATTTCCTGGGTCCATGAAACTCGATACTCTTGTGGTGATCCTTGGCGAGTTAGGTTGCTTGATTGATACTCAAAGTAAGAGGACATTAGATTTTTGAGCTTTCTTGCTGGGGGCGGACAGACAACCGATTCGCGGAAATAGCGGAGGAGTTTGTAATAGGTCGTGTACTTTGTGAATCACCTTTCTGATGAGCAGAACATAGAGTTAGCGAACGCCAGCGCAAACAAGGCTCTCCAGGTTCGCCCCTGCCGTTCCATCTTGGAATATCCGTAACAACGGGCGAACAGCTCAGGCAGAATGTTCTCAAATCCATATCGGTGGTGGCTGGTCATTAGACGTGCTGCTGACATGAAAAGATGAGGAATGACATTGTGTCCCTTCAAGCAGTGCTACTCGTAGGAGGCTTAGGACCCAAGAATCTCGCCAAGCTGCCCAAATAAATCTGATGCTGTGTATAAACAAATACAAGTCCGGCACTTGCAGGTGAACATTTGTTAGACGAATGTCAACGATGCCTTCCGAGTCAAAGCATACTCAATTTGCGCCGAGCGTGAGGAAGGAGCCCAGGAGAATTGATTGGAGGCCACAATCTCGGAAACTAAGCAGACGACAATATTATTCTAGCTTGGTGTGAGATGCTCTTCGACAAGTCTTGAAGCAGGGTCTACGGATATAATTTGCATTATCGTAGTAGCAGTGCATAAAGCAGAGAGGCAGTACTAGTGAGAGCGCCGAAGAGACGCCGCGATCTAAATTAAGGGCCTACATTTCGGCATCGTGGGTGCAGTCTGTTCCGTAACAACTCGTTTCAACCGTCACACGCTTGAGCGCACGGGGCTATGCTTTGTGAACTTTATAGAAATACTTGCACTGGCAGTCTCACAATGCTCACGACACCTCTGTTCTTCCCGCCCATCGACTTGAGCTTGTGTCCTAGGCCTCCTTGAACTTTTTACTTTAGGTTCTGAATCGAAAGAGGCTCGACTACACCATATGTCCGCAATGAGCGTTGCTGGAAACACGACAGTTGTCGGAGGAGGAGCGTCTGATTTTGGTTCGAACGACTTCGACGATGGCTTAGTCGGTAGTAGCAAGAAGAGCCCTGTCGCAGAGACCACCGGGATCAGCGCGTCAAACAAGCGCGTCCGCATTCCTTTCGTGACACAGGACAATAATTATCTCGACGAGGGTCGCCCGTTCTTCGTAAAGATAGGAAAGGATGGCGTGCTTCCTGCTTTGAAGAAGCTTGACGAGCAGTTGATGGCTGTGAGTATCATTCATAAGTCTCTCTGACTGGCTCCTATGGTTCTCACTGAGTTTTGACTGTGAGACGTATAGGCGAATGGTAGCAGAATCCTTTCAAGGAAGGTATGTACATGGCTTGACTTACCCACAGTTAACTCGACTTAGTCCTTTGTTATAGTCACCCACAGACTGGATCGGTAGACAGATAGCACCAGGAGAGATCGGATTCATCAACCACGGAGGTATGCCCAAAGTCCTCACCAGGCCTGGGCGTTATCCTGGCTTTCCCCTTCGTAACTGGTGGGCAAGAAGCTGGCAAGGGACGAAGGGCAGTGCGTAATATATACCCACACTTGCAACCTCTTGGCCACAGTCTTACTGATTGTTCTCGACTCTCCTTATTACACTAGTTTCGGACACAGTTGTCGATTTTATGGGTCTAATCATCGTCCAGGTGTCTCAGAACCAAGCGGCAGTGGTTAGCGATCCAAACAATCGAATTTTTGTTATCAAGAACGGAGGATTCGCCGCGCTTAGCATTGAAGGTGCTTATAAAGTTCTAGCTGTCGTTGACCAGACGCATCTTCAGACAGCGGTTAAGGATCGTGTTACGGGTGCGACGCTCGGCTGGAGCCATGAGGTGCGCATGCGGAGCCATACTGGTGCGGGAAAAGAGCAAGAATACGTCGTGGCACTGTTGTAAGCTGCAGCATGGCCTATCGAGCGGTTCTCACATGCTTATTGGCCATTAATTTCTCTAGCTTAAACATTCCCGCAAACAACTGTGCTATCTTCCAACGCGGGGATGACCTCGAGCTTCTGCCAGCCGGGCAGCATTACATTACGAACCCGAATGTTACGCTCCGCGGTCTGTTCACACTTGGCGAGAACCAACTTGAGATGCCTACGAAAGACATGTTCGTATCATTTTCCTTGCCAGAGTCGTGAGTATCTGTACTTACTCTTTATACCGTGGCAGCTTCACTCGGGATCAGGTGCCGGTTAGCCTGACGATATATTTGAAGTGGCAGTTGACGGAGCCGCTCAAGGTGAGTATCGCACCTTCTTTCCTAGAAAAGCTACTAAATGACAGGACAGCTCACAACCCACGGGTATAACACGCCTTTTGAGGCCCTCCGGGACAAGACACAGTCGATACTCACGCAGATCGTCGCGCATTGTTCGCTTCTTTCGTACTATTTTTTTTTCTTTTTCAAAGGCATCTGAAGCGATCATCTAGTGGACTATTCTTCTATGGTGAAGCAACGCTCGATTGGACCAGATAACATGGAGTCCGGAGAGGATGCGTCCTCTGCATTCCTCGATGCTCTTCGGACACGCGCGATGGATGAAATGCATCTTGCTGCCCTCGAGTATGGAATTGTTCTGAAAGATCTGGGTGTGTTCTATAAAAAAAGATTCATGCTCGAAACTGTTTTATGCTAATAGTATTTCCTCGATTCCAAAGCCGTGATCGACCGACAGTTCAAGGGAGAGATCGCCGCCACAATGGACAAACTTACAACTAGAGCGTTGCAAGCCCAAGTGGAAGCTGCGGTATGTTCTCTTAGTATCATTACTTTATTGGGTATCTCATGGCTCTTCAGAATGTCGACAGGGAGAACAGCAACAAAGTCAAGCAAGAGGAGGGTGCTCTATCTGTCGCAAAGATCAAGGCACAATCCCTCAACGTTAGTTCCACATGACTTTCTTTCATTATCAGGAACTTACTACAACCATCTAAACAGACCAAAGCCGACGCAGATGCGTACCAGGTTGTCGCCGCGGCCCGCGCAGCTGCCCAATCCACACAGATCGCCGCAGAGGCCCAGGCCGAAGCGACGCTGCTCGCAGCGCGGGCGGAGGCCGACGCCATTCGAGCAAAGGCACTCGCAGACGCAGAGGTCCGCGATGCTTTCGCGCGCGAGATGCAGCTGCGCCGCATTGACGTGTCGCGCATCGCCGCGTACGGGAACCGGACGGTATTCGTGCCGGGTGGCAGTTCTGGTTCTGGGGAGCGTCTCGCAGAGCAGGCGGGTAATGCCATGGCTATGGGCTTTGCGGCTAGCCTCGGTGCTGAGCAGAGCAAGCAGTGAAGATATCATTTACTGACTTCGTTTTTCTGCATCGCTACTTCACAATGGATACTGATTTCGGAACATGTACTATACATAACCTTGTCTTGCCTTCCAATATACCCCTATCACTGCATTTATGACCATATTCATCTAAATATTCATGTATACTTTTCATTCCTTTACTACATTGGGAAGCTAGCCTGATCATGAAAAGTGCATTATCATAAAAGACGTAAGCGAGTATTATGATACATGACAATGTGAGGAACATAAAATACATCATGGTGCACCATCGTGCTACAAATACCAGAGCAAGGAAGAATAATATCGACACAATAGCCAAAGGAACCAAGGAGGCGTTGTAGCAAGAATCACGGTCTAGGCGAAGATACCTTGTTTGTTTCAATGACTTCGTTCAGCTGCTGATTGCGCTTGCTCGCCAGGTCGATTTGCCGGTGAAGTGACCTGAAGTAAAGGCAACTCGTAAGAAGACCTTACGATACTCAATGTAAAAAAAAAACATACTTGATGTTAGTCTCCAGTTCAGCTACTCGTTCCTTTGCTCCCTGCCGCTCGCGCTTGACGCGCTCCTCTGCCGATCGGAGGCGCGTCTCATACTCTTTGACGCGAGCCTCCCACTTTCCATCTGCAAGTGTTGTCTTCTGGTTCATCGTCGCCATCTTCTCCTCGGCTGCCAGAAGCTGGTTCTGCGCATTCGTGAGTCGGCGCTCGGCGTTCGCAGCGCGCGCCTGCAGTGATTTGATCTCAAGCGACTCAGATTGACCTGGGCGCCGCGAGGACGACAGTTGTGTTGTAAGCTCTGAATTTGTCGACTAGAAACATCACTGTCAGCCCGAAAATTCTCCAAAGATAGGATGTAGAATTCAATGACCTTTAAAGCTTCAAGTTCTCCTTCCTTAAGAGAGAACTTGCGCTTCCAGATCTGCTTTAGCTCCGAGAGGTTTCTGACGTTGGTCTCAAACTTGTCCATCTGTCTCCACTTCAAATCCAGCTGCCTTCGGACATCATTTAGTTTCTCGGAGTATCGCGTTTCAATCTCCTTGCTTCTTCGCTCAAAGTCGTTTGAGACTTGGTTGAGCGCCTTGAGACGTGCCATGATCAATTCGTGGAAGACGCTGAAGTTCGTCGTCTCTGGCTTTTTCTGTATAGATAAAACTATTCAGAGAAAGCCGAAGAATGAATACTAGAAAGAGACTCACGGATGTCTTTTCGACTCCAAGAATTTTATCTATATATGAGTAGATAGCTAGTAGGAGTAAGTTCCTCTCGTGCACCTGGTCCCGAAGGTGCTTCTCGCTATTGAACGATGATCGCTGGTCTTTCGAAAGCCTTTGCTCTAAATCGTTTAGTCGTTGTCTGCACGACGCCAACTCTGACTCTGCCGTTCGTAAGCTGCTCTGTGATGCATCTAGCTTCTCTATCATGTTCAACCGTGCCTGCGTCTGTGATGCTAGCTGCGTCGTGAGATCGCGGTTCTCCGCATGCAAGCGGTCCACAACGTCGTCGCGTTCGCGCGTCTTCGCTTCCCTCGCACTGAGCTCTGCACGTGCACGAGTCAGCTCCTCCTCAAGTCTGTCACCATCGCGCCGCAGACGGTCAACTTCAAGCTGCAGTGAGAAGCGATCTGTAGTCGCGTTCTCGCCACGCTTGCGTGCCTCCGCCTCTTGCTCTCGTAATACAGCTTGTACATCTGCGAGATCCGCCTCACGCTGTGTCAGTAGCGCCTGTGCCCGTGCGAGGTCCGCAAGCGCGGATTGAAGTGCAGATTCCTTTGCGTCGAGAGTGCGACGTTCAGTACGAAGGGCAGCGTCGTGTGCATTCGCCTGTGAGTCGAGTTCAAGCTCAGTCTTCTGGCGCGCATCTCGCTCGCGGCGCATCTCTTCAACAAGGTCCTCGACGTGCCGTGCGAGCTCCTCCTGTCGAGCTCGGTGTGCACGGACATCCTCCTTCGCCTGTTCATAGAGGTCGTTAATTTCTTGCAGTTCTGATTTGTATTGCGTGACTCTCTGCGCAAATGCATCAGTAAGGGCATCGGACTAGTAGAAACGAAACACGGACATCCTTGAGCGCAGCGACCAAGGCCTCTAATCTATCCCTCTCCACCGCTTCGTCATCGCGTAGCCTGTCGCTCTCCGCTTTGACGTTATCAAGCTCATCCTCGAGCTCATACACGCGCTGCCCGAGTTTCTGGATCTCACGATTAGCGCTCTCAATCTCTGCGTCCTTCTCCTCAGCCTCATGCTCCAGATGTGCAAGTGCTGTCTCGAACTTGTCATGCAGATCCGTGGTGTTGGCCTCCAGTTCTGAGATATGAAGCCGAAGCTCCTTAGAGTCAGCATCTCGTTCGGCGAGCACCTAACTTAGATCTGAGTTCCAAACAATATAGTGAGACGCAAGAACTTACATCGCGCAACTCTTCGACCTGATTTCGCGCTTCCACTACTTCGCCCCGCCATTCTGACTCTACCATTTCGACGATACGCTCATGCTCCGCCGCAAGCTCCTGGATCTCTCTGTTCTTCATATCAAGATCGTCATCCTTCTGGCTCATCTCGATTGCTGCAGCAGCCAACTTGTCCCTCAACGCGTTCAAATCCTCCTCGATTGCCTCTCGCTCTTCACGCTCCTCGAGGATCTGTGCCCGACTCTCACTACGATCAAGCACCTCTGCTTCGCGCCTTCGCATTAAATCCTCGATCTGGAGATTGAGACCCTGAATCTCGTCCAATAAATCGTCTCGCTCGTCCTCTCGATGCGTCAGCACTTCGACATGTTCATCTAGTTTGACGCGCAGATCCTCATTCTCCGCTTCCAACTCTCCAATACGTGCCTCTAGCCGCGAACGGCGCTGACCCACATCGGACATGTTCCCTTCGGCGCCACCCTTGCGTTCAAGCTGGTCGCGTAAGTCCTGGATCATGAGATTGTTTTCCTCAAGCAAGCCCTTCATGTCCTCCAAATTGTCCTCGAGCTCTGCAGCGTGGCTCTCAAGTTGCGCATTCCGTCCAAGCAGCTCCTCGTCCGCAGGACCGACACCACCCTTGCGGCGTCTGAGCTCTCGCAACTCGCGTTCCATGGTCTCGAGCTTCTCCTCGAGCTCGCGTTCTCTGCCGCGACCACGTTGAGTACGCTCAAGTTCGCGCTCAAGCTCTAGTACAAGCTTCTTGTACTTCTTCATCTCGATGCCTCGCTGTTGTACCTCGATCTTGAGGTTGATGTTCTGCTTGAGTGCGGCGTCGATCTGGTCCGGTGCGAGCTGCGCCAGACGTTCCTCGAGAAAGTGCACTTTCAACTTGATGTTGAAGTTCTCTTTCTTCAACGAGTCTATGTGCTGCGTGCAAGTTAGCTTTGTCCGTGGATGAATGGACGGAAACGAGCATACTTTCTCCTGGTCCCGAAGGGTAAGGTTCGAGCTTCCTTTCGTACCCGGCCCAGATTTGCGTTTAGATGACAAACGGTTTGGCATGGGTGTGCCCACGACTTCTCCATTAGCTTCCCGGCCGGGCGTATCGAGCACGTCGGCGTCTCCCTCCTCCTCTTCATCATTCGTTTGCTTGGAGAATGCTAAGCGCCTACCCGTAGAAGCCACCGCATCATCTGTTCTCCTTCGCGAAATGCTAGCGCCTGGAGAAGGCGTGCTGATAGCGTTGGATGAAGGTGCAGTCGTCCCCGAGGACGTGGAAGGGACGCGGTACTTCGCTGGTGTGGAGAAACTGGGTAAAGAGCCTAGAGAAAGGTCCTGGAGCGTCAGGCCGGACTGTGAAGATGAGTCTGCTCGTGAATGTAATGCGGCAGACATCGCGACACGCCGTCCGCTTCAAGGTAAGCCAATGACTGCTCTAGATTTCCTTGCAATGAGAATCCACGGGAAAGTGCTGCACGCTGGCCTTCGGTCCTAAACACTTTCGGTAAGAGAAAGGTAGAGCGAAGTGAGATATTGTATATGCTATGGTACACATACCAGCTTGTGCCTTGGCTTCCCTTTCTCTTTCTCGAGAGGACGCTGTTGCAAGAGGCTCAGAAGGACAGTCACCGTGAACGGAAGCTGAAGCAAGTTCGAACTTCGCGCGAGGCTGAACGTAGTCACGTGAGATACATCGCGTCGGTCAAGTTTATTACTCAACTTACTGTACCGTGACTGTACTCTTTGTGCTCAACAAAATGACTGAGCTACAACATGAGGACACTGACAGTGACACAGCTTACACTCTTATGATGTCTACATTCTGTTCTGAGAAGGACACATTCACCCCAAAAAACTTTCCTTTGCAGCCTCTATCCTTCGATCGCATCAACGAGGGACACACTATCTCGTCGAATTGCCCAATCTTCCGACTACCAATAGAACTGCTTTCGGACATACTCACTCATCTGGATGCGGCAGACCTAGCGAATCTGGCTCTCGTCGACCGTGATTGTCGGCAGCTCGCACGCTCCGCACAATTTGCGATCTTATATCTCTCAATCAGCCGACTATCCATTCAACTAATTAGCCACATCATTGAGGAAAGCCTTCCGCGCGTCGAGGAGAATGGTAGACCTATCCGTAGGATTGGATCGTGTGTCCGCCGACTGGTTGTCGCCTCAGATGCAAGACATATCAAAGATATGACAGGGCAGCGATACACCCTGGGGATGGGCAAAGAAGGTCTATGGAAGGTCGCGAAAATGTACAACACTCTCATATCCTGCATCTCGTCTTGCCTACCTGTTGCATTTCCTAATCTGGAGCTTTTCCAGTTCGCCGATAACGTCCCGATGCCGTTCATTTTATTCAAGCGACTTTCTCAAGTCTGCTTGCGCCATTTGGCTCTGGATGAATTCAGTATTGGAAAAGCTCATCGTAACAGCGGCGACCTGGTAGAGGGCATACGTGATACATCTGCTTGGTGTGGTATGCAGACCCTGCACGTAAAGCTTTCTGAAAGACGTGTTGCATCTCATTACGTCAGACAAGAGGAAACTGTACGCATCCTTTTGACTATACTTCATGCCGTTGCCCACTCCATCGAAGAGCTAATGTTGAGTGGCGTAAAATTTCTTGGTGGTGACTTTGTCAATCGTCTCCCCGAATTTCCACGCCTGCAAAGACTTCATCTTGAGGAGTACTGGAAGGAGGATGACGGCAGCCTCTTCCTACGCGGATTGCTTCCACAGCATGGTGCTGTAGTACATTCACTGCAGACCTTACAGGTTGAACGCATCGATAGTGCCCATCTTATACGACTCGGATGCTTGCCGTGCCTTACGAAGCTCGTCGTTGGTGACTATAGCTTGAAGAACCGAGCCGCCAATTTCACGTTCCTTGCAGCCAACCCCCAAATCGAGCTTCTATCATTCACATTTCCTATAAAATCTCGCACGCTGCGCAATAACCTCCTTCCAATCATCCATGCATCTCGCTTTTCCTCGCTAAGGATATTGCGCCTCGCATTCGCATCAACGCATGCATCCAGACGTGCGATCGCCGCCATAGGTCTGATTCCTTCACTAGAAATGCTCTGGCTCTCTGCGGGACAACAGTTCGGTTAGCAGTATAATTGGTTTGTCAACCATGCTGTACTGAAGGAAGGCTTAAAGGGGCTGCGGCGACTGCGCGAGCTTGCGTTCAGCAGAGAATCGTATCATCACGAGCATTTCCGATTTTCCGAGCTAGAGCAAGAGCGACTGGCTTATTATTCGCTGCCCGTCCTTCCTCCTGATGTTCCCGAGGCGAGCGTGCTCACCGCTGAGGACGAAGAATACCTTCGTGATTTTCCGACCCGGTATGGATTATGGTCGTCTACGCAGCGAAGCATGTACATCTGGGAGAAGTGGCATCGCGGGAGGATGCTCGACGTAGCGTCCGAGTATGTTGCATTATTTCCTCAACTGGCATTCATATACGTGGGCGAATATCCGATGGAGGTCGAGCGCGAAGTGAGGGGGACATCACAAGTACGGAAAGTTGTTGCACTGTCGGAAAGGCGAGATTCGTGTTTGACTCTATTGAACTTGAAATGGGGTAGTTAAACAATATGAATAACCGCCTTGCTCGTACCTTTTATTATGATAGTAACGTTTCAGCCCAGTGCGTGCATACATAAACATTGCTTCACATCAGCCGTCTAAACGGCTCCGGTACCCTGATGCCCCGGACTTGAGATCTCGGATTCCGTTTGAAGTGCCACGGATCTCGGCATGAAACTGCAGTACTGTATATTGGTGTAGAATACTCGCATGTAATGTTGAGATCATCAGGCAAAGCAAAGCAGACGACTAACATACCCGTGCGACGCATGCATACGAAGTACGTCGATTGTAGTTTTATTATTCTCATCGGATTGAGGAGAAACAGGAGAGAATTGTTTTAGAACATTTGCGTGGAGAAAGCGGGAGCTAGCGGAGGCTTGAAAGAAAGTGTGCATGCCTCTGGCCCTCAGAAGGTTTCCATTGGGTCGGATCGAAGAGCAACTTGCCATATTTATGGACGCGTCGTGGGTCCAATACATGTTTTTATGCCAATGTGCATGTCACGGAAGAGGTGACCTAAGGACCTTACTATTAATTTTGCCTTTTCTCGATGCATCGTTTTGATGCAATGAATGTAAATTTATCGACGCTCGCGTCAGACTCAGAGGTTAGGGGATCCAAGATCAGCACCATATGATACGAGGTACAATATATAGTTCACACCGAAACATAATCTAGCCCAGGCCAATTGTGCACCATCCCACTTCCTTGCAATCTGGGACAGTCCTGTTTCTTCTTACCGGACTTCTTCTCTGAGCTACGGACAACTTTCGTCCATCCCTCTTCCGCTCCGGTATCCCTGCTTCGAGCTGATCCTGAGCTGGGACCTGCGGCGGGTCGCGTTGCCAGTGGAGTAGGAGCCGGGTCGGACGCCTGATGCTTTTTATCTGCAGTCGAGACCCGGTCACTATTTGTCCCTGCCGGTCTAGTGCTCTTGCTCCGAGATGGTTCAACATCTCTTCCTAACCCTGGGATATGTCTTGCAGCACGGTCTGCTATTTGATCAGGACTTGTTGAGTGAGATCTCGATAAGTGAGACGACTGATCCCCGCCTGCAGTCAAAGCTTCAAGTTGCTGCTGATTACGACGCTCCTGAATATATCTGTGAAATTTTTTCTCATTTTCATTAGCTAGCTTGAGGAGATCGCGCAACGAATCGCCTGACATTCCAGTGTCTAAGGCTAGATACTGCATTCTTATTTAGATAGATCGTATAGAGGAAATGGTATCATGCTCCTTACCGAGTCATTGTTTAGCCTTATCTTGAATGGTGTCAATACGCATATCCAACCAGCTTCTTTATCAGGCGCCTTTTCAGGTAAAAAAGATACTTCGGTAGGTTGCGCATTGCTTTCTCTTGTCATTGGCAGACGAGGAATCAAATACTTTCACTTGTCTACAGGAATTCCTGTTTCCTTGAGACTTTTCGAACTGGAAAAAATGTTTAGCATCACAGTTGTCACAGACTTGTCCTTTGTATTAATATCGACTACAAGCTCCAAGTGCTTCGTTTCGCGATCGTTTGAGTTCGATCTTTTTTTTACATTGGAAGAAATCGACTAGCGTAAGGAAAGCTCGGATTTGCAGTATATATGGTCATGCCCTTTTCAATCTGCCGAAAACTCTTCTTCTTGAGAGGCATCTTGGAAGGTTCGGCCACCTTCGGTGAAGTACTCTGTTCTGTGGGCGTGTTTCTTGACTGATTTGCCGCTTACTGCCTGCCAAAGGGTTGTGAAGAAGCGGATGCCCTAGATGACATCGATAGTCAACTAAACTGGAGAAAGTGTTGTAGAAACTGCGATCTGAGAACCCAGATGATAGTTATTGCTGTGGTGGCTGTTGGAATGTGACGAGTCTGAAGCGAAAAGGACGAGCTGCTTTTATGCCTCACTGGCAGGCTTGTCTACCATGCAGGAACAGACGGGCCGAGTTACGCATTGAAGCGAGTTCCTCTGCTATAGAGACTCCTAAGAGACGAGCGTTATCGCATTTCTAAGCAAGCCAAATTGAAACGCCGTGCGCCGTGGTCGTCTGTTTTGCACGGAGCGCTTCCGGCGTCGCCTCAAAGAGTTTAAGAGTGTTAGCGCCCAATATTCGTTAGACGTTTCCTTTTATGGGTTTTCATCGAGACACATGCCGCCGGCTCCGAGTCGGCGCGCCCCTAATTATATTGTGCAATATATTAATGCGCGACGCAACTAGTACTCAGGCTTGGGTTGCGCGTCTGCTCCGAACGTGAGGGTCGCCGAAATCCTTCAAAAAACAAAGACAGTTCGAAGTACCAGTGGGGTGGCATAGAGACACGAAGATGCTCGTGGGCTTTTTTTCCTGCGCGGCGACTCGAAATTGAGCTTGAAATATCTGGTTAGGAAGCAAACTAAACAATTAAGATATGGGACTTGCCTAGCGCCATCGCGTTTCAATGCAGTACCAGTGTTTGGAACAATACGAATTGGCATTCCTCCCGGCATTTTTACCAGACGTGAAAAAGAAAGCGAAGCGTCGAAATTGAGACCATACCTGTCCGAGTCGACTCCAGGCCAGTGTTCTCTAACTTAGTCTCCAGATAAGCCAATGCTTTGAATAAACACATACAGTTCTACTTACTGACTACAGTACAATGTTAACGTGAACACAGCTGAGCGCGGGCCGACGTGGCGTGCAGTAGAAGTCCGCAGATAGACAGATGATCGGGTGAACAGGAACAGGTACAGACAAAAACGTGCGCGAAGAGCATCGACGGTGGTATAAAGAGAAAACAAGACAAGCGAGAAAGTGAGATAGACACGGAGCAAAAGAGAAGAATAGAAGAAAATGGAAGAAGGAGCAAGATTGGATCGGTAGGTAGGAGAGCGTCAGTGGGTAGGAAGAGCGGAGAAGCAGAGACGATGTGCGTGCAATATGCGACGTTTGAATGCGTGGATTGAGTATTTGTGCCAAGAAGAGATGGAGGCGGAGAACGACGTCAAGTGAAGAGAAGAAAAAAAGCAGAAAGATATCATCCAGTCCGATCCATCCAGTCCATCCACTCGTCAACAACGCACCTCACCACCTCCATACACATTTCTACACCTCATTCTCGCTTCTTCCCCGCCACACCGCTCGTATCGATACGAACGGACGGCCCCGTACCCTTCGACCCAGTATGCTTGTGCCCTAAGCCATGCGGATGCGCATGATTCTGATTCTGGTTTTCCTTCTGCGCACTCGACGACGTTACAACGCCCGCAGGACCCTCCGACGGACTAGACGCGTCCTCGGGCGGAGGCACCTCCCCGACAGGTTTTAGCGCATCTGCATCGCGCATCTCCTCCATATGGTGACGCTCCTCCGCCAGCGCAAGGCGCGCGCGGCCCTCCGTGCCAACGGTCGAACTTAGGCTCGGTGCGAGCGCGCCGGCCTGCACCTGCGCCTGTGTAGCGCGTCGCCGCAGCTCCTCCTCCTCCGCCTGGCGGATCAACTCGACTTCGCCCTGCACGAGCACGCCGTCGAGCCACGCGTGGTGTACGAGCTCTGCGGCACGTGCGCGCTTGTCGGGGTGCAGTCGCAGCATTGGGCTAAGGAATGATGCGATCATGTCTGCTTGTTCCTTTGGTAGCAGATATTTGTCATGCAGCACCGATTCGAGCGGCCAGAAACGCAGTTTCTGGATGTGGCGGAGTTCGCCTATGAAGACGAAGTGAGCAAACTAGTTTAGATAGGGATACAGATGGAAAGGAAGACAGACAGACCTTTTCGGTTAAAAAACTCTGAGCTGTACTTGCCCGCGAACGCGAGGCTTTTTGGAAATTCACCTACGAGCTCTATGATTTGTGCTATGTGGTCGTCATCTTTGCTATAACGAGACCCGGAAGCAGGATCAAATAAGTAGTCACCACCAGTTATAAGTTCGAAGATCTGTAAGTCGTCAGCATTTTGTGCACTAGTAGCACATGAGCCTTTGTACATACCATGCATGCTACGCTCCATACGTCCGCACTCGGACCCCATTTTGCTCCGAGGATGACTTCGGGACAACGGTATTGTCGAGTCTGGATGTCATCCGTGAAGTGGTGTTCAATCCACGTTGCTATGAAGGAGGCATTATTTAGCACCGCCAATTAGGGCACGATTGGAGCATATTCACCATTCCCAAGATCAGCGATTTTGACAGTGATCCGCTCAGTCGCATTCATTAATTCTTGCATTCCTGATGCCTGCGATTCGCTCGACGCGGAGTCGAGCGTTGATTGTCGCGAATATGCATCGACGGACATCGCGCTCGTCGACAGCGGAACGCCATCTGCAGTCACCTCAGACACGCTCGCCGCAGCCGACATTGAATCCGATGGCTCCCCGATTCGTTGCCTCGCGGACCCGGGCGGGGGCGCCTGCTGCGATAATAGTGAGGGTCCAGGGCCAGGCTTGGCGGGCGTGTTGAGCGACACCGAGGCAATCGCATCGGCAGTCTTGTCTGTCGAGTCCGAACGCCCCGAGCCTGCTGCGCGCGCCTCGTCATCGCCCTCGCCTTCGGCGCTCTTGCTCTTGCCTTTGCTCGGACTTTGGTCGTCGGTGACAGCACCGTCCTTGTCGAGTTTCGTCATGCCAAACTGCCAGCGGTCGAGCATGGGGCTCGAGCCGTACGAGCTCGAGGGTGAAGGCAGCGGTTGCGAACCGGTGATAAACACAGACTCAGAACGCGGTGTTTGATTGCCGCCGCGTCCGCGCGAGGGCGGGACGCCGATGAGCTTTGTTGGCACCGGTCCGGCGGAGGCGGAGCTCGCGAGCTCCGCCTGGATGATGCTCTCGACGTCGTCGATGCATATAAGCACGTTTTCGGGCTTGAGGTCGGTGTGGATCATGCCGCACGCGCGGTGCATGTAGTCGAGTCCGAGGAGGATCTGCTTCGCGATTTGGCGGACAAGATGAAGGGGGACACCCTTGTTCTGGTGGCGGCGGATGAGGCCGAGGAGGTTCTCACCAAGGACCTCGAAGACCATGCAGATGTGCGTGCCATTAGGCCCGCGATGGCGGAAGTGGTCGAGGAACGCGATGACGTGCCGTCGGCCGGGGTGGGTGGGGTCAGAGGAGATAATGCGCTGAAGGAGCTTGATCTCGTCGAGGGCAGTCTCTGTGTAGCGCGGTGCGGACTTTACGACTTTGAGTGCAACGTGGCGGTTAAAACGGGTATCCTTTGCGAGCCACACGGTAGAGAAGTGGCCCCAGCCAAGCTTGCGGACGACGACGTAGCGGCCGTCTGAGAAGGTATCGCCGATGTGTACTGGGTGGTAGCCGCCCTTGACATAGTCCTCCCAGTCCTCTTCGTCTTCAGTCATGACGGAGTGGGACGAAGAGTCGTAATCAGACTCGTGCGACATCGCGCCCGTTGATATTCCTGATATTTCTGGTAATTTTACTCGGTCAGGCCGCGCTCCGGTTGGCAGAGATAAGCACTGTCACTACACTCACGATAAGCACCAACACGAGGGCTCGTCTTTTCCTTTCTAACTCCCAACACGTTCTCCCAGCGTTTGACGAGGACGAGGACGATATCTAAGTTCTCGTCGATGTGCTCTACGATGAGCTCGTCAGCGGGCACAGCGAGCAGCACTGGAGGTGCAGGGTTGTACTCCGGTTATTATAGGCTGCGCGCGTCTGGATCCTCAAGGCAGGCCTTCCTGATTATCCCACAAATTCGATGCTGGCAATACGTCCGCACCACACAAGTACAAGTATACTCGTCGTTGTTGACGTCGGTGCTTGACTCTCTCCTCTTCAGCTCTATTTGAATGCTGTCGTCGTTTCAGAAGGGTTTGGTGGCACTGCATACACGCAACACGCAACACGTGCCTATTCGTCCTCGACACGCTCGTGTTGTCGGTCCGTAACGCGCCATTCATTCGCATTCGCAATCGATTTCACCATACATCTCACTGCAGTACCCAGTGCGCCATCCACCCGATATTAGGACGCGAATGCATTTGCTGAGTAGTTTCTCCGACCTCGTTCGTAATACGTGCTCTGCCATTGGTCAGTACATTCGCTTACCTAATCTCAAGCGTTTTACCATCGTAAACATCAAGCAAACAATCATAGTCGTGATATACGTCTCTCAATTTCCTCTCACAAACGAGGAACAAATATCCTCTTGGCCTCTCCAACCAGCGTATTTCTCCCTGCGACGTGGGTACCTCAGCCCGCCAAGAATCAAGCCAGCTCACATTCCGTCAATATACTTAATTCCTTTGCTGCGACGATCATCGCTTTGCTTCTCATTTCCGTCATTCACTGAGCTCGCACCCTTTCCTTGCGTTCCCTTAATTTCCATCAACAGTTGTATTCGTCTTGAGCATTCGCGCCTTCTAAATGATATGATACATTGATAGGAATGGAGACCTTATTCACTCGCCATCTGCCTCGAGTTTGAGCTGCACGAACGACGTCAGCGGACGAAGCTCTGACCGCATGCAAGCTTCTTAGCTTTCTTCTGGCTCTATTTTGCGTGCTCCCCGCGAACTTATTCAGCGGATGCCCCCTTCCGACTCGCAATTTTAATCCAGCCGCTAAGCCATGGATATTCCCTGATGACGCAATCGTCGTTACATGCGACCTCCTTCAGGTGCTGAAGACAGAAGCTATATTTGACTGACGTGGTATGTCTCATTTTTAAGTCTTCTGAAGGCGCATTATACTGACATATTCCTTTATAATCAATTGTTACCAACAGGTTTGTTTACAAAGTACAGTACAAGGGATATGGGTAAACGAATGGAAGTTCAATGATTTGGAGGATCGTCCGTGAACGATTAGTTGCAGAATAATGGTAAAGGATGAACGGGCAGATAGGCGGAGATACTACGCTTCAGTTTAGAGACTCGGAGTCTTGGAAGTTAGCGCACAACAAGCGATGTACAGATGTACAAAGTACATGGGATAAAAATATCAGGATGAAGATGTACAAGGGAAAGGAAAGGAAAGGAACAGTTGTGTGTTTTAAAATAAAATTATGAATGAGCAGCCCTCAAGAAATATCATAGCAATCGACGAACGGGTGTGCAGTTACCGCAACTCGCGCAGCTTTCCCATAACCTCATGCACGTCCGCCGCCTTCTGCCCCACCCGTACACGCGCCGGCTCCCGCTCGCTCTTCCCCAGTCCACCGCCCAGCCGCATCGCCGTTTCACCAGCAGGAAGGTCCCCCAACCCAAATGACGTCCGGTCCCCAAACGTCAGCGCCCGCACACCCGCCTTCGTCGTCGCCGTCGCCGTCGAGCGCTCCGAGCCTTTCCGGCCGGGGCTCACGCTCACGCTGTTCCTCACCACACCGTTGACACCTGTCCCCCGCGATTGGCGGCCGAGGCTGAAAGCCCGCGAGGACACCGACTCCAAACCCGACGCCACTCTGCCTCGCACCAGCACCAGCACCGACACCGAACCCTCGTCGCCGGCGCGTACTTGCGCTCCGAGACGGCGTGAGTCCTGTGCCGAAACTCAGGCTCCCATAGCACCCCGCCGCCCCGCCATCCCAATCCGTCGTCGTCGTCATTGTTGATACCTTTTTCAAATCAGGCGAGGCAGAGACCGAGGTGTTGGAAGAGGACGACGAGGACGAGGACGGCCGCCCGGCATCGACTTCGCGCTGCACTGTTACGCTCACGCCTGCCGCTCCCGCAAGCTTCTCCTTTTCCTTCTCATCCGACTCCCGGTGCACACTGCGTACGGTGTCGAAAGATCCTGATGAGTGCCTTGCATCCTCATCCACTGCCGTCGTCACGGGGAACAAGTCTCCGTGCCCGACGCCGAAGAACCGCGCGAGCTTCGCCGCGCGCAGGCGGCGCTCGCGGAAGATGGCTCCAGGGTCTTCTTGCGCGACTGGTGTTTGGGGAGAGGCGGAAGAAGCAGAAGGCGTGGGCGGTGAAGAGGTCGCGAGCGGTGATCGTGGCGGTCGCGGTGTGTTGCGGGATTGCCGTTGGTGCGGGACAATAGGAGAGACGGGCGAAAGAAGCGTTTCTGGCTCGAAATATCGCGCGAAGGGTGGTGGGGTGTCCGGGAGTGCGGAGAGCGACGAGCGACGACGGGGGGACGCAGATGTGTGCGGAGGCTTAAGACCATCCCTTGGACTTGGGGTGCGAGTGGGCGTTGCGCTCACTTCTCCGTTCGAGCCTTTTGGCTTCGGCGTAATAGGTGTTGCCATGGGCGAGTCGAATGTCGCTGGCTCGCGTATCTCTATATACGACAAGGTCGACGTCATAATCGAACTTATAGAATGGCGTTTCTACAAATCCAGCTCGTCAATACTTGCCGTTCTTAAATGTATCGAAAGACAGAGGTACTCACAAACCGCGCCCCTCCAAACGCCGCGCGACTTAGAGCACCAGGCGACTCGCATGTCACCTTCCCAGGAAGCAAGGCATTCGGTGGCGCCTCGCCAAACACGCTCACCATTTTCTGCGCCCGCCGCACGTTGATCGCCTTTTGCGCATCGCTCAGCAGCATACGTGGCTCTAGGTCCTTGTCCTTGTCCTTCTCCTGATCCAAACCCGTCTCGTCACCGGTCTCATGAACGACTTGGATGGCCGGTGCCGACGCCGGATGCGTGCGCGTGTTATCCGACTCTGTGCTAGCGGAGGACCGGGAGATGGCGGGGGTGGAAATTTTACGTCCGCGCGAGCGGACAGAGTGGCTGCGCGATAACGCGCGCACAGGTCTGTATTTTGAGGATGCAGCGCCGATTGGACTCATTGGATTAGAGGAGTTGGTGGATGGGGTAGAACTTGGGGTGCTCGGGCTTCTGGCCAGATCGAGCTGGAGGCTCTTGCGTTTTCGCCTGCGCAGACTCGACGTACGCGCGGGCGGTTGGATCACATCGCCCTTCGGTTTGGTATCCATGAGGGGACTGACCGGCGATGCGTCCTTGTATGACACGAGCACGTATGGCTCTGTCTCAGATGGGAATACGAGCTCGGCCGGAACGTGTTCTCCGAGATGGCGCGAGAGCTTTGCAACCTTCGAGCGACGCACCTCGCGGGCCTTGTCCTTCGCTCTCCCAGTATACCCCAATCCCGTCCCAATCGGCGAGATAGGACTCCGCCGCGACGTCGACGGGCTAAACAGGTCATTCGCCATAGTGCTCGTCGTCGTCGTCGTCGAGATGAACGACCGTGCGTCCGCATCGGGCGTGACCTCAGCAGACGAACCTTGGCGCGCACGCTTGCCCGTTGCCGTGACGAGTGCACAGTCGACCTTCAGCATCGGCGGTACGCGGCTCGGCAACGGAGCGGACATCGTGGGAGCGAGGTTGACGCTCAGATCTGTGTACTGGTGTGGTGCGACGAACCCGCTCGCGAGGCCGTCGTACATGCCGAACCCCATCTCAGCCCTTGGGCGCG
Organism: Porodaedalea pini; assembly: GCA_002794775.1. Classification (NCBI taxonomy): domain Eukaryota; kingdom Fungi; phylum Basidiomycota; class Agaricomycetes; order Hymenochaetales; family Hymenochaetaceae; genus Porodaedalea; species Porodaedalea pini. Next base: position 257,993 of record NBAY01000027.1, on the reverse strand, counting down.
GCCGTAACTGCGTGTTCAAGCTGTTCATTTTCTTAAGGCCAGAGCTGCTGGCGGCTGGAGGCGAGGAAGAGGATGGAAGAACACCGAGCTCTGAAGATGCCGGCATACCGAGACGTGCGTCCGACACATCGGGCGTCGTGCACAATACAGGCGTCTCACCGAGAATATTTCCCACCTTGCGCGCGGAACGCATGAGTATTCGGCGTGCACGCGGCGAGAGCGTGTTCGTTGATGGAAGCGATGTGTCAATCGACATGTCCACCGATGCATTTCCGGCGGGCGTCGGACTACAATACTGAGCAGGAACCTTGCGAGGCGAAGTCGATGGAGTGGAAGTTAAAGAAGACGTAGTTGAAAAGACGAGAGGCGAATGGGAGCTGTCTGTGCTTGATTTCGCCGAAGACGACGTCGTGGATCGACTGCGCGTCCGAAGAAGTGCCATCATCTCGTCTTTAGCCGCCGAAGTATCCTGAAATTGAGGAGGTTTATAGCAGTCCTGAAAACGCGGAAGCTGCGACAGGGATCGCGATGTAAAGCCAGAACGAGCGTGCGTCTTTCTGGGGTTTAAGTTGTTCTGGGGCGTCAGACTGGCCATAACGGCGACGACGGAAGCCGACGAGGTTGCCTGATTGAGTGCGCTATCATGATACATATCTCTTTGAGTTCCAGTCTTCTGCTGAACTCACGCTGTGAAGATTGGATAGGACGTGAAGCCTCCCTTCAGAGGAGAGAATCAGCGACTGTCGATGCGGCGACGATCAGCGGTCAGTTGGGGTCGCGAAGTAGTGTGGTACACGCAACGACAAGCAGACGAGCAGCAGAGAACTTGAAGGGCGCGCAGTTGCAGCGGCTGCAGGCGTGCGAGTGTATTTAAGCACGACCATGTTTATATCAATGTTAAAAGCATGAGCCGCAAAAGGCGAGCGAGCGTGTAGTTTCTCCTTGGAGATACCCGCGTTTCAGGCCTGCGGACGCGCCACCCTGTCCGCATTTGGAAACCACCACAAATGCAGACGCTTACTTTTCGCCCACTGCAACCGCGCACGAATACAAAAGAACCACGTCCGCATCGTTCGATTGTATCTTCTTGTCAAAAATAATGTATGGCTGGGAGCCGACGAAGCTCATGGTTGCAACTGCGCGATAAGTTCGGCCTCCCGATGTGCATACCCTGGTTGCAACAGCCGATGATGCCTTCAAGCGTACGCGACAACACATCTTGATGATCTAGCCCGCGTGAGTGCTGTCCATGACCGCGTATTCCGCTGGCCCTGCAAGTCAGGGCAGACCGCCTTTACAGCCTCCCCCTCCGAGATTGATGAACGGGCCTTCGGACGGCTTTTGACGTCGCTTCGCATACAGAATCGGACAGTGTCCGTATTAGATGGCATACCGAAGAGAGCGAAGCCAGACAAGTTTCAACCATCGGTGCATCGTGCTTGGCGACGGACGCTCGGGACCGGACACACCGACTACATTTGAGTTATCGGCACCCTAGGCCTGTGCTGCTATTGCACACACCAGAAACCAGACCCAGACCAAAATCGAATCACAGGTTATAGCACGCCGATATGGAGCACAATATGACAAGGAGGAAGAGCGGCGGATATCATGGCGAATGTTTCCTTTCGCCATCAGTAAGAGGAAGAGACGCGCTAGATATCACTGCCCAATATTGCTTGCTGCCTTCCTACGTCCTTCAGTGAGATGTAGGTGATAGATTGCAAACAGCTGCCACTCCATTCAGGCGCCTCCTATCGTGCGTTTTCGTCGGTAGTCATCAAGAATGTCTGTCGCCATTCGATTTAGTAGACACGCTTCGGCCGTCCAAACCGCGTCGGCTGCTTGCCAGGAAGGCACTGATGACGAGGAAATATGCAAGGAGCTCACCGCCAGCAAAGCGAGCGTGATAAACGCGCATTCCCCAGAAGGCTAACGCGAATGACCCTGGGACCTTGGCGCGGATAGTACGGTGGTAACGCTCCATCCATGTCCAAGCGAGGACTTGCTGCCAATGAGGAGTGAAAAGTCAATAAACGATTCTTCATCGCCTATTTCGCATCTACAACATGTAAAGACATTCTGAAGCAGTGGATTTGATTAATGGCTCGTGAAAAATGCCTCTAGGCGCGAAGGAGACAGTACCACAGCCATCCTCGAAGAAATGATGATCATGATGGCTGTTCGCGACCAATCCCCGGACAAACATTAGGGTTTTTGCTGTGCCGAGGCTTGACTTTGTATCGTGAGATGACCAAGGCATGTATGGTATTTTGAGGTGAGAATCTGCATGGAGTAGAGCTCGATATGTCAGGTTGCTCAGGCATGGATCCAGGTTCACGCTGATGGAAAATCCGGACAAGGACGCGTTCAGGCCACGTGACTCGTTCCCGCGACTCGTATTTGAGACTCGTGAAACTTGAAGTCGAACGGCACACATGCAAATACTCCAGCAGCACTGCACTGTCGCTACCTACGCGTCTAAAGATGTCTGAGGCACTCCCAACACATGGGAACTATCGTGGGTTCGTAAGTGCTCGTACCTCTTTTCCACCTACTCGACCAATCGTCTTACGCTTTCGTCTTACCTCCCGCTCTCCGACCCGACTCATGAAGCTACTACACCAAACGCCCCTCGTTTCGTGACACACGCCTCGCGCTGATCCCAAAAGAGGTGTTCCGAGCGGCGCGCGTACTTGACATAGGCTGTAACGAAGGGTGGGTGACGTGCGAGATCGGTGCGTGCTTTCGATGCCGTTATGTAATTGAGCAGTGATGAGATCGCTGAACACGAGTATATGAAGGCCAGAACTGGGGCGCGAAGGAGGTCGTGGGCGTGGACATCGATGATGGCCTCATACGTGCCGCATGGAAACGACGGCGCACGGTCTGGAGCCAGCATCCGCGGTGTTCTCCCTCTCCCGAACACGAAGATCCACCAGCCAAGGAAGCCAGACCTACCCGTGTCTCCCAAACACACGAAGAAAAGGCCGAACGGCGCTCGCACTCGTTCCCAGCAGCCTTCGAACATATGTTCGGCCCGCTCCCCATCCCTCCTGCTGATCCCGCAGCGCGCGGTGGCCGGTCCCATTTCCCACACAATGTCATGTTCCGAACGGCCGACTGGGCGAAAGCCGGTGCCGTAGAGGACCGTGGCGGGTACGACGTCGTCCTCGCGTACGCTCAGCGAACTTACGGTGTCTTCTCTTACTCATTCCTTTATGCCCCTTTTCGATGCGCAGTTTATCGATTACGAAATGGATCCACCTCAACGACGGCGACGCCGGTCTTCTCGCATTCTTCCGGCGTGTCTTCTCAGTGCTGCGATCCGGCGGCCTATTCGTCCTCGAGCCGCAAGAGTGGGAGACATATCATAAAGCAAAGCGTATGGACGCGGTATGTCTCCTCTCCTCCCCTCTCCCTTCCTTAGCCTCAGCTCCTTAATTATCCATTTTTCATTCCATTTCTGATGCTGTTCGCGACGCAGAGACTTAAAAAGAACGGTGAATCCCTCCAACTCCGGCCAGCCGACTTCGAACACGAACTCATGGAGATCGGCTTTCGCTCGGTGGAGCACCTTGGGCACACCGGTAAGGGAGGTATGTAAACAAGCGACTTACTCCCGTGTTTCCGTATTTAAATCACGGCTGTCGATATAGGCTTCCAGCGCGCTTTAGACTTGTATTGGAAATGACGTTCCGCTTTTCGCGAGATGCGTGAGACTATGCAATCGTCTCATCCAGCTTTCATATGATCAGGAAGGAGACTGATTTCGCCAAATGATTCCCGCTCTGTCCACTATAGTAATCATTCACCCGAGTGGAGGGCCGTGCGATTAAGGTCCCTAAAAACCCTATGGTTACAAAGTTCTTTGGCTCTAGTGTACAATTTACAATCTGAACTGCAACGAGGTTGAGACTAGGGCACACACAAGAAGAGTCTGTCCGGGTATCAGAATATACTACTTATATGCCGCCCTCCAAGTCTCGCAAGCACTGCTCGTCACACCACGCTCAAAACCCACCCGTCCCCCTAACCCGCCTAATCGCTCCCGTAACACCCTTCAGTCCACCCAGTGGCCCACTCATCTTCGTCCCACTCGACTCCACGACGCGCCCCGACCCATCCGGCGCCCTCCATACCCCGTCCTTCGGGTCCACCAGCCCAAAGCGCCCCGTGTTCTGGTTCGCGTCGATCCCCGCGCGCCATTCATGCGCGAGCTGCGGGGAGTCAATGAGCACGTTGGTCTCCTGGGAGTGGAACCAGGACTGCGTGTCTTGGTTCCCGTTTCCCAGCATCACGACCTGGGAGTCGACGGACATGAATTTCACTGCGAGGTGATTTCCCATTATGAGCATTTATGATTAAGAAAGGCGGAAGTGGAAGGGCGCCCACCGTGGCAATTCCTCGACTTCTTTGTCGCGCTCACGGGCTCTTTCTGGTCCTTGGCGGTGTACCAATACACCTTCAGGTTCCCCTGCTTGCCCTCCTTGTTGAGCGTGTTGTAGATGCCGTGTATGACCTGCTCGTTCGTTCCGCCCTGGAACGGGATCATCTCACCTAGGTCATTGAAACCTAAAATTCTGGAGTGTCAATAGATGCAGCAATGGGAGATAGGGCATAGTACGAAGACGCACCGAGGTCGAGGTACAGTGTCACCTGCACGCCCCGCCGGCACGCATCGATGGTGGCGGGTATGACGGGTGACGCATTGAACGTCGGCGTCTGACTGTATGTCGAATACATGAATCACATTTAGCGAACTTGGGAGCTCAATCAGAAATAAATCACTGAACGTACATGAATATCGACTCCTTCGCATGCTTGAACAAGCTAAGCCAAGCAACGTTCTGCGGGACGTCCTCCACGCCTTCATGTCCCGGGGCTGATATCCAATCAGTCTCACTTTTTCGAAACAGAAAAGAGGGGAAAGAGAAATACTCACTCCCTTTCGGCGCGCGGTTGACCATCGCAATCGGCACAGGCGCATGCGGCGCATGCATTATATGAGGCTTGAAGTCGTCCATACTTACATCGTCGTCTGCCGTGCCCTGCTCGTTCAGCGTCGACGCGTTCAGGTGCTTCGTGATCGCCTCCACGCGCCCCGAGTTGGCGTCGGAGCCGCCTTCTTCGGATTTGAGTATCTCGGGACCGGCCGGGCGGTCGGGCTTGGAGGAGGCGGTTTGTGAGTCTGTTGATTGTTGATCGCTCTTTCCGTCGAACTGAGCTTGAGGAGTCGAGCCTGCCTGTGGCCGATCCTGGAATTTCTCGAGGTCCGCCCCGGCACCGTTTCCGTCTTCATTCCCGTCTCCATAGTCCTTCACGTCCACTCCATCGCGTCTCTCTCTCTCCTGCCTCGCCTCCGTATCCTCACCATCCACAGAGGTATCGTCTTTGTTCTTTCCCGCATCATCCGGAAGGTTCATCGCCGGATGCTCCGCAACAAGGTCGTCCTTCCCGTGCACGCCTCCATCAGGACCATGGATACCCGCAGCGGTGCGTACAGCATGGCCGACGACCGAGCCGTCTGCACGCTGCGCCGTACGCCGCTTATCCTTGTCTCCGCTCTCGTCTTGCTGCGTTTCGCGCTCGTGCTGCTTCCCGAGGAGGGCGCGTGAGGCCTTGCTTGCATATTCCGTGTCGATGTCTAGTGCGCAAGTGAGCAAATTAAAGAAGAGCAAGGACAGAGAAGAACAGGAAGGACGTACACTTGAGATGCTCGTTCTCATCTCCAAACTTGTAGTCGCTCGTCTGTGCAGGAGGGTGCGTAAGGAGCGGCAGCGGCGGATCAAACTTGTTCGCCCAAGAGAACAGAGCAACATCATAGAAACCCTCGACAATCGGGCCCTCGAGGTGCACGCACATCTCGACATTCGGGCGGTCCTGGATATTGTTGCTGTTCACGCACGCAACCTTTCTGTCGACGACGATGTACTTCGCATGGAACGTGCCGAGCGGCGGACGATGATAGTTGAGCACCTCCATCCGTATACCCGCGACTTCCTCCGGGCGCGGGAGCCCGACACTTTCCCATTTGGAGGGCGGGACGGGAGCATGATTCTGAAAGATCTGCGAAGGTGTTCCACGATCGTACACGACCTTCACCACCGCCTTGTCCTCCTCCTTCCGTCCTTCCTCAACGCCGCGCTTCGACAGCGCGCGGATCGAATCAGAGACGAGCGCGGCGGAGTGCGAGTCTTCCCAATAATTCGTCGCGAGAAAGACCTCGTGTTCTGCGTGAACGATGAGGTCCGCGTAGTGCCGCATGATGTCCGGAATGACGGAGACGATGGAAAGCGGGACGACGCCTGAGGAGCCGACGAGTGAGGGTGAAACAAGGTTCGACAAAGGGTCTTTGGTCATGGTGTCAAGGACATCGGCGTATACCTAGTGATATGTCTTAATATGATAATACACCTTTAGCAAGAGGGAGGTGGGACGGACCTTAAGGAACAAATCAGACGGCCTGCCGGGGAACTTGCCGCACGCAGCGGCCCTATCCAGCCTCTTCCTCTCCTCTCCTCCGTCTCCTTCTTTCTTCTTAGCGTGTTTACTCTCCTTATCCTTCCATTGCTTGCGCAGCTGCTTGACGACATGATCGACCGTCTGGGTCGGGTCCTTGGCGAGCTCGGAGGCGATGGAGGGCGCGGACTGACACAGGTCGAGGAGATGGTCGGTGGTCATTGTTACGATTTTCGATGAGTGCAATTTTGGTGGGACTAGGGGTCCTTATAAGTTGTATGAGCTCATCGCGTAGTAAATGCAATCCACAACTGAACGACCGATGACGCGCGACCCGGCTATTTTCGGTATTCGAAGCTTATTATTCTTAGCTCCATCTGAAGCAACGTGTGTTACAAGGAAAATATTGATATTGAGGGCGAAATAAAATTCATTTCACTCAGCAGTCAAGCAGTATTCAAGCAGTACTAGTACCTCTGCTGAATGCATGTGCTATATCTTTCTCTAATAAATTTCAACAAGCCTTGGAATTCCTTGCAATTGAGACCGATCAGCCGCAAGGGGGCTTTGAATGCCGGTCGAGTCCAGACGTCATTCTAATTTCTATCCACAGCCCCGGGGCGATTGATAACAGATCAAACATCCATCTAGACCGTTCCTTCATTTGTGGAATCATAAATATATAGAACTCACAGGCGTCTGAAAGAAATATCAAGGAGTGCCAATGAACTAACCTAGATGCGCATATTATAATGCTAAGCCACTCGCAGCCAGGTGGGTACATGCGACGTGAAAGGCTTTCCGAATTGTCGCAACTGAGGACAAACAAAAGGAGAGGGAATAAATCGCATAATCGCGCTTTTGAATGTGTGATGAGGATCCACGTTCCCGTTTCGGGGGATCCACGCATTCTGCAGCGGACAAGGCCGAGAATATTAATATCTTTCTTACTCTTTAACACATTTCAATTTGCATCTTCTTGCCTAGCCTATCCATCACAAAGACTCGGATATCGGCGAATATCAAGCGCCACCCATAGGGTAACCGGAAATGAGCGGTGCTTCTCGTGCGAAAGGTTTAATCACAGATCTAGAGTGGCCTCAATTTTCGAGCTGGCCTGGAGATGCACGCTTCAAGTACAATTCGGCCTGGTGCTCCTCGCACTACAGGCAAGCCATATGTATATACAGAAGCAACTCGCCTTTCTCACTTCGAACCCGTCGTATTCCAGCAGCCCACTTCCCATAACGTCACGGTCCTACTCAGTTTAGTTGACTACCGATGGCATCCAGGGCATCCGACAAACAGTCATTGGCCCTTTCTCGATTCCCTCGCAGACAGAAAGCAGCGAGTCGGTCGAGAAATACTTCTGCAGGGTAGATTACTTCGTCCACCAAAAGAGATATAGCTCTTTGCCTTTCAAAAACAAGATTTCGAGGTCTGGGGACAAGTCGGACCAGATCAAACCAGGAGCGGTCATATGGGCTAAAAACACGTACTTTTACAATATGGTTGTCTTCCCCCAAACTGATTTCAGATCGAGGCCAAGCAGAATGAAGTGCCTAAAACATATCGAACTTGAGCTTGTGCTTGATGTCAACAAAGAGGAATGGGTAGTATGTGACAATTGTAATTCTGACTTCCATTGGCGGTGCGTCAAGTCTTCAAACCGCAGGAATAAATGGAAGTGCTCGATTGCTAATTGGCTAATGAAGAGAGAAAGCGATTCACAACCCTTCGTAGCTTCCATTTTACCTGGAAAGGCACCAGATGAGAAAGCTGGTTGGATCTACGTACTGGCACCACTCAAAACAAGGTCAGAAGCCAATGGCGCGGTAAGTAGCAGGATACTATTTCTTCTATATGAGCTATCTAATTAAACGCAGCATCAAGCCTTAGAGACTGAAATCTTAGATCACGAGTTGGAAGGACTTCTTAGACTGGCCAGGCAAAACAAGGCGATATTTGACAGATTTATTCAAGGTCGTGATAATCAGAAGCAGGCTTCGACCGCAGGCAGTACTTCTGCGTTCCGCTGCAGGTCCTACCTCAAGATCATCTTGAGGCGGGAATGGCGGGACACCGGAGGACTGTCTGATCGGGGTACCGTTGATCGTGGCTCAAGACCTCGGGTTTATATCAGATTGCGTGAAGGTGCACAAAAAAAGGGATATTATGCTGATGGTCGTGGTTCAGTGTAAAGTAGTATAATGCTACTCCTGAGTCCCGTGCTTTCTACGCCCGAGTCAGATGCGGTACCTAACGTCATCTCCATTCAAGTTTGATGTGCCAAAAAGGTTGCGTCGAAGGACAGTAATAAATTGTCTTACATAGTACCCATTACATGTCTGTCGAAGGACAAATATTCGTTGGACCCACAACCTGACCGAAAATGCTCAAAAATATATTTAGTCAGTTCAAGATCACGCGTTCAATGCAGAAGCTTCAAAACATGCGTCATGTATACATTACTTTTGGTAGTATTGATGGTTTTGCTGGCATCGCTCTTCCCACCCTTAAGGCGTAGACTCAGTGTCGTTTTTGACTCGTCGCTCACGACCAAGCCATCCTGCTATAGACCAACCTCCCTGCTGTTCCTAACGTCTCATCCAATCAACATAAACAGTCGCTTATGCAGCACAAGTCCCAATGCGTCAAAGCAGGCGAAGGCCGTTCCATAATATTGTCATGACACTAGTAGAGAACAGATAGCGTCCCGTCAAGGTAGATAGGATGGCACACGTTCACGCGACCAAACTGAAGTCTCCTGTCACCTTCCTCGTCGTCCCCGTGCGCACCCACTTCTCATAGTTGAACGTCGTGTATCCGATCCCTCCAGCAGCGACAGTCGCATTCATATTGCCACCCGCCTCCCGACGACTCGTCTCAGCGCCGTCACGGAAAAGAATATCCACGAAGCTCGGCGTCGCAAGCTGAACGTGCCGCACGAATGCTTCGTCGGGCGGTGCGAGGTCCCAGTCTGGTCGGTCGCCCTCAGCTGTCAGCACTGCCTTTGCGTACACCTCGCGCTCCTGCCGCGATGGATACTTGTCTTCCTCATCTAGCAGCGTCTGGTACTGATTTATATATCTAGTTGACGTTAGATACGGGCATAAATACATATATGACTTTTGCACATACCCCTCGTACTGCTCTAGCTCATCGTTCGAGACCTTCGGGTCCATAAGTTGACCCACGATGTACTCCGTTGTGTTCTTCTCGCCTGGTTCTATTTCGCGGGTCGAATGCTTTGCCTCATTCTTATTCACTGTTTTTCTGAATGACTTGTGAAGGCTCGACGGAGGCTGGGAGCCCATCCAGCGTCGGACTCCTTGCATAAGCCTAATTTTGCGTTTCTGTCAGCTTGACCTTTCACAAAAAACACAGCTACCTACCCAAGTTGCATGATCGCGTGGTGCGCATAAAATGGGCTATGGTCTATGTCCTTCGCAGTCTTTCTAAAGTGCAACATAAGTTGTCTTCACACCCATACCAAGCTAAATGGATTTACCCAGGTAGCTTCAAAGTGCTGTTCATCGAGTAAGCAAAGTGTTTCCCCAAACTCGTAAACAACAATGGCCGGTAATACTCGATCCAGAAGTCTGCACGATGCTCCGCAAACTCGCGCAGGCCACGCTCACATTCCTCCAGACGATAGGCCGGCTCAAGATGCGCAGGGTTGAACCACGCACGGTACCCACCGCGGCGCGGAGGATGCACGACCGTCCGCTCGGATTGCACGCCGAGGAAGAGGTTGATCGCCGCCTGCTTGTCCGCGTCAAGTACCGCGTTCGTGTAGAAGCGGCGGATGTTTTCGATGATGTCGCGCGAATGACTGTTCCAGTGCGGCATGCGCCGGTACGTCTCCACGCGGTTCACCAATGCACTGCCCGTATACTGCAACGCGATGGTGTCGCCGTGATCGTGGTACATTTCTGTGAGCATGTTCACTGCGTCGGAGTCAAAGGAGAGGTTCGGACTGTCGACGACGCCAAGGGCGTACAGCTGGTGTCCGAGGATGCGCTTCCCAAATACGAATTGTGCAGCGTTCGTGCGATCAAGGCAATCAACGCAGTTTGTGCGGCAAATGCCGTTTTGCAGTGAGATCGTCGAGCGGTATGGCATCGTCGGGTCATTTCGCATAAGATGCGCAGCAGGTTCAGGCCCGGAGTGGAAGAAACCCGTCAGATGGATCGCCTCTTCGGCAATGTCTTCGAGATAGCTAATGACATCCTGTGTCTTCCTACGTCTGCATGAGTACAATAGCATGTAGAGTACAAGCGCTCTCACTCTTTGTAGGCTCGGGACATATCCCAGGCGCGATAGATCATCTTCTTATCCTCCGGCAAAAACTGGTTGAGGTACTCGACGCACTGCGTATACTCATCCAGAAGCTTGCTCTCGCGTGGAACAGGCTCGCGTCGTTTGATGAGGTTGAGGATCATGATCGGCGTTCCGTACCGACTGAAGAGGTTATCGAAATGGAGAGACGCTGGTGTGAAAAAGGGGTCGACGACGTTAACTGGGAAAGAGTGAGTAAGTCATTTCCCTCTTTATCAAGAAATGATTCACGCACTGTCGATTGGTGGCTTTGGGGTCATAGCATTCGTCTCTTGCGTCCAGTAGACTGGAATGCTACCGCGATACTGGTAGAAAATTAGCTAGAGGAACTGAAAGGGAATTCCACGGAAGACGTACCTGGACATAGCTGGTGTAGTTCGGGCTTGGGGCGCGACGATGCGGATCAGACTGATCTGGGGAGAAGCTGCGAGGCGATGGATAATAAAATGGCGTTGTAAGCGCTTCCGAGACGATCTGCTCGGTCTCGACTTCGTTCGCGACGTTGCCCTCATCATTGACCCCGCGCTTCAAATACCGCGCTCCAGCGTAGTGGCGGGAACGCCGAGCGATGAGCGTGATGAAGACTACTCGTCCTAGAACAGTAAGCTCTACAGATAGATGAGATCAGGAAACCGAATTTATATGAAGACAACAGACTCACTAGCTTGATCAACGTGCCCATGTACCAAGGGAAGGATCCAATGCGACTTGATAGGGCCCTCCTCACGATTCGCGAATGGCGCTGTAAGCATATGGTAATTCCACGCAAAGCGGTCGTTGAACATCCATTTATCGGACGCCTCTGGCGGAACAGGCTTCGTCAAGTTACGCTGGAGAGTTGACGTTAAATCATAAGTGTAGCTTGTCGGAATTAGCATCGATGCATGGGTAGATACTAGGCAGCGAACATACCTGAAGTAGAAATTCTTGGACATATCGACTTGCTTAAAAATGTGCATGAAGCGCTGCTCCTCTGCAGGCTTGTCGACCTTCTGATTGAAGCAAATGGGTATCATGTCGGTATTCTCGCAGTGGTATAAATAGTGCCCGCCAAGTAATGCCACAACAGAACGCTTTGAAATAACAATCATATACCAGCCAGCTGTGAACTTAATGAAGCCTGAAGTGCAAGACATATAAGGACCTTGTCGAGTCAGAAATATAGTCACCTAATTACCTGCAACACCAAATATGACCCGTGCCTTTCCCAGACCACCACTCCCTCTATTCCCATCTTCCAACATCTTCAGCATCCCGCTCATCTGCTTCCCAGTATATATCGCATCGTCTTCATGCACGACAAGCTCCTCCTGCGCGGTGCGGTCGATCTTCATGATGCGATGGCGTGAATCGGATGTATTTGACGCGACGAGGTAGAAACGTGTCCGACTCTCATACAAGATGAACTTGTTCAAAGCAAGCGGGCCCTTTTGGGCTTGAGGTGGCGGGACATAGGAGAGCGAGGGCCGAGGTCCATTTGTCGGAGTTGCGTTTGCGCTTGCCTTCCGTGAGTTACGCGAGTGAAAGGATGGTGCAGGCTCTATCTTTGGCGAAGGAGGGTAGGATACTGTAGTTACTGTCGGACTGGCGCTGCTACTGTGTAAACTCGGTGGGCCATCTGGGAGGCGCAAGGCACTAGGTCTGTCTCGTTCGACGTTTTCCATAGAGTCTAGCAAGGCAGATTCAGCCTTTGGTATTGAGTTGTCCTAGTAATACATCAGGGTCGGTGTCTGCAGAGGAGGCTGAGGTTGAGGTCATTAATAATAATATTTAATATTGTCGCTGCAGCGACATGCTATCACGAGACAGATGATCGGCGGTTGGCAGAAGCGGAAAACACGAATTTGAGCAACTCAAACCGACAGCCTCTACCTCAGCTCTTTCAACCATAAAATGTCACTCGAAGCAGTACCACTTCCACCTCTCGAGCCCTTGGCACGCACGAGTACGAAGCGCACACATGCGATCTTCGCTTCGTCCATTGATCCTCCGAAAGAGGATGAGAAAAGGTTCGTTTACCGCCTTCAAGCTCAAGTTTCGATGCAACGCTGACGCCAATTCATACTCGCCAGCGCGAAGTTACGGTTGAGCGTAAAGATCAACGATGAATACAAAGACTACAGGCAGCTACCTGCTGCCCTACTTTCTCAACAAGGGCCTGTGGGCCCAGCGAGACCGAAGCAGGAACGCAAAATGATTGAAGCTGGTCGTGCGTTCTCGACTTTATTTCTATTTCCTGTTCTTCTTATTCTCATGACATGTGTGACATGTAGCATCGTCGGAGACTTCGCGGATGATTGCAAAAATCGACCCAACGCCGCAGGCTCAGCCATCCACCCTCGCCTCGCACAACACGCTCTCCCAGGCCCTTGCTTTGCACAAGACGACGCGGGCCATTAAGCCGACGTACCATCCACAATGGAAGCTCATGCGCGTTATATCAGGGCACTTGGGCTGGGTACGCTCAGTTGCGGTGGAGCCAGGGAACAAGTGGTTTGCGACCGGGGCAGGGGACCGTGTCATCAAAATATGGGATCTGGCGTCGGGCGAGCTGAAGCTGAGTTTGACCGGTCACATTTCAACGGTGCGGGGCCTTGCCGTGTCACCACGGCATCCGTATCTCTTCTCGTGCGGAGAGGATAAAGTGAGTCTACCACTGCTTCTCTGACCGGCTCTCGTTTTGACGGAGATGTAGATGGTAAAATGCTGGGACCTCGAAGTGAACAAAGTCATCCGTCACTACCACGGTCACCTTTCAGGCGTATATTCCTTGAGCCTACATCCAACGCTCGACGTGCTCGTCACTGCCGGCCGCGACGCCTCCGCACGCGTCTGGGATATGCGTACGAAAGCGTCCATACACGTGCTCAGCGGCCACACTGCGACTGTCGCAGATGTGAAATGCCAGGAAAGCGACCCGCAGGTCATCACGGGCAGCATGGACACGACAGTGCGCCTCTGGGACCTCGCAGCGGGCAAGACGATGACGACACTCACGCACCACAAGAAGAGCGTGCGCGCGCTCACCGTGCACCCGACCGAGTATTCGTTTGCCAGCGCCTCGGCCGGCGGCAACAATATCAAAAAATGGAAGTGCCCTGAAGGCACCTTCGTATTTAACTTCTCCGGCCAGAACGCCATTATTAATACGATGTCTGTGAACGCGGAAGGCGTTTTGTTCTCAGGGGGTGAGTCTTAAGTACATTTTAATCCTATCCTGTGCTTATTTGTATTTGTTATAGGGGACAACGGCTCCATCACGATGTGGGACTACAACAGCGGGACTGCGTTCCAGACTATGGACGATATTCCTCAGCCAGGATCACTCGAGGCGGAAGCGGGCGTGTTCTGTTCGACGTTCGATATGACTGGTACTCGCTTGATCACCGGATGTGCAGACAAAACTATCAAGGTGTGCACTTTCGTTTGCAAATCGACCCGATGGCTTACTGATGTCGCCTTTCAGATCTACGCAGAGCAAAACTAAGCGCAGCCCGTTTTATTACATTCTATTTTGCTCTGCATCATGTATCCATACTGTAATATTGCTTAGTATTTTCACCTCCAGCTCCTTTCTCATCCTATCTGTCTCGATTCAGTTACTTTATTCACGATCAAAGCAGGAAGTGAGAGATCATAAGTACAAGGGAATTTCATAAACATAGAAAGTATAGCACGAGCATAGGTTAAGAAAAAAAGGTAACAGTTCTCAGACTGGACCGGACATTGAGCATCAGACAGGAAATAAAGGGTGCGGGTGAGAAAGAAGGGGCGAAATTAGCAAATTTTGAATCTAAGAGAACTTCCATCGGTGATTGCAGTTAACGCAGCTATAAGCACGCTAAGATCAGTTCATTTTAATGTTGATACAAACAGAAAGGACGTACGTCACGAATGTCTATTGAGACGATGGAAAACAGAAGGAAAAGTAAATGAGTGAAAGGATGGATTTGAACTACATAGTGAAAAACGCACGGTCATCGGTTCGTCTGCGCTCCTCGTCTGTGCTTGACGGTAGCGCGTCTTCCTCTGCTTGCATTTCCCACATTGGAAAGCGTCTGTCTCCGCCTGCTGTTCCTCTGCGCCCAGCGACTTGTGGAAATTCTCCTCCTGGATAGCAGCATCGGCAGCCTTTCTCTCTTCCGAAGCCATTTCCTTCAAGCCAATCGTGCATGAGTAATCCTACTCAGACACGAAACAGGTCATGGGAATGTCGACGCACCTGACTCGTCATCCTGCAGAACTTGGAGACAGCGAGCTCTCCGCTGACGATGTTAGTGCGCAGTCCTGGGTTGTTCTTGTCCTTGAGGTTCAGAAATAGAGAACGGATTTTTCCCTTGTAATCCTTGCCCATGTCGTTGTCATGGTCGGCAAGTACAGTAGCCTCTATTGCTGTCGCCCGCTTCAAGATGAGATCAGTGGCTGACGTAGGGGGGACAGAAAATGTCAGCGAAACTCTATAAACCTAAGACATACAGGACGAAACTCACGAGCAGCAGAATCCAGACAAAGAGAGTCGTAAATCAACTCGATGCATTTGTCCCGGGTCTTGTCATGGGTTACGTTGATAACGAGTCCATCTATCTTAGCAGAACGTGTGCCAGCGAAGGACGATCCAGTAGGCGTAGTCGGTGACCCGACCGAGTCCGCGACAGAAGCTTTCCGCACAGCTGTGTGGCACAGACATAAAGCAATACACAGCGACAAGAGGCATGAGAAGAAAGGATTGAAACAAAGACGGAGTGAAGAACGCACGGATTGGTTTAGTAGTCGTACTTGACGTTCCCTTCGATCCACCGACCTCGTTCTTCCACTTCTTGACAAGCTCCTTGGCTAAGTCCGCAACCTCCTTCGATGGATTCGATCTGAGCTTCCCAACAGCGAGTCCGATTTTGCTTTCCTGAATTTGGTTGAGTCATGCATGAGCATCACGGGCGTGAAAGTGTGTGAAAAGTGGCTCACCCGGAGGAGAGACTCGCTGGCAACCACATCCTTCTTCAAAATGTGCAAGATGCTGATGGTTTCCTGAAGGATGCAGAATCAGGTCAGCAAAACAGTGAACAAGTCGAAAAATCGGCGTGAAAGGGTTTATCTAGGCATTTTGGACATTACGGACCTCAGCATTTTCTCCTTGTTGCAGCTCTTTCGTGAGTTTTCTCAACTCGACGACGTCAAACATATTCCACCCCGCCCAAAGACCGTTTTGAGGTCTGTTACGCTGCCTACTATGCCTATGTAGCTACTGTACAGTGTGTGGCACTCTCGGACGACAGCTGCTCTAGCCAAGTATCTGTGGTCGCTGACAACCGACACCTTCTCAAAGCGTGAGAAAATAAAATAAGGTGGCGACGGCCCGTTATGAACAAGCTGCAGGGCAGGCGCATACATACATACGGAGCTACAGACCGACTTCAATCATACAAGGAGAGATAGTGGGCAGATGCGGTGGCTCTTACTCTGACTAGACGTTGGAGAACAGAAAACACCTTACTTTTGAAAAGATAACGACCCGCCTATCCCGGCCTTGCTTAAACGAGCTGTTACTGGCAGCGCCATGACAGTCTTCGGGATTCCATACTAGTTATTCTGATTTTTAAAGACTAATAATGAGCATGAAAGCTGGGACTTCATGGCAGTTCTTTGGATACACTGCCTCTCATGGATCGGCGAAAAATAGAGGTGAAAGACAGATGGCGAAAGCGACAATGAACAGAAACAAAGGGAATTGACAAGTTGGATGGAATCATGCACAACCTCCAACCTCTGGAGAAGAAAGGGAGACAAAGCAGTTCAGCGAGTTGTCGTAAAGTAAGAGACAAGGACTAACGTTCAACCATGACATCGATCGTGTCTAAGAGGGAAGAAAGGGGTGAAGCATGAGTTTATAGGCGGATAGAAGAGGGCAGCACAACTCACCGTTCTCTTCCATCTCCAAACTCGCAGGAGTGTCCTCTTCGTTGATACGTTCGCCATCATACAAAAATCTGAATAATTCAGACATGCATATGAGTTAGATAATCGTTCATGGGGCCACACCTGTGACGGTGTGAAAGAATAACGCACGTACCGAATCGTGTTCACTTCCTTCCCTATTTTGTGCGCATATGCAGTTTGCAGTTTGCTCAGCTTGGTGCTCCGCTTGATCTTAAAGAACACCTCCTCGCCCTGCGCCGACAGCACCTAATACGGTGACGCGTTCTCCGTCAGCATCGCTTTCTCAAAGGAGCCTCCCGAGTGGCCACAAGACATGTTGAGCTCACAAACATACCTTGATGTTAATGGGAGCATTAGCATCCTCGGTCTTTGGGGCGACCTCCTCGTTCTCCTCCTGAACGGGAGGGACGGTAGTCTCTTCGTCAGACATGATTGTAAATCACGTTCTCAGATGTGAAGATAAAGACAGAGAGTCCTAGTCGCGTTATCCGCGTTTCCGGGCGCGACAAAGTGAGATATGTAAGTTAAGACGCTGAGAAGGAGAATCTGCTCGACGTTTTCGCGCGACGGCAGTCGGTAGAGCTTGATGTTTGAGTTTTGGATCTGACGCAAAGCCCGCTGGATCTGCTTTCCTAAATTGGAAGAGCTTTTGATAGACTGAAAGTTGTGCTCAAACCTTACTATTTACATGCATCGTACGTCCCTTGTCCATTCTGATTCGACCTTCTGAAATATGCTTCAGATACTATGCCAGTGTGCTGTAACTGTATTTCATGGAAGTGCTCATTGTCGTTCCTTGAACATACACAGTGATGCAACATGTCAATGAGCGGCCGTTTTCTGGTCTTAGTACCGGAATATTAGCCCTTCTACGTCGAATACAGGCGCATAGTGATGATTGGCCGTCGTCCTTCGGTGATAATTTCCTCATCGCTTCAAGAGGAGCATCTATCCCTAGAATCATGACCCCGAGTTCTGTTCTACGCATCGTGTAAGCTCCAGTCCAATTATATTTGCTCAGCGCTTAACGTCTTTTGACCCTAGAGATGAATGCAATACCCAATTATTGCTCGTAACTGGATTCTTTGTAGATATGGGTAAGGTTGAAGAGGCACCTATCAACGAAAGAAATTATGCAAGGGTGCAACGCAGTCTGCAAATTCTTCTCCTCTTGGCACTTTCGATTGAACACTGTATGAACACATTCCAGCTACGGTACTACTGCGACTTCTTAGCAAATGACGTTTATCTGACTACAAGAAGTCTTCGATGCTAGTTGATTAGTCCCTGTAAGGACTACAGAAGCAGGATAGTATCAACTGATGCTTACTGCAATGAGGCATCGATTAGAGGGTTCTAGCCTGCGTGTACTGACGGCGCACCTTTACATCTATTCTCTCCACGCATCAGGGAAGCCGAGATTGAGTTCAAATGTCATAAATGTGCGGGTCTTCCTTCTAATATTGTCCTTGCTACGTCCCACGCGAAGTGCTACTGGACATGCCTGCTGTAGAATTTATCACAAATGTTAAGGCGAGTCGTGACTCCTTTCATCTCATTTACTTCATCACTCATGCGAGGTCTGAATCTCTGATACTTTGTCAATGACCTCTGCCTACAGCCGAACGACCCGAAGGCATTCATACTCGAGCTATCAAAGGCGAGTTCTTTCTTGTCACACGATCATTACACGATGGCTACAGCTCGCTGCAAAATTAGTGGGAAGCCTGGAGGCGACATCCGAAGACATCTATAATTATAACGAGCTCCTTTCGTTTGGAGGCTCGTTTGAGCCTGCTTTTTTCTCTGCAAATGGTGAGGCGCTTTTCGTGCATACGATTCGTCCTTTACCATTGAGTACAGACGGCGCTACAGATTACTCCGGAAGCGAACATCGGCTTCAGCTCAGCTATTTCGAAACTTCTGAAAGAGAGATTGGGCGTCTATAGCAAGCGCGGATACATGTAAGTGGAAAAATTTCGCCGTGTCGTATATGACATTAGGTATTCCGCGAGCCGTGCTCTGACAAGCTTTCCGTCCCCTGTTTCAGAGTCTTCATGAATCCTGGGAAGGAGACTATAGGGTAGGCGCGAGTCTATCTGTCCCTTGAGTCTGGTCACTGAACTGACGTTACAGGTTCCTTGACTCGACTGTTGCTGCTCTTGGAATATGAAACGAAGCTGTCGTCACGTTTCATGAGCGATGTTTTTTTTGACTATAGACTACGTAGATGTTGTGCATTAGAATCTCGCCATGCTCTATCCCCAGTAGTGTCCCCGAACTTCATTTTTTTCAGACTAGCTGCTACAAGAGTTCTGAACTTCCGATTCTTAACGAGCTGCTGAGTTTGAAATGGTAGGATGCGCATTGGCAATGCACAGCATATACTGTACGCATGCTTCCTCTCCGAGTCGCAGTTCTTTAATTTCTGTGTGTAGTTCGGAATATCGTCGTACTTCGTACGACTTCTGGACAGATGAAGGGCTTCACTGTATTAAGTTTGAAGCGAACAAACTGTTTGTGCGCCCACTTCAGAAAAAAGAAGTTCAAGAAACGGCTAGCGCGTCAGCCTTCCGAATCTGATCGTCAACAGATCTAGACGCGTCGCTCCAAGTCTGCACCTTCATACTCTACGGTGCATCTACTGCGCTCGATCAACCAGATGCAACTACTTGAATGACTATGTATACACTGTACAGCATGCTGTTGCCTGCGTCGCCCTCTGTGCGCTCATGAAGTGCGGCTCGCGGCCAAATCTAGATAAATAACTTGAATAGGGCGCCTTACCGACATCCGTATTTCTTCTAGAACATTTTTCGACGAACTTTACCATCCGTGGCCAGGGTCGATCTGCGTCTCTAATCGAAGCCTTTTGGAAATCCGGGTCATGTTGCTATGAAATCTCAGACCGCCGCTCTATCCCTTCGTTTTTTTCCATGCAACGTTCAGCTCTCATGTCTCGTTAGCCGTGGCTTATAGCTATCTTTCGGGCTTTCGTACATCGTCTCTGGTCGGCAATTGTGATCACGTCTCCTAAACCGTCGTGCGGTGGGCTTAACGAGGGTTGTCAATGGTATGGCATCCTTTTCAGCGGACGACCTTTCAAAGCATCCCCGTGCGGTCCTGGGCCCTCGGTTTGCTGCCGCCGCCATTCAAGGGTTCGAGACCGGTCTCATCTCTAACCTTGCATATCGCTTCTGGAAGGAGGATTACGCGGAGAAGAGGGTTATTCAGCTCATACTATTATTCGTCACGGTGCTTTCATAGTAAGCGTAAGATTATGCCCTTCAAAATACCATGGTGCTGATTTTTTTTGTCCTGCAGCGTGCAAACTGCTTTGACTTTCTACGGTGTATATGATAAGTTTGTTGTTCATTTTGCGGATTGGGTGCGGGCTCTGCGATGTTTTGTTTATCCTGCACTTTTAATCATGATCCACAGTCAAAAATGCTCACGATAAATTGGTCATTTAAAGTCCATTTGCTTGTGGTGTGTACTGAACAGTTTTATGGCTATCAGTAATCCTGCTAACGTCCTGTAGACCTTCCTTCTGGCGATGCCCACCAAAGCATTATTTATCTGGCGTTGCTACAAGGTATCATACTATGACTTCGGAGTATGAGAAAACCCGCTTTCCTGATGCTTCATTTGTTTTCTTTCACTAGCTTGCAAAACAAAATCATCGGCGATACATCCTCGTGAGCTCATAAGGAACGCCACCAGTGGCCAATCTGATGTGTTATTTTTTTATAATAAAAAAAGATACTTCATGGCGTGCTGTACATGGGGGAAATCGTCTCGTGGATTCTCGTTACTATCAAAACTTTCACGAACGGTTTAAACAGACACATTGCTGTAAGCATCCCGCACCGAGCACTGACGTTGTAACCTTCCATGCTCACCAACTCGCCCAGGATGATCCCGTCGGTGAGAATATGCAGTTGCTCTAACCACAGAACGCTCCGATTGAAACCAACATCCTTCACCGTCAGTCATCTGTATTTTTTCGCTCCCACTCGGTAAGAGCTTCTGGTTTCTCTGTATGGAAGATACTTAACTGACAATAATGTTTTAGCTCTCGACATTGCTCTCACATGTACACGTGCGTTTTGAGGATTATGCTGCCGTATTTCATAACTTTCCGTTCTGACGTTTCGGCTCGACAGTACTGACTCTCATCCTGCCCTCACGTCCGCGTATTATAACAAGATCCATAACAACAGTGCGCATTCCCCTCCCTCGCGAAGATGGTCCAGCTCACCACATAATATCGCTTCCAGACCATCTACCGTCTTTCCTTTATCGTCTGGGAAACTAACCTCCCGTCGACGCTCTGCATGCTCCTCTCTCTCACTACGTACCTCACTCTCGTCTCCAAGGGCTACTGGGCCGACTTGTTCCAGGACGTCGTCGGGCAGACGTACATAATCTCGCTATTCGTCGTCCTGTCAGTGACTGTCTCTTCTTCGCTCTAGATCTGTCCTTCATCCCGTCATCCCAGCCTTTTGGAAATTACAGAATTACTGACGGCGTCGAATTGGTATTCGCAGGATGGGCATGCAAATGACGCCAGGCGGACACGCCCAGCACAAGGCGGCGGATTTCTCGCTAACATCACTCAGCATGACATGGCGCATAGCCGTGCGTCCAATCCGTTCTACTTCCTAACTTCTCTTCTAGCTGCTACATCCCGAGTCTAACCAGTACTACGTCTCATGCAGGACACTCCAAGCGCAACGCGCGCCCCGGCCCTCGAGCTCGAGAGCCTCCCCGCCTCGCTCCGCTCCGGCTTGTCGTCCATCGATCTCGACTTCGACTTTGACTTGCCTCGTGACGGTCCGGGACATAGACACGCGCAGCCTGCGAAGGCGGGCTCAAGCTTCGCGTCGAATTTGAATCCGAATCGAGGGACGGACGAACAAAGGGGTAGAGAAGGGGAGAGGGCAACGGGTCAATGATGGGCATCGGCGGCTCTGAACCAGACGTGACACTGAAAGAGTCAACGAGGCCGTTGAGGTGCGTTCCGTGGTAGAGCAAGACCGATGCATACTAGTACATATGTTAATATACACTACAATGTTATTTTATCTCAACCCGTCATCCACAGACTATGATCATACTACTTTTATTTTCTGTATATTTGTCTTTATCTGAGCGAAAAGACCATTTTATTTCACGTGCGTATCTATGAAGAGTAAAGTACAATTCCAATCTGCTTCCGTCCAACTGCTGCCGTATTACAGAAAAGACGATGCTCTTGAGCTGGAGGCCCCACTCCAAACGCGTTGCGTTCATCGCAGCGTTACGAGCTCTTCGGCAGAGGTGGGGTGAATCGCAACAGTGTCGTCAAAATCCTGCTTCGTCGCTGGATAGGAAAACCTCAAATTAGTCTCTGCATTTTTACTTCGAGTGCTTGGAAGAATATTTACCACCCATCTTAACAGCGACACCAAAGCCCTGCAGGATCTCGTCGCTGCCGAGGCCAATGATGTGCACGCCAACGACGCGTTCCTCCTCACCGGCACAGATGAGCTTATGCACAGACGGCTCCTTGTGCTCCTCATCGATCATGCCGAAGTAGAGAGCGCGAAAGGAGGACTTGTCTGTGGGGCGAAGCATTATTGATATTTGTATTACAATAATGAAGGCGAAGACACGCACAAATCTTTATCTTGTCGTCGCCGTACTTCTTGCGCGCCTCAGGTTCTGTAAGACCGACGGTACCAATGGGCGGGTGGCTGAACACGACTGTCGGGATGTTCTCATACACGAGCTTGTCCTGCCTGAGCTTCTCCGGGCCAAAGAGGCGGTTGGAGAGGCGCCTGCCGGCAGCGATCGCGACGGGCGTGAGCAGCCATTTGCCTTGCACGTCGCCGATTGCGTACACATTAGGCACACTCGTGTTCTGCCACTCATCCACAACTATATCGCCTTTGTCCGTCGTCTTGACGCCGACGTCCTCCAGCCCTAATTTCTCCGTGTTCGCATGCCGGCCGATCGCCCACAGGAGGACGTCGACCTCGAGCGTCTTCCCCGAGTCGAGGTGCAGCGTCAGCGGTCCGCCGCGCCCCTGCGGTGCCTCAACGCGCTGGATTTGTGTCTTCTTGTGGATGTTGACGCCCGTGTGCTCCATCCAGTCCGTGAGCGTGTCCTGCAGCGTCGGGTCGAACGTACGCAATACCCGCTCGTACCGAATGAGAAGGTGCGTCTCGCTACCGAGCGTATGGAAGATCCCCGCAAGCTCGACGGCGATGTATCCCGCACCGACGACAGCGACACGGCGCGGCTGCTTCTCGAGATCAAAGAACCCGTCCGAGTCAATGCCTAGGCTCGCGCCGGGGATCGTCTTCTCGCTCGGGATCGTCGGGCGCCCGCCGACGGCGACGCACACGTGCTTTGCAGCGAGCTCGTATGCGCTCCCATCCGCGCGCGAGACACGCACGCGGTTCGGCGCAATCAGCGCGGCGTGTCCACGGTGCTCCTCAACGCCGTCGCGCTCCAGGTTTTTCTCGTAGATTCCGTTCAGCCGGCGGATGTACGCGTCGCGCTTTGTCTTGAACTCGCCCCAGCTGAAGGACGGCTCGCCGACGCCGGTGCCCTTGAACTGGTAAGATGCGGCGTGGCGCGCCTTCTCCGCGACGTCTGCGGCATGCCACATCAACTGCGTCGGGATAAGTTCAATTCATATATATACTTTAGACCAGAATAGGGAGAGTGCCACCCACCTTCTTGGGCACGCACCCGACGTTCACACACGTCCCACCGAGGTGATCTGTCTGCTCGATGATAGCGACCTTCTTCCCATAGCTCGCGGCCCGACGCGCCGCGCCAAACCCGCCGCTCCCCCCGCCGATGACGACGAAATCATACTCCTCATGAGCAGGCTTTGACACTGGCGGCATGCTGGCTTTGCTGCTCGATGCGATCGCTCTGTATGTCTGGTGGAGATGGTGGAGGTCAAGGGATAAGAGAAGAGTGGGCTAGATTGAAATGCGAACGCGACGCACCTGGTGTAGTCTGGCTGAGACACTTGTACGCGTGAGGCGCAGAGAGATGAGGGAAGCCACAGCGCTATTAGTTCGTATCACCTTCGACTGGACTGTATTTATAATTATATGACGAGAGCGTGCTCTCTGTCGGCTTACTCACAGTCACCGTCGAACTGACGCGTCTTACACATCCATTGATCCAAGGCGTGATCAGTGCGCGTGCTAGACAGCTGCATTAATATTACTGACACCATTTCCCCGATAAACGGAGTTCATGGCTTACAGTCACTCTAAAGACGGCCGTAAGGTAAGTAGCAGAGCACGTGTATTATTTAAACTACATACAGAAATGGACAACGAAATCAAAGAAAGGCATGTATCATTCGGAGCGCGCAACGAATCCAGAGCTAAAGCTCAACATCGATCCAGAATCAGAGAACGTATCCATATCGGTATCGAAGTCAGACGGTGAATAACTCAACTCGGACACACTGAGAAGCGGAGACGCCGTGCGTGACATTGGTGGCGAGGGCGGCTGAGACCCAACAGACGCGCACGCAGCGTGGAACGACGCCGAGAAATCAAGTGTTGGGAGAACCACAGATGCCGCTGGATCGACTTCAGGCGAGATCGATCTAGGACTGTCGTCGCCGTCACTCGTCTCGACAAGCCGACACCAGCCCTTGCCCGCATCGCCCATCACTTCGCGTACCATCGCTGCGGTCCACCCCTTGAACTCTACACGGAGCACCGTGCACAGACCACTTGCGTCCCCATGCGCAGCAAACGTAGCCCCTTTCTCCCAGACCCCGCACGCGTCAAGCCTCGCGAACAGGGACGACACGCGCAGTGAGTGCACACGGTGCGAGGATAGGATGTCCTGCAAGTCGGAAACCACGAGGAGATTCGGCTCTGCGGTCTGCGTCTCCGTCAAGGGAAGACGTGAAGTCGGCGTGGGCGCAAGGGGTACGAGAAGGAGAGTAGTTACGCCAGGAGCAGCAGGAGCGGGGACTGGGAAATAGTGCTCAAGCTCGGTGACCTTCTTCGTCTTCTCAATTGGCTTAGCACGGCTAGCGGAGCGGACGTTCTCCTTCTGAGCCTTTCCTGCCTTCAGATCCATTCTCGCCTTATCCTTCATCTTCCTCCGTTCAACATCCCAGTCCGCCTCGTAGATTGCGCGGCTTGCGACGGGCACGTTCTGCGCAAGGTGCTGGAACAACGGACGCGCAGTCGAGAAATTACGTGCGGTTCCAAGGCCGACGTGTACCGCGCTACGCGATGCCGGCGAAGCACGCGGCAAGAAAGGCGGCTTTGGCTGAGAAAGTGCATGCCGTGCGGGTAACGAGAGACGCTGCTGGATCGTCTGCGGACGGACCGCGGCATTGACTCGAGTCGTTAGACCCGCGGTCGAACCCGCAACAGAGTGCGAGAGTCCCGGTGTAGTTAGGTGTGCAAAGAAGCGTGTGAAAGCAGTACGGGTCGTCTGCAAGAGTCGACCCGCAGTCGTTGGAGGTGGTCGAGGCGCCCCCGTGCGCGGGGCATAGGAGTGCAGCGAGCGGATACCCGAGGCGAAGTGCCCCAGGCCCTTAGACGCTGACTGCATCGTCGGAAGTACCAGTCACTATCACTGGTTCACTGCTCTAAGTGTCGTGGACGCCGTGTTCAACGATGATGGTGGTAAGAAAGCAGGA
Organism: Porodaedalea pini; assembly: GCA_002794775.1. NCBI lineage: Eukaryota > Fungi > Basidiomycota > Agaricomycetes > Hymenochaetales > Hymenochaetaceae > Porodaedalea > Porodaedalea pini. The sequence continues at coordinate 232,576 of NBAY01000027.1, read as the reverse complement.
GACTGACGAGCAGCGCTTTGGTTAACGGGAGCAGCGGATGGAGCCGGATGACGAGGCCAGGCGGCGCTTGAGCCGAGTGCACCGCCACTGCCGATCTCATTCTCCGTCCGGCTATAGCCGGCGCACTTACGTCTCTCACTCAAATTATAGGAACTCATACATGTACAATCTGATTTATCAAAGTATTCCAATACAATTTCTTAGAGCTACACTTTTACGCGCCGAACGTCGAGCTTTTGTAACTAGAACCAAGACACGTTAGCTTGCTCAAATACCATCTCTTACTGTACTCGATTCACGTACCCAATATAATCCTTTCCTGGATCGATGAATGCACTGCAGAAGGATACACGTATGAGTTTAACAAAGTGAATAGATAAAAACAAAAACGTGCATGTATCCTCTATCATCCTTGACGCCTAGCTTCTCTCCGAAGAATCCAAACAAGGCCTTGCTGTACTTGACATTGGCTTGCGGGTTGAGGTTACCCAGCGAGATCTGCATGTGTATAATAGGAGAGTCAGACATCCGAAACAATAAGAGATGGGACAGGAGTGTACGCACGATGCTCAGGATGAACGCAGGCTCGAAGTTTCCCGCGAAGGTGAGTGACTCGTTGTATGTGTAGGAGACCGAGATGTATGACTCAGGCTTTCCGAGGAGCTCTGTTGCGAGCTGTGTGTCGATAAACATATAAGCGGTCACACTTCGGAGGTTTTTCTGGAATACCAATGGATCTCATGACTAACCTTGGAGAACTCGAGCGAGAAGGCCTTCACATCGTCGATCTAGGTGCATGTATGCGCTAGTTAGCTGGTATTAACAAGAGAAAAATCGCATAGAACATCTTACTTTGACATTGGTTATAAGTTGGAGGGAAGGCATGGTAATTATATATGATGGTGATGTCGTCGTTGAGATCCAAGAGTGTAGGACAGTACTAAATGCCTGGGAGAGACACGATGATAAATCGAGCGCCGATCCTAAACGCTCAATCAGGCGCTCACTGACGTCATCTTCAAGGCTGTTCTCCCGCAAGCCATCATGCAGCCCCGCGCTCATCCGCGCACCATCTATCAGAGAATTATCGATGTCCAGACCACGACACCATGCCAACTCCTCCAAGACGCTCTTCCAAAATCCGTGGCAGACCCCCGACGAACCTGACGACAACACTGTCGGTCCACCCGAGTCGCTTGCGGAGTCACAGGCACAGAAAGGCTGGTTAAGCAGCCTCACCGGCAGCCTGCCCTCCTTGCCCTCTCTGCTGTCCAACATCCCGCTCGAATGGGCGCAAGATTTTACGGCGTATGGAATATCACCTACGAAGGTCATGAAGCCGGACTTTGACAAGTTTGCAAGGAATGAGAGGATGGTGAAGGCGACATGGCTCGGACATTCGGTGAGTCTGCATCGCATATTCAATTCGCTGACAGTTAATGAGGACTCAACTTAAAACTTGTAGAGTTATCTGGTAGAGCTGCCTTCTCGAGGGGGCTCGACAACACCTGCTCGCATCCTCTTCGATCCGATGTTCTCAGACCGCGCCGGTCCGTCCGCATGGACAGGCATCCGCCGTCGCCTGCCCCCGCCCTGCACGATCGCGGACCTCCCCGAATTCCACTTCGTACTCATCAGCCATAACCAGTGAGCCAACTTTCCTAGCCTCCTTCCCTCACTTCCAGCGAACTGTGAACCCCTGGAAGCTACGATCACCTCGACCTGCCGAGCATACTCGAGATCGTGCGTACGCGCGGTGAGGATGTCTCCTTCCTCGTCCCTCTCGGGATCAAGAACTGGTTTCTTTCGATCGGGATACCCTCGGAACAGGTACACGAGCTGGATTGGTGGGACGAGATCATCCTCCCAGACCCTCGCGCCGGACCAGAATCGAAATTAGTTTCCAAACCTGCGTCTTCAGCGCCACCTGTGACCTTTGTATGCGTCCCCGCGCAGCATACTAGCGGTGCGTAAATGGAAACTTCTCGAGGTTCAGCTTCGTCGCTGACAGGACGATGCGATTTGAAGGGAGGAGTGTGTTAGATAAATGCGCGACGCTTTGGTGCGGCTGGGTCGTCAAACAAGAGTTAGAGCATTTAAGCTCCAGCGTATACCACGCCGGGTAATTCTTCTCATCTTCTTCTCATCTCCATTTTTTTCATTGTAGACAAACTCAACGATGACTTTACAGAGACACGGGTTACATAGGCACAAACGCTGCATGCCCGGTTTTTGAAGGTAATCCCATTGTTACTTATCTACTGGACGGAAGATGATAACATTGGCACGTCCATATTCAGAAATCGGCGAGCGATGCGGACCAATTGACCTCGCCATGCTTCCGATCTGGCGAGGCGGGACGCTATCTTTCATCTCCCAAATGGGACTTCGTGTGCGTCTCTTCTCCTGTCGACCTATCACCCCCCACTTTTTGACACATACTCCGTCCCTGTATCCCACCTTTATTCGACGTACGCGTCTACGCGAACCAAAAGCTAACTCACCACCCCCTCCTTTCTGCCATGCACGCATCTCCTGCCGACGCAATCGCGATCCACCGCGCCGTGCGTGCGCGGCACGCGCTCGCTATGCACTTCGGGACGTTCGCGGGGAGCGAGGCGGAGGCGCTCGAGCCGCTCGTTGAGCTTGCACGTGTGCGTGAGGAAGCTGGGCTTGATGATTGGTGGGAGGAGGGGGGTATTGGGGCAGTCAACGTCGGGGAGACCGTTGAGGTTCGAGTCGAGGAAGTGGGAGAAGGGAAGAAGAAGGATGGAAATGGGGTGTGATGGATGGATTCATGTTGTCGTGGATGTGTGTGATGTGCTGAAATTCTGGAGCTGGAACTGGAATGGCAGTCATCTGAACACTACATAGTCAGGATATTTGGTAGATCTAAATATGGATGATTCTAGTTGCAGATTCTATTTCTGAGAACAAGTCTGACGGAAGCTGATTATGATCTACGAGTGTAAAGCACGTGATGCTAACTTCATAATCTTCCGCTATCTACTACAAGCAGACATCCAACCGCTACGGGAACAAAACAAAATGAGACAAAGACTACGTAGTGCGCGAAAAGTGTGGTATACTGAGTGTGTAAAGGTTTGTACTGTTTGTTAAAGAGGGAAAGGTTGTGGAGAGTAACTAAAGGTCGAATGAGGATGGTAATTCAGATAAAAGAGGCATGCTATCGGGAGGTCGCCGGAAAGAAAAATATGCGAATTTTAGGAGTAAAAGAAAGTTATTTGGACGGAACCAGTCTGTAAACGCTAATGGGAGGGAACGTTGATGAAAAAGGCCTTTTCGAACAAGGGAAAAGAAGGGGCAACAATTAAGAATATGGTGGACATCATGTTTAGAGCACGATGGGTCTGGGCACCGGGGTTCGAGGTTTCGGTTATGCAGATCGAGCACGTTCAGCATTAAGCTGGCAGCGCGGGAAAGAACTGAGCGATGTATCTTTTTCCTTGGGGAAAGCTTCAGAAATGGACGAAAGGATCATGTTGGATTAAGAATGAACGAGGACGGTCCGAAGACTGAACAATGTTCACGAAGATTGACGATGTCTCTTTTCCAGTCTCGAAGAAGGTCGAGCTGTACTTGAGCGTTCAGATTGGGTAAGGAATCTGGGATCGATTCACGATCAGGTTTGGTAGCGGTGTTTTTGGCAAGTTTGTCGGCTTTAGAGTTGCCCAATACTCCCTTGTGAGAAGGGAGCCACTGGATGGTGATGTGTGAGGCCTCATGATGGAGGGCCAGGAAAATGCCGCAAAGACGACAGAATGTTATGATGAATTCCGCGTGTCGAGTGTCGTTAGAAAAGATGAGCTCGATGCAATTGAGTGAGTCCGAGACAATATGAATGTGTATAGGAGTGAAGGCTTTCGCCAATAGGAGAGAGATACGACGCATAGCTGCGATGAGCGCTTCCTGCTCCTCAAACAAAATGTTCGAGCGAGAGTGCGCTGCTGAAGAAAAGACAGCGAGATCTTTGTGATCATGCATGATTACGAAACTGTGGCCACCTGTGCTAGAACCGTCGGCCAGAGGTATGATGGAGCCATCTGTGAAGATAAAATATTGATATGGAGGTGGGTGTAAAAAGAAAGAGTTGAAATTGCATATGGCGCGGTTACGATGAACTGAAGAAGGAATTGGAGTCATAATAAGACGTGAATGAATTTGAGTAAATGTAGGAAAAGGATGAGATTTTGGAATTTGGACGTTAGGAAGAAGAGATGACATTAAATACTGTTTCGGCGTAGGGCTGTGTTTTGAGTAGGAGAAATATGATAATAGGAAACGTTGAGAAAGGTAACGAACAAAAAGATGAAGTGGTGGAACTGATAGGAAAGATTCTGCAATGGCTGAGTTAATATTTTTGTGGAAAATGTAGTTGAAGAAGCATTTTTGTGTTGGTTGAAGAATCGTGGAAACGAGAATGGAATCAGGGAAGAGGACAGCACCATAGGTGGCAACTGAACGAATCAAACCAAAATATAAAAGTCTGGCGTATTGGAAATATGCGCCGTTTGTGCGCTGAAACAAGAAGAAGCGCTGGTGAATGGTAGAGAGGGCTTTGTTTGCCCGGGCTGTGAAATGAAGCTGGGGTGAAAGATCATAAGAAAGGATTATGCCTAACCAAGTTAAATGCAGCGAAGGAGGAATGACGCGATTGTTGGGTAAAGACAATGATGCGTTAGAAGAAGAAGGAGAACCTTGAAGAAAGGAACGGAAGGTAATGGCAGCGACGCGATTGTTTGGAAGGATATGAAGGAGTTCAATAGCGTCAGGGTCAATAGAAAGACCGAGACTTTGGAATTGAAGTGATAAGAATTGAAACTGATTTCGAAGACGGGTCAGGTTGGTGCAAATATTAAGGGATCGAGAATAAAGAAGGTGGTCGTCCATATATGCCAGCAAAGGACGATGGGGACCAAAACGAGAGTTATAAGTGGAAATGGCATCCGAAGCAGCAAAAATTGAAATAAGAGGGGATAATGGGGACCCTTGAGGAACACCTCTATTGGGTTTAATGAACGGGGGAGAGAAAAAATCATTGAAATGAAATGAAATTGGTCTGTCCGTTAGCCAGGCTGAAAGGATGTGAATAATGTTTGGGTGGACATTGGAAAGAATGAGTTTCTGAAGGAGGCGATTGTGTGAAATGTTATCGAAAAAACCTTGAATGTCCACGGTGAGAATGGAAGTGATAAGATAGCGATGTCGAAGGTAAAGACTGTTAAAGTTGTCACCGGAGTTGATAATGAAAGGTTGGGAAAGAATTGAAGAAAGAAGTTTGTAACAAGCTGTAAGGGAAGAACGCTTTTTCCTGCACCCATGCTGGGCATCAGGAAGAAGGTTATTAGTTTCGAAAAAGGGTTGTAAAAAATTGAAGAGGACGTGTTCGAAAAGTTTTCCGATCGTGTCAACAAGGGTAATGGGACGAAAAGCCCGTGGGACTGAAAAATCAGAACGTTTGGGTTTTGGAATGAAGGTGACGAGGGATGTTTTAAAGGGCAGTGGAAAATGGCTGAATCGAAGGCATAAAGAAAAAAGCTCAACGAAAAATGAACCGCGGTGTTCAATGAGTAATGCGAGGTGTTTGTACGAGATGTGGTTGTTGCCAGGACTCGTTTCTTGGTCGATGCCATTGATCGCATCATGAATGTCGTTTATCATGAAGGGTGCGAAGTCGCGGAGGGTTGGGAGTGAGATGACCTCCGGTTTAGACGATAAAGGAGGAAAAAATGTTTCTCGAAAAAGGGTTGCTTTGTCGTCTTCCGAAAGGGTGAATGAGCCATTAGCCATATGCATTGCCCCGATAGGGGAGCGGCGGCGAGCGGTGCCCAAGTATTGACTACGCCAGATGGATCAGGCGTCGGATTGCTGAAGACGAGCGCCGAAAAAGGCATTTTTGGCACGAGTGATCTTGGTATCAAGTCATTTACGCGAGTCAGGATGAGGGTTTCGACAGTGTTCGCGATACAGTTTTGAACATGCTTCGGACCACCAAGAATTGGGGCCAAAATATGACCGTGGTTTATGTTTTTGAGGAAAAGGGTAGCGAAATCTGAAAAGGAAGTTTGGAAAGAAAAAAGGAGGTCGTCCAGCGCCTCGGGCGTGTGAATATCAGATAGCGAAAAGGAGAAAAGATTAGAATCGCAAAATTCTGCGACGAACGCAGGTAGGTCCTGAGATCGGATGGAGTGGAGTGCAGGTTTTGAAGAGGAAGGTATTAGGTCCAATTGGAATGAAAAAAGGAGTGGTCAGTGGTCAGACGAAATGTCCAGAGAATTATTTGAAACAGAAATATGGTTCAAAAGGTAAGGAGCGAAGTCTTCTGATGCAAGGTCGAGGTCGATGATGGTTTTGGAATTGTTAGAACGGTTGAAATAGGTGTACTGGTCAGAAGGGTTGCAAACGGTTAGGCCGCTATCGTTGATCCAGTCAACGAGGGCGTTTGACTTCGAAAATTGACGCGATTGAGCCGGAAACGACCACAGATCGCAATGTCTGTTGAAAGTCGCCAGTGAAGATATTAGATGGAAAGCGACATGAAGGAAAAGGGTTTTCAAATTCATGAAGAGAGGGAGAGTTATAAACGTTACATAGGAGAAGGGGGATGCATTATCCTGAGAAATGGAAATTACGCAAATATTGGGAGAAGGGGGATCAGAATCGTAAAGCGAAACTCGATGGCTAATTCGCGGATGTACCAAAGTGCAACAACGAGGTTTGGACAAAGGAGATGGCCTGAAAATTGTGTAATGGATTGGCATTACGGATTTGAAAGATTCGAGAACCGGAAGGGGATGTTTTAGAAGGGATCGTGATGAAATGGTTGGAATTTCCTGAAAGCAAATGATATCAGGTGTATAATTAGTGGATGAAAAGGAACGTAAGAGATAGTCAAAAGTGGGTTCGGAATTGCGGATGTTAAGAGAGAAAAATGGAGATGGTGTCTGTCATACAAATCAGAAGGGAGACCTGTAGTTTCGGCGAGCTGGACACTCCAATGACCTGGCGCTATGGTTGCCCTGGCAGTTAATGCAACGGGCGAAGTGATCGCATTGGAGGTTATTTGACGCCGTGCATGGAGCGCATTTAGCGACATGTACAGCAGTCCGGTGAGGCTCAGAGCAAATCGCGCAGCGTGCTACCGACCGACACTTAGATGCGGCGTGTCCCAAGCAATGGCAGTTATCGCATTGGTTGATGGTTGGGTGGGATTTCATCTCCTCCAGACGGCGGATGACGCCGAAAACTGGGACAGATCTGTTGTTATGAAGGAAGAAATGGTCAAAGCAAAGACGAGAATCGTCCTTGAGGACAACCGAAACATTGCAGTAGTCTCGTTGGTTGAGGCGTTCAATAGAGGACATGAAACGAGGCGGGAACATGAACTCGTAACCTTCAAATTGTGGTAGAGAGGAGATTTCCTCGATAGGTCCTTTTCCGAATAAATGAGATTGGTGTCTTTGTCGAAGACAGGGACGCCGGGAATGACCATTTTAAATTGCGGTGAAGGGGTGAATGCCCTTGCCCCAGAGATATTGATGATGCGGTTAAGCTGGGTAACTAGGGCGTTGTATTGTGGGTCAAAATTGGAGCGAATGTTAGTGAAAGCAATAAGGAGGTTGCTGTTAGACGTGTATTCCACGTTGAGAATGACGAGATGTTTGAAAAGCGGGTTGCCTTTGAGGCCTGCACGTACTGTGTTTTTAATAGAGAGAGTGGAAGGACAAACGGCAAGGTTGCCAGGAAGTGCGAAGAAGATACGGCGGACATTGCGTACGCGCGTATTCACCGATCTGTTAGATTGGTGATTGGGACGGTTGAGACTTCCCCTTGGGGTTCTGTTCCGTGGTTCGAATAACTTTGGTGAGGACTGGCTTGGGTTTCTTTTGGGCAGCTTTGGCATACGAAACTGTGGTAAAGCCTTCCTGGTCAACTCCGACTGATTCGACTGCTGGATGGTAGATTGTAGTTTGTGATCCGCGAGGAGCATTGTGCGCTGAATGAGCGTAACCGTCCGGTGCGATGATGGTACCCTCTGGTCATATGCGATAGCCAGAACCCGGGATGTGGGTGTTAGCAATGGCAGCTGCATATTCTGATTTTCCATTTTTCGGTGTCTGAACGCGCTGTTTAGTGATAGGGCCTGGGGGGGAAATTTGGGATCGTGTATGAAACGAACTCCAATTGGGTCAGGTAGGATTTTATTCTGTTTGTTAGTAATAGTGTTAGTAGAGACCGAACGTTGGAACTGACGAAGCCGGGACGTCTGAAAGCTGTTTTTCGATTTTGTTAGTTTTTTCGGAAATAGAAGAAACGATGGCCGAAAGGTGCTGAATGGTCCTGGACATAGCGTGCATAGTATCTGTAATTTCCTCGTCGCGAATGGTTTGGCTGTTAACATAAATGTTTTCAAAGACATGTTTGAACGATGGTGAGTGGATGCGAAAAGTAGAATGAAAAGCTTCCAGACTCTCGTTAGCTGAGTTCTGGAGAGATGTCTGATCGTCTAAGATTGTTGGACTTGTTAATCCAGGAAACCAAGTTGGAGCCGATATTGGCAAGGATGGATCCGGCCCGGTTAGGGTCTTCGTACCATGGCTTGTCAGACAACCATGTGGGTTGAGAGATGAGCGTGTGGATAGTGTTGACGGTTTCCTTAGTAAGCTCTGCAAAAGACTTATTAACGTTCTCGGCAATATCTGGATCATATTGTTCATCGATCGGGACCATATCCTGGTCGGCCTGAGGGGCGTGGCTGGTCTGAGCGTCCTGGATGTATAGATCATTGTCGTCCATAGCATCGTTGTCAATACGGGCAGAGGGAGGGAGTGATCGATGTTCCTCCTCGGAATTTGAACATTTAAGTGTGTTCTGCGACTCGATATCGGGGTCGGGGGAAGGTCCCCTTGCTTGTGGAGCTTGGCGGCATGTTCATCAGCCTCGACATCGGGTGACCAATTTACACGATTCCTTTCGACTTGATCGCATACGGCGTCGTTGTGGTTGTAGGTCTTGTCGCGACCACAAACGACACATAACTTGGTGGTCCCGCTAACACACTGGCGACTGTGATAGGGGAGATCCTGTTTACACTCCTCACACTTGGTGGGGTCCTTGGGATTAACAAGGGATCAGAAAGACTTTGTCTTATGTAGGGAGGCTTTTGCTCTGGTCAACATTTTGTTGTCCATAGCGGAGAGAGAGTACAATAGAGACTATAACCAATTTTCCCACGATGTATGATGATGGTAGGAGAAGAAGGTGATGCTAACGATAAACTCAATCAAGCGCAGCTCTTCCCTCGCCCTTGTTCTGACTGTCTTCATATACATATATGTAGCTTAAAATGCCGCTGGCCTCCCTAGCCTTGCGAGTATGTTATCCTCTGAGCCTGACTCCTCCGAGCACACATCTTGCATTTACTCGAATGCAAGCTCGAATGCAATATCCATTGATCTCCTTGGCCCCGGATGGACCCTCAGAACAGCATACCAGTTTGCCAGACGGCATATCGAGATACTCCTTGATAGGATGGCGCCGCCGGAAATTTCTGCTATCGTAACAGAAGATGTGTGTTGTTCTATTCTAACGTATGCGACACCTTTCACGACACGTGCATGAAATGGTATCTGTCTACTGAAGTACGAGAGGTGTATGTGGGCCGCATCAGTGGGTAGGATATGGACGATGTTTTATGAAGGTTTGCACTCCCCTCTTGGTGTCAAAGAAGTGCCTTATCTATGTGTTGGTGTATTATTTGATGACATAGAAAGGGAACTCACGGATGGGGGCGGGGATGGGGCAGTGGTCAAGTACATGGCACAACACCAAAATGAAGCCGTATAGGTGGAGGTTTGGAAGATGGTGGGTTCAATCCCCCGTCGAAAACACATGTGTCTAAGGCTGTAATGGCTGTGGAAAAATACCCTGGCGGGCGATCTAACCGGATCGTACCTGTGATAGACAGATTACACTGGCTGGTAACTAGGGGCGGGCCCAGACCTGCATATACCCCTTAGGGCTGGTGGTGAACCCATTCAGGAGCCCTGGGGTCCACTCAGCCCTCCTGGGAAAAGTGAGAAGCCACTCATCAAGTAGGCTATGGGCCACCCGAGCCTTAATAAATATCGGTACCTGTCAGGTGACTCCTAGTGGTAATGCGGCTGAAGGAAGTGGTAGTAGGTGGGTAATCCCCAAATACGCAAGGCGTAAGCTGTAACCAACCATCAGTGCCTCATCATGGGTCAACCGAAGTACAGGGAGGGATCTCCTTACCAAATTGGAAGTGATCGTATCCATAGGCAAAAGGAGTAATCTTTTTGCGCGCATTTGTAGTTAAATAACGGCTGACGCGCGTAATAAATGCATTCAAAAAAAAAAAAAAAAAAAAAAAAAGGAACTCACTGATCTCAAAGCTAAACTTAGGAAAACTTGAATCCTTGGCGGTTCTATCGAAACTTATATCGTAAGCATAAGATATCCCTCCTCATCCAAGCCGTCCGCTCGGCGTCCAACCGCTACGGGTTGCACAACGTCAATGCGCTCGCCACTGGCGTTGCCTGTGTCTCCGTTGCTCATGTTTTCTGGCCTTGTTACGTTGTGCTGTCTCGATTAATATCAATTCTGGACAGCTTTTCTTCTCGCGGCTGTTGTGCTTGGAGCGGTGCCTGTCTGTGCGTCTGACACTCCGAAAAGTAGGGTCGATACTGGAAGGGGTGGGTTACCAAGGGTACATTTGCACCTCGAACTACTACAATATATACAACTTGCACAGGCTTCATCGAGGAAGGGTTCCATCACTTTTGTGCAAATACCGATACTGCCCAAGTGAAACTTAGCTACTGAGACGGATGGGGTACCCCAGGACGACATCTGGTATCGCGCTCCTATTTTTATGTTTTCTGAACGTCGTCCATGAGAAATGAAGTAAAGAGCGCCGTCTGCGCAGTGATTCCTTCAATGCCGTCACTTTCTACACATGTACCCACCTGCGACACATCGCGTCGCCCATCTCTGCCGATGCGCATGGCGAGGCGTACTCCCACACGTTCTCCGACGCCGTCTAGAAGGCGCGCTATGCTGAGGGAGAAATGACACGGTCAGAATTTGAGTCAGCGGTGGAGGTAGGTACTGCTATTGAGGGCATGTAAGTGAAACTCCTTATGTTCATACTTCTCAGTGACCTGTCTATCCTGCGAGCTGACTGGTGATCCTCTGGTAGTCTGACGGCATACCGGGGGCGCTCAGAGAGCGGAACTATACGCAGAGGATCGGGATCACCAGTCGCCTTTTATATTCTTACTCAGCGGTGGGGAAAACATCCGTTTCTCGCTTCGGGGTCATAATACTACGATCAGTCAATGAAATATGGAGCACAGTTAAGTACGCTCATACATAATGATTCAATGCGTACAAATTGCTGAAGCTCAGCTTTTCCCAAAAAGAACTGGTATCAGGCTGTTGTTAGTCAACGTACGAGGACTCGGAGCACTGGCAATATCCGGCGTCGAGGAACTGAAAATGAAAAATGGAAGTCGGAATTAGCCAAAGGTACAATGTACAGTATGTACATCACGTACATGCAGTAAAGTGCAGAGATACTAGTACTAGAGTCTCAATATTAATAATAGCCTGAGAAGAAGGATTAATATTACGACCAAAATAATACGACCAAAATAATGCGGCACGTGATGGAAGCTAACTCCTGAGTCAACTCGATGATGAGTTCTTCAACTCTAACGCTCATCTTATATCCTTAGATCGTTTCTGTTCGCAGAGCCTCTAGATATTAGCCGCATTTCTTTCTCTTTTATCGTGCGGCCATTCTTAAAAACCCAACTACCGTCTTCGCGGATACTGACATGCCCTCAGGACCTAGCAATCAAAAACGTTCATGGGACGGCAGTGGATCAATTGGCAGCAGCAATGGGCACGCTCCCAAACGCCCTCGGGACGATGGCACAAGGGATTGGAAAGATGTGCATCTGAACGGAGACTCGCGTGGCGGCGGCAGACGTGAAAGTGACCGCGACCATGTCCGATATCGGGGGAGCGAGAGAGATAGAGATAGAGACGTTTATCGGCCAGACTCACGATGGAGCACCCAGAAACGGCAAGACAGAGAACGGGACAGAGAGCGTCGAGATCGAGGAGGCCGTGACATTGGCAGAGCGGGCGGACGACATGGCAGAGAGGAAGGTCGTTCCCAACGCTCGCCTCGTCCTCGCAGCCGCTCAAAACATGCTCAAGACCGGCAGATCGTTGGTCATGAGCATGTCTCTGAACGGGAGGAGGGAGAGTGAGCTAGTTTCTTCTCTTGAGTTGATTGCGCTGTTGACACTGATCTACGTGTCAGGGTGTCACCTCCGGCGAGCCGTGATTCAACGCCTGCCCCTTCAGTTTCAACAAAGATATCCTTTAAGGCCCCTTCACCACCCCCAACCCCTGCATCCAAAAAACCTAAGCCTGAGATGGAGCTAGAGCTAGAGACGGAGGCGGTGCCAAAGCCCGTAGAGGAGACCATTGCAGAGCGTCGCGCACGCCGGCAGGCGATCCGTGCAAAATACGCAGGCATCGCTTCTGCTGCTCTTAGCATAAATGAGACGGCAAGCCCCAGCCCTGGACTTAGTAGTGCGGTCTTGCAGCCGCCTCCTACCCCTATAGAGGCTGACCTCGCATCTCAGAACCACAGCGCAGATGCAACACCAGGTCCCACTGATGAGAAGCCCGATGGTGATGTTGACGCGAGTACGTGTTTTTTTCACCCGTTGATTTCACATGTCCCTTGCTCAGTTCTTTTTCTTCTCTTTTCTAGGTGGGAGAGCGACGCCGCAAGCGATGTCCCCTGCTATAGAATCCTTCGATCTCACGAAGGAAGATGAACAGCCGGATGCTGATGGCATGGGTGAGCAGATATCGGCTGCTGATTACGATCCTAGCCTTGATCGTCGGGAGGATGAGGAGAAACGAGTTCGTGCAGTTACTGCCAAAGATGAAATGCATCAAGACGTTGAGATGCTCGAAGTCGAAGAGGAAGAAGAGGAAGATGTGGACGACATGTTTGCCCTGGACACGACTGAAAAGAAGAAAACGAAGAAAATTAAGAAAGTTGCTGTTCGTATTCAATTCTTTTCGCATATTCGAAATTACAATCGTCTTCGTACTAAGTGATTTAAAACCTCTTCTTTAGAAGCCTACTGCACCTGCTTTGATCACAACCACACTTGACGCTGCGGCTGACGCGGAAGGTTATTATCAGATCATTCTTGGCGAACAGCTTGACGGTGGAAGATACCAGGTATTCTCTTCTTTGGGCAAGGGCATGTTTGCAAACGTTGTTAGGGCACGCGTTCTTCAGGGCGATGCAAATGAAGTCGGCAAGGAGGTTGCAATCAAGATTGTCCGATCGCAGGAATCTATGTAAGTTGTTTGTTTGTTCTATCCTGTGGGACTGTCTGACATTGTCTTGTGATCTGGTAGGTATAAAGCTGGACTAAAGGAAGCACAGATCTTGAATAAACTCAAGCAAGCTGATCCAGAGGACAAGAAACATGTCGTGCGTTTAGAGAGGACCTTTGAGCATCGTGGACACCTGTGCCTCGTTTTCGAGTCTCTAAGGTTAGTTCGCCTTCTGCTTCATTTAGGATTGAACTAATGAACATGATTCTCAGCATGAACTTACGTGATGTCGTCAAGCGCTTCGGCAAAGATGTCGGCCTGAATATCCGTGCCGTACGAGCTTACGCTCACCAATTATTCCTTGCTATGAGTCTTCTGCGAAAATGTAATATTATGCACGCAGATATTAAACCTGATAACATTTTGGTATGTACAAGTAGCTCTAGCCTACGTCTAATCTTACCTTCTTCTATAGGCAAATGAGCAGAAAACTGTGCTCAAGGTCTGCGATCTGGGCTCTGCATCAGACATATCGGAGAATGAAATCACACCTTACCTTGTTAGCAGATTCTATCGAGCGCCAGAGATTAGTAAGTTACGGGTTTTAGTTCATTTTCTTGCGCTCTGACCCTTGCTCACAGTCTTGGGTGTCCCTTATGACTGCTCTCTTGACATCTGGTCAATTGGTTGTACTCTGTACGAGCTCTACACAGGAAAGATTCTTTTCCCAGGACGATCCAATAATCAGATGCTCCTGCTCATGATGGAGCTAAAGGGACGGTTCAACTCGAAGATGATCAAGAAGGCAAAGTTTGGTGAAAATTACTTTGACGAAATGGGTGCTTTCGAGAGCGTTGAACGTGACAGGGTGACGGGAACTGTGAGTTATTCCCATTAGTTCTTCTCGCCATCCCCTTTCTAACTCTGCAATGGCAGGATGTGATTCGGAAGGTGCATATGGCCAAACCTGCGCGGGATCTGCGCGCGCGTCTGCTGCCTTCATCTTCAAAAGTTAGCGATGAGGAGGCGAAGCTTATTATGTCGTTCATTGACTTACTCGACAAATGCTTGATGTTGGATCCCGGTCGACGAATCACACCAAAAGAAGCCTTGGCTCATCCGTTTATTAGGGGTTAGAATGCCATGTGTTCCTTTGTACTATGTCTTATCATTATCCAGTGAGATATACAGTGCTTGAACCAGTCTCTTCTCAGCCTCATAGATTTCTGGTAAAACGCTCTGAGACTAGTACTGTGACCCGTGCCGCCGTACGTAAACTTGAAGTGAGAATCACCTACCGTCTGCGTCCCCGACGCGCCTCACGCGCTTCAGTCTTGAGGCTTCGGTGTTGTCATGTGAGCTTACTGGAAGTACACCAATGACGATTGCTCAGCGATTCTCGATGTATCTTTACTATATAACCTGGGAGTAAGGAACACATGGACGCTTCAGCTCGTCCCCAGCTATCCTTTGCCTGCACTGACTAACGGACCTCCATCATGGCTGCAAATCACGTCTCAGCTATTGCCTCTCACCTCGCTGGTGCTGTCTCTTCCGACTCGTCGAAGACAGACAAGAAATGGAACAAACTTCCTAGCTTTGATGAGCTCCCGAACTTTCATGAATATTCGGGGTGCGCTTGGGGCGTTTGGGGTGCGGGTGATGAACTTGGCACTATCAACCTGCTAACCGAGGACATCGTGCAGGCAGCTGCAAAGGAAGTGAAGTGAGCGCCGTCCTATACACCTGAGATGCCGGACTTGATCATGAACCTTCCCTTGAATAGATCAGGGCAGACCGTCTGCTTGAATTGGTATACAAATTTAGACTTGGAGTGCGAATGACCTCGTAACGAACTAATGGTATTGAAGGCCCATCAATTTCCCAGAGAAAGTAAGCGGTATTCTCCGTGGTAAACGAGGCCGACCTCATAAAGTGTTCTTCACCATATAGCCGCTCTTTTCACGAAGGCCTCCCCATATTGAGGTTATCAAGCCCACGCCGACGGCTACCTGGCACGATGATGAAATTGTCATGGTAAGTTTCTCCAGGTCAAATCTCTGTCTTCTAACCTTTTTACCTATCTGATGTCCGCAGAACTCTCAATCGGGTTCTCAGTGGGATGGTCTGAGGCATTTCGGTGTCTCTAACCACGGTGTCTTTTACCAGAAGTTGGTTTTCTGCATCATCCGCCTGTGTGTTATGAAACTGATCACGCTACAAGTACACCTTCCGAGTTCTTCAAGATGGGCAAGGTACCGAATGCGGACCCTCTTACGATCGACCAAGACCTCATCAAATTTGGAATCCAAAGTGCGTGGGCGTTAGCTCCTTATCAGCCGAGTTTTGATCCGTTGGTTGATGCATAAATAGACTGGGCGCAGCACGGCATCTGCGGACGCGCAGTATTCCTCGATTTGGCGCGATTCTTCACTCAAGATGGCAGCGCGCTGCCTTATGATCCATGGACGTCACATGCGATCACCGTCGCGAACCTTGAGGCGTGCGCGCGGGCTCACGGCGTCGAATTTCGGAAGGCGGACATCCTTATCATACGTGTTGGATTCACGAAGAGATATAATGAAAGTAGTCAAGAGGAAAAGGACAAGCTCGCGGAGAAGGAAGAGACCTTGTTCGTCTACTGCGTCTTAAAATTGAGTTTTGCAGCTGAGTCTTCCTTTACGACCAACAGCGCCGGAATCGAACAATCTGAAGATATGAAACGTTTCCTGTGGTATGCTGAAAGCCTCATCTTTCGTTCCCCAGCTGTTTGGATACTGATTTTCGAGCTCATGAAGGAACAATCACTTCGCGGCAATCGCTTCAGACCAGCCTGCTCTTGAGGTGACTTGGTTTTTGCACTTTCGTTCACTCGTGTACTTATTCATACTATCCGTAGCGATGGCCTCCCGTGGAAGGAAAGCCACACATGCATCAGGTGAGTAATTGCCGACACTAGTTTCATTCAGATCCTGATATATACAATTTATAGACAATAATCGGGTATGTCCAGCACATCCTCATACTTCTCCGCAGCTCACATAACCACCTATAAAGACTTTGGGGTATGCCTATTGGTAAGTCCTCGCTCTTCGTTTTATTCCAAAGCAAGCATAAAGTTGAATGATTGATCTATGTACAGGCGAACTGTTCGACTTGGAAAAACTCTCGGAAGTATGCGCTGCAAACGGCCGCTACTCGTTTTTCTTCACCTCGTGGCCCTTGAACATGTATGGCTGCGTTTGTTCTCTGCTTAGCCTTTCTTTTAACCTCTACTTGCTTTCTAGTTTGGGTGGATGTGCCAGTCCGCCGAATGCAGCAGTCAGCACCTTTGTTAAATCCGAACCCTATCCTACGGAATTCTCTGACATTATCTTCTTAGGCTTATTTCTGAACATGCCCTTCGACACAATGAAGAAGCAGTTAGCGAATTATAAAAGGATTAGTATGGACTTGATCTTTGTCACCGTAGCTACATCGGTACAGAAGGGCATTAAACGACAGGAGACTTTATGCATTCTATTTTCTATATTGTTTAAAGGAGACCTGCTCTCCAACTTGTACATGTAACAATACAATACAACTGTTCCAATTTCTGTGTTTCTTTCCATACATGCCAAAATGCTCTTTCTCTAACCCAAGGCACGGATAAAGTCTGCTAACATAAATTCGACTATAGCAGTTGCCAGTATGGGCCCTTCCTACTAGTACTGATCTCAATTTCTTATACACACCTCGAGGAAACGTCTATGTGTGTGAAGACCAAATCTCATGCTTCGGTGATTCGTCATAAGAGTACGTAGAGAATTGACCACAAACAGTCAAGTGCGCTAGAGCTGTGGGACTATGCCAGAAATGAATAAGACTTGCGCTTGAATGTTGGAACAAAGCGTCAACCTAGTAGACTGACAAGTAATCATCCCTACCCCTTTCTCTGGCTTCCAGCGTAATCACATCATCAGAACATTCCAGTATCCACTTCTTTAACTTTTTCCACATTTCTCTTTACTTGACACGTTTATGTGCCCTTTAGGAGCTAGATCCGTCATCTCAGCCTGACGATTCTGTCACTATTCAGAACTTGGCGTCTCCGATATTGTAATTTCCTGGGGAAAAGTGAGAAACAAATGCTTTGTTGTTGTCATGCTACTTTCTAAAGGAAATCTCAGCATCTTACAGATTCTCACTACATAGCGCGCTTAGTTTTTTCCTAAGCTAGTCTTGTGCTTACAATGTCATTGCACAGCGAGATAACGGGAATGTCGATATACGTCTGTAAGTTAACGAGGTGGCCGAGTCAGTGACACCAAGCAGGCGTTTCACCTTGGACGAGCGGGCGATACAACTGCTGGAGTTGTCAGGTACGAAATGAGCGGTGATAGTCTATGCGCTAGGTTTCATGCGAAGCGAGTCAAGCGACGCCGGGTTCGAAAGTAAAACTTATCCGTTCCCCACGTGCCTCAACCTTACTACCGGCGATCATGTGAAGTTACACTGTGACACGAAAAAGTCGAATGCCGATTATTCTGGTGATTCTCAATGTATCTCAAATAGAATGCCTGAGAACAAGGAACACATGAACGCTTTAACTCTTCCCAAGCTATCATTGTTGAACTATAAATAACTGACGGATACTTGCCTGAGCAAATATCCGTCACTGGTCACATGACCGACTTCCAGAACTCCGACTATATGCTCATATGACTATGCACCATATGCTCACTATACTCTTTATAGTAAACTATTCAATTGTACTGTATATAAGGACGGGCACTCTCGCCCCTAATCTATAGCTTTGTCCCACTTTTCTGCTCGTCTAAGAGGTTATGAGCCTTGGCTCCCTCCTACTCATTGCACTCATCACTATTGCATGTCAGACCGTCCTCCTCATTCACCAACACCACCACTACCAACTACTCCTAAACCAACTACTAGCACTCGTCCTCGCACTCGTGCACAAGCACAGGCTGAACAACTAGCCGCAACTACTAGCGGTACTACTCAAACACGTACTCCACCAGTATCTGCTACCACACCAGCGCAACTTGAGCGCGACCTTGAACAAACACTACCGCCAATACCAGAGCGCGTTACTCCACCTACTGAATCATCAGAAGGCGAACTAACTGATCCTACTATAGTGCCGCCTACTCGCACTCAGCGCATTCCCCGCCGCGAATCACCAATAATGTCAGCACTTAAAGCGGGTGAAATAATCAAACTATTTGACGGCATCGAACCACTCGACGGTGTCAAGAACTGGAAACTCTGGATATTCCGCATCTTCCAGGCTATCAATGCCACTGGCCACCCAACTCTTATGGAGGCAGGCCCATCCAGTCCAGAAGAAAACACTATTGCGAACGCCATCTATGCGGGTGTGATCAAAAACATCCCCGACAAAATACTCAGAAACTACTTAGGCGTAACTCAAGTACACGTCTTACTAAAACAACTAAAGGCGCGTTACGACATACAAACCACAGTAACTAACGCGTTAAATGAAGGAGCGTTGTTCAACGTCCGAGGCCATGTGTCTCAACTCGACAAAACTTTGGACGAACTCGAACGACGCCACGCCGAACTTTGCGCTCATGGAAAACAACCAGCCGACTCAACCTACTTGGCAGCGATAACCGCGGCGATACCACCGCAATATAAATACGTCATAACTCAACTTGAACTTCAAATTAACGCTGTAAACGAGTACAATAAAGATAAAGAAGACCACGAGGACGTCATACTTACTCCTAACCGACTTATCCAAGAAACTCGTCAGGCCTTTGCAAACTGGAGCGCGGCGAATACTCGAAAGAACCCAATCGCCGCCGCACACCCTTACCAAAGCGAGGCAACTCACCCTTACTTCAGAGGGCGAGGCGGACACACTCGAGGTCGCGGCCGAGGCCGTGGCCGATTTGGAACTTACAGAGGCCGAGGACGCGGCCGCGGAGGATACTCAAATAACTCCGATAACTCAAACTCAAACTCAGGGAACTCTAATCCCTTTGTTAAATGTTATAACTGTAACAACTATGGGCATCAATCACCTAACTGCCCTCAGCCGTGGACTCAGAAGACTAAAGATGCCATGGCGAAGAAAGGAATTCAGGAGCATGCGAAACCTCCGACCACTGCCCACTCGCATCAGGCGAGCACGACGAACGCGGCAAACGTACCTGCGACCGCTTCCACTTCCACTACAGTCGCTCAAGCACACCAAGCGACAAACGTCGAAATGCCCAACTTTCCGCTGACGCCACCATTTACTGCGACAATAACTGAAGTACCCGATGACGTCACTATGCAGTTCGACAACGAATCTGCACTTTTCGACTTTCTACGCGACGATCACTACATGGATGCTATTGAAAACTTTGAGGCGAATCATGTAAGCGCCACAGCCATTTACTTAAAAGAAAATTATGCTAATAAACTTTATCATACTATGGATATTATTGATTCTGGCGCCACTCTTCACTTAACTCCTTATTTCAACCGACTTACTAATGTTAAACAAACTGACCCAATCTCTGTTATAACCGCTAACTCACAAACTTTTATTACTTCAACTATAGGGATTTTAACTGTTGAGATCCCGAATGGTGATACTGTAAGCACCATTACTATTAAAGATGTCTATTATGCTAAAGAAATGCACATGACGCTACTTAGCCAGTCTAAACTCTGCGAAGAAGGATATGAATTTATTTATAAAGGAAATTTGTGTACAATAAAGGCACCTAGCGGTGAAATATGCGGTCAAATTCAATGTAAAAATAACCTGTACTCTATATTAAAACATTATCAAATGAGCGCTGTAAAATCAATTACTTTGTTTGAACTTCATAAGAAACTCGGACACTTAAGTTATACTTACCTCAAATGGCTACTTAAGAATCATCCTGAATCAATTCACTACAAAATTACTGACTCAACTGAAACTCAATGTCGTGTTTGTGTCGAAGCAAATATTAAAAGAAATGTTATACCCAAAACTCGAACTTCTGAATTAGCTAAAAATTTTGGCGATCATTTTCATATGGATATTTGGGGACCTGCGCCGACAACTGCTATTGGAAGTTTTAAATATTTGTTAACTTTAGTCGACGACTGTACTAGATGGGTCCAAATGAGTTTACTTAAAACTAAAGCGGATGGTTATACTGCTTACATCAAATGGGCTACTTTATTATCAACTCAATATGGAATTAAAATCAAAATACTTCAATCTGACAATGATACTGTCTTTTTATCAAATGACTTTCAACTCTTTTTAGACAGTCAAGGAACTATGCGAAAACTAACTGTACATGATACTCCACAACAAAATGGTGTAGCTGAGCGAACTCATCAAACAATACTAAATCAAGTTAGATCAAACTTACTAGGACATAGATTACCGGACAAGCTCTGGGGAGAAGCCGTTAACTACTCAACCTTTATACATAATAGAACACCTAAAGCGGCAATTAACTTTATCTCTCCATACTTTAAGCGATTTAATAAAGCTTATATTTTTGATAACTTACATGAATTTGGCACTCATGTCATTTTCAGAGAAGAAAATACTAATAAACTAACTCCTAAAGGATCCTACGGCCGATGGCTATGTTGGGATGAAGAAAGTAAAGGACATAGAATTTATCATGATCAGAAAATAACTGTTGAAAGAAATGTCCAATTTCTCGAAGTCGCACCTTCTCAAATTGAAGGGGAGCAAACTGATACCCCACTAGAAAACAATCAAAACAATCCTACTGAACCTACTGAACCAAGAAGATCAGAGCGACAAAGAAAACCAACTAAACGTTCTAGAGGACTCGACTATACTGAAGAACTTAACCTATCTATTTACTTAACTGAATTTAATGAATTCAATAATGAACAACTTGGCGACCCCATCACTTTTCAACAAGCAATTAAGCGACCAGATGCACTTAGATGGGCTAAAGCCATGAAAGATGAAATCGAAACATTAAAAGAAAGACAAACTTGGGAATACGTTTACCCACCTACTAATGCAAATATCATTGGCACTAGATTTGTTTACAAAACTAAACGGTTAGCCGATGGCCGAATTGACAAATACAAAGCAAGACTAGTTGTGCAAGGATATGCGCAACAAGAAGGAATTGATTTTTACTCAGATGACTTATTTGCACCAGTAGCACGACTTAGTACTGTGCGAACTATACTTTCCTGGGCAGCAACTAATGACTATGAAATACATCAGATAGATATTAAATCAGCCTACTTATATGGTGAACTAGAAGATGATGAAGAAATTTACATCAAACCACCACCAGGATATAATAAACTATTACCTGACCTGAAACCTGGACAAATACTAAAATTAAAGAAAGCACTATATGGATTAAAACAAGCAGGAAGACGTTGGTACAAGAAACTAATGTCAATCTTAACCAAAATAGGACTAACTAGATCAGATAATGACAACGCAGTCTTTTTCAAAATAGAAAATAATAAAACTATACTTGTATTATTTGTACATGTCGATGACATTACAATAGCTGCGAAATCAACTAAACTATTAACTGAACTAAAAACTCAAATTGGAAATGAAGTTACTTACACTGACGGAAATGAAATTCACTGGTTACTTGGAATTGAAATTAAGCGTAACCGTCAAACTAAAACTATAGCGTTAAAACAACAAAACTATATCGAAACTATCATCAAACGCTATAACTTAGAAAATGCTAAACTAAAGAACTCTCCTATGGAGCCAGGGAGACAATTATCAACTGATGACGCACCAGCCGATGACGAAGAACTTACTTACATGAAAAAGGTACCTTACATGAACATGGTTGGAGCACTGCGATATGCAGCAGACTGTACCAGGCCAGATATTGCCTATACATGTGGAATACTCGCGAGATATTTAACTAACCCTGGTATTAAACATTTTGACGCCGCAAAACAATGTTTTCAATACTTACACTCAACTAAGGACTATTGGCTCATACTTGGCGGAACTGAAAATACTCAACTTACTGGATACACTGACTCTGATGGAATGACAACTGAAGGACATAAAGCCATATCCGGATACTTCTTTAAACTTGGCAATTCAATAACATCATGGTCAAGCAAGAGACAAACTTTAGTATCATTAGCCGTAGCTGAAGCTGAACTCATTGCACTAGCTTATGCGACTCAGGAGGCTATTTGGCTAAAAAGACTTGTGAATGAAGTTCTGCAGGCTTCGTTTACACCTACTACAATCTTTACTGATAATCAAGCTATTATTACTATGGCAACTGATCCTGAGCGTAAATATTCTCAAAGAACTAAACATATTGACATACGAAAAGATTTCTTTAGAGATCACATTGACAAAGGAACTATTACTGTTAAATACATTCCCACTGAACATAACATAGCAGACTTACTTACTAAAGCATTATCTGTAACTTTACTCAAGCGCTTTGTAGAACAACTTAAACTAACGCGCGCTTGAAGGGGAGTGTTGAACTATAAATAACTGACGGATACTTGCCTGAGCAAATATCCGTCACTGGTCACATGACCGACTTCCAGAACTCCGACTATATGCTCATATGACTATGCACCATATGCTCACTATACTCTTTATAGTAAACTATTCAATTGTACTGTATATAAGGACGGGCACTCTCGCCCCTAATCTATAGCTTTGTCCCACTTTTCTGCTCGTCTAAGAATCATCAACCAACTGACCTTCATCATGGTTGCAAATCGCGTCTCTGCAATTGCCTCTCACCTCGGTGGTACTGTATCTTCCAATTCGTCGAAGAAAGACATGAAATGGGACAAACTTCCTAGCTTTGACGAGCTTCCGAAATTTCATGAATTCTCGGGGTGCGCCTGGGGCGTGTGGGGTGCGGGTGACGAGCTTGGGACTGTCAACCTGCTGACTGAGGATGTCGTGCAGGCAGCTGCAAAGGAAGTGAAGTGAGTGCCTTTTATATATGCATTTCGGATGCCAGACTCGATCATGAAGCTTACTTTAAATAGATCGGGGCAGACTGTCTGCTTGAATTGGTATGCAACTTTAGATTTCTTGTGTCAACGACCTCACAGACAAAGTAATGGTATCCAAGGCCTATCAATTTCCCAGAGAAAGTAAGTTGCATACAGTCTCGTCTATGAGTCCAGCCTTTCGTAATTTCCTTCACCTTGTAGCCACTCTCTTCGCGAAGGCCCCCCCATATTGAACTTATCAAACGTACGCCGACGGCTAAGTCGCATGATGACGAAATCGTCATGGTAAGTGTGCCCAGAATAAGTGTCTGTCTTCATCAATCCTTGTTCTACTTATTGAATGTTTACAGAATTCTCAGTCAGGCTCTCAGTGGGATGGCTTAAAACACTTCGGCGTCGCCAACCACGGTGTCTTCTACCAGAAGTGAGTCGAATGCCTCTTCCTCGTATGCATTACAGTATGAGGCTGATCACACTCATAAGTACTCCTGCTGACTTCTTTAAGACGGGCAAAGTGCCGAACGCGGATCCTATCAAAGTCGATCGAGATCTCATCAAATATGGGATCCAAAGTGAGTGCTCGCTAGCTCTTCATCAACTGGATTTATCGTATTCGGAATAAATAGACTGGGCACAGCATGGTATCTGCGGACGCGCAGTGTTCCTCGACTTGGTGCGATTCTTCACCCAGGACGGCAGCGCTCTTCCTTACGATCCGTGGACGTCGCATTCGTTCACCGTCGCAAATCTTGAGGCGTGCGCGCGGGCTCACAGCATCGAATTTCGGAAGGCGGACATCCTTATCATACGTGTTGGATTCACGAAAAGATATCTTGAAAGCAGTCAAGAGCAAAAGGACAAGCTCGCGGAGAAGGAAGAGACCTTGTTCGTCTACTGCGTCTCTAAATTATTGAGTTGCGCAACTGAATCTGCTCTTATTACCAATAGCGCCGGAATCGAGCAATCTGAAGATATGAAACGTTTCTTGTGGTATGTTTAAAGTCTCATTTCTCAGTCGTCTAGTTGAGTATCGAGCTTGTGAAGGAACAACCACTTCGCGGCGATCGCCTCAGACCAGCCTGCTTTTGAGGTAGTTCTGTTTTATACAGCACTCATTCATTCATGTACTTATCGATAACGCCCCGAGCGATGGCCTCCTGTAGAGGGAAAGCCGCAAATGCATCAGGTAAGTAACTACCGAAAACGATGCCAGTTCCGTTTGTGATCTGGTCTATTCCATTGCAGACCATAATCGGGTACGTCCAGCAGTGTATTTCACTTCCTTGTAACTCATTATAGCCACCTATGAAGACTTTGGGGTATGCCCATTGGCAAGTCTGCGCCATCGTTCATTTTAAGAACGATCATCATTGTTTAATCAATCTATATAGGTGAACTATTCGACTTGGAGAAACTCTCGGAAGTATGTGCTGCGAACGGTCGTTATTCGTTTTTCTTTACTTCGTGGACCTTGAACATGTATGACTGCATTTGTTCTCTGCTTAGCCTTTCTTTTGACCTTTTCTTGGTTGCTCTTTCTTCCTAGTTTGGGAGGATGTGCCAGTCCGCCGAATGCAGCAGTCAGTAGCTTCGTGGAGCTCGGATCCTATCTATATACTCTAACGCCGCTCTCTTCCTAGGCTTATTTCTGAATCATCAAATCGGGAAAAAGGAGGATACAGGATGCAAACGAATAAATATGAACGTAAGCTTTGGCATTGGTGCCGGAGGACGTCGGAATTCGATTTTTCGTATATAGCTCAAAGGGTGTATCGGTATGAGTACTCTCCAGCTTGTACATCTAACAATATAACTGGTCCAAATTTATATTTCTTATCATACAATTCATATGCTCTCTCTCAACCCAAGCTAAGGCTTGCTTCCAGACAGAAAGCGGTATCATTCATTCGCCAATAACGTATGTGCATCCTTCCTCCCCAATCCAAACCTCGTGTGTGCGCTTCGCGGCGACGTCTATGCGCGCACCAGGGCCGAAGGTCTCGCGCTTTGGCACTTCCTCGTTTGGGTACGTGATTGTGAATTGCCCACGCACGATCAAATGCGTTGTGATAGCACTGTGCGAGTGTGGCTGATAGTGTGCGTTCCTTTGGGCAGGAATGAGTTTTAAGTTAGGAGGTGACAGGAGCAGACCAGAGGGCCTGAAGGACGTACGGCGCATCAGTCCAGGTAAAGACATGTTTGAAGCCCCAAGATCTTACTTCGTCCTCGAGATCTCTAGTGGCTTTGGGGCTCATTGGGTTGGAAGAGCGAGGACTGGTGCGAGCGGGATAGTAGAATCGGATGTCAAAATACCTTAGCTCAGCACGAGAACACAGCCTATGACGTCGACGCTGCATCTATTTTAGCGCCGACGATCTTGGAGCACACAAAGGCGCTCGTGTAGGCAATATCAATCAGTGATCAAAGAATACATTTGGATGCATGTCTTGAGTATCATAATTTTAAATACGATATGCGCCCCCTATCGTACCAACAGAGGCTCTCCGAAACAAAGAAGCACCGTCCTCCAAAAATCACACAGAAGAAGGGGGAACTGAACAATGAGTTCTGTTAAGCGTGCTTAGTGAAATTGCCATCGAGAAAAGAATAGAAAGTGCAACATTTAGAGAGAAGGGCACGCAGTGCCCATTAGGCGAAGTATTGGTAGTGAACGCTGGTGGAGTGCGGTTCATTCTTGTCCTTGGTCAGGATCGAAACCAGACGTAGGGACGCGCATGCTTCAACTGTCTTCCTCCTCGAATTCGCTTTCCGATGGTGGGGAGGCTGATCGGGGACTCGTTCCCAAAAGTTCCGGATCGATAACGTTGGCGGAAGCACCAGGCTCGCTTACATCTTTCACGGAATCATCAGCGGACATGTTCTTTCCATTATCCCTATCGTCATCGGGACTTGATTCACGGTACTGCTTCGTTGGCGCACACTCCGGACTTGTCTTCGTTGTGATGACTGGAGTTTCGTTACCGTGCCAAACATATGTGCTAGGGTGGGCAGACGAGGCGGCACGATAAGCCTGATATGAAGCAGCAGACGGGTAGAAGTACTCTTCTTCAGGAGTGGTTTGGCTACTAGCGGTATGGCGGGATGATTTGCGCCCACGACGAGAAGTCGTCGCTAGTGGGTCTGATCGACGCGAAGTGCGAGAAAGACGGGTGCGAAGCGGTCGGGCGGGTGGATCCGATTCATCTTGCACAGCAACTTCCCCAGTCTCTCCCACAAGATCCCACACTTCCTTGACTGGCGCTGGCGCTGGGGCACCACCAGTACCAGGGTACAGGTATGTGCACATACGATAATGGCGGAATTGCGGATCTGGTGATGCGGCCGCGAGCGCTATTGTCTTTCCGTAAGGCGCAAATACGCGGTTTGCGCGCTCCTCGGCGGTCTGCCAGCCTTGTGGATTGGTAGTCCATGCATTCGGTGCATCAACTGGTGTTCCAGATTCGGAGCCTGAAGGCGCAGCCGTCGAGGCTGAGAACTCAGATGCAGATACTTCGAGGGCCTTCTGCAAATTTTTCCCCCCGCGCTTTCGAGGTCGTTTATAGCCATCACCTTTGGAAAAGTCGACAGTCCAGTTGCAACCCTTGCCTGGAACGTGAATGTCCATGGGTAGCTTGACGAAGACGGATAATAATGAAAGGCTGTGTCGGATGGATGTCTGCAGGCCACACGCGCGAAATGAATAATTGGCATGTAAGAAGCATATAAAGGATCCTTTCCGACTTACCTTCCAGGCATTTGGATTCTCACACTCCCTGAACCATGCAAATCTCTTCTCCAATGCTTCATAAATGCCCGAAAGCGTCAATTTGCGCTGTGGACTGGACCAGATCGCGAGCTTGACGAGCGTCGCATAGGTGTACGCCGGCTTCTGGCCCGGAGCTGGATCCTGGAGACTATCGAGGCAAATCGGAGTGCCGGGGCTGAGCCCGAAGTGTTGGTAGATGTCAATGGGTATGTGATTCTGACCAGCGTCCTCGTCGTCGGAGTCGTGAAAGGATGCGGGAACGAGGGATGGAAGCGTCTCGGGGTTGTCAGTCCATTGAATCGGCTGCAGTTGAGTACTCATAACGAATTAAGAAGTGGCGGACAGTAAAGTGTTGGTATCTAGTATGGATGACGCGGGAGATGGATGCAGCTACGACCTCTGCGAGCACAACAAGCCACCATCTGCCGGTCTAAACAAAGTCATTGCCAGATTGACACTTGTGTGGGTCCATTGTTTCCTGTTCATTTTTACATAAATTCCGGTCCCTTTTTTGGTAATCAGCACCGTGACGCCGGCGCTAGACGGCGTCTTTCCATTACATGTACAAGCCGTCTTCGTCTTCAACCTCCACCATCTTCGGTTGCAGACGTTTCCCTCGCTCTCACTTGATTGTCCTCCAGGTCATTAAAAATGAGTAGCGGCAGCGCGACGGAAAGCGACCCTCTGCTTGGTGTCGCTAATCTCGGCGCCTTGCCGCCTGGTGCAGCACCGATTCAGCGAGCTACAAGGGACATCAAGGGCAGGCCAGGCCCTTTGGAGATAACAAGGTCTAATCGATACGCGATTCTAGCTGGAATATGGGCAGCAACTTTCCTTTCGGTGCGTCTCGCCACGTGAATTGCATGCGGAACAATAGCGATACTGACGACACTTTCGGCTCTTATGGTTCATGACTGCAGTCTTTAAACAGTGCGTACCCCAGGTTTCACACATTGATATATACGAATTCTGATTCTGAACCTTCAGCAACGCTAGTTGCGACGCGTAATTTACATTGTTCATGCAGATTTATGCATGCACTCATAATCTCCGGTTTTAGTCCTCTCCTCTATTTCGTCGGAGTTCAAAAGGTCTAACCAGGCAAGCTGGCTTGGAACTTCGTGGGTGATCATTCAATTCAGACATGCCCCGTGCTGATGGACAGTGACCAGATATCTTCTTGCTACCTGCACATTCAGTGTGTTAAGCCTTACCACGATGTGCACAGTGCTGTTCTGACGGTTTGAAGCCCCGCTTTATGGCAGGTTGTGCAATGTCATGGGTCGACGTGGCGCCAACCAATTAGCAGTCGCTTCTGCTGCCATTGGCACTCTTGCATGCGGACTATCGCAGAACATGGAAATGCTTATTGCAGCAAGATTCGTAAGTGGCTATTCAATGTTTAGGAAAGTGTAGGAATGCTGTAACCGAGCCTGTATAGTTGAGTGGCCTTGGAGGAGGCGGGATATTCACAACTTCACAGTGAGCAGAAGAGGTTGATGCATGCCAGCATCGTTTCTTCCTTAGCTAACAATCTAAGCTTAGAATCGTTGTTAGCGACATGTACAGCATACGCGTGAGCGATCTGCGTCTATTTTACCTCCCGAAGTCTTTCTTCCTCATTCGTTATGCATTGCCTTTCAGTCCCGTGGGTTAGCGCAAGGAGTAGCGAATATTTTCAATGGGGTGCGTTGAACACTGCGAATGGCATCTTTACTATACTTACATGCCTGCAGCTTGGTATGGGTTTAGGAGGCCCTATCGGTGGCTACATAAGTGATCGGTAGGCTCTCATCGTGGGGGCTGTTTCGTCATAACTAATTTGCCTCTTAGTTTCGGATGGCGTTGGGCATTTTTAATTCAAATGCCCCTTTTCGCGGTATCGCTTGTTCTGACAGGCATTAATCTCAACTATGTGACGCCCGTGTGTGGTTTATCTCCTGCAAGCCTCCTAGAGATACGATTTTGAATTGGTATTAGGGAAGAGGCAAAAGTACGAAAGAGGTACTTTTGAGAATAGACTACGGTGGGACCTTCACTCTTCTCGGGGCTGTAAGTTCTATCGTTGATAGTTTGCCGACTGTTTCATTCACATCTGTCCTTGCAGGTACTGTCTTTCCTTGTCTTTCTTAGTAACAAATTCAATGAAGAAAAAGGCGTATGTTCTTTCAATGTTTGTCCACATATCATAGACTAACAGTTTATCTGCTTCATTCAGTGGGACTCGCCCTCAGTTTATGCATCCTTCATTGTTTCTATTATCCTCTTCATTGTCTTTGTCATCTTCGAGCTTCTTGTTGCACCTGAGCCTGTCCTCGCTCCCTTCTTACTGCGACAGAAAATCCCAGTGCTCATTGGCGTGCAAAACTTCCTTGTTGCAAACTGCAACTTCGCTGTCATGTATTTTTTCCCCATGTGGTTTGAAACAGTCGCTTTGACAAGCGCGAGCATGGCTGGTGCGTGCAATTTCTATTCACTTGATAGTAAATATGTCCTGATGATTTGGCAGGCGCACACTTGCTGCCGAACAGCATTTCGATGTCCTGTGGTTCACTTTTCGCCGGGTTGGTCACTCGTAAATGAACGCGCCGAAGCCTTGTCTCATGTCTTCTAACAGATACATGATGCATCGGACGGGAAGGTACAAGTTGATTAATCTCATCTTTGGGACTTTCCCGTTCATTGCTGCCGTCTCGATCTCATTGCTGCGCGAAGACTCGAATTGGTTCCAGATGTGGTTCAGCATTGTATGTTTTCTTTGGCATTTAGATAACTTGCATTCACTTAACATATCTGTACGCAGATCCCCCTCGGCTTTGGGAATGCAGTTGTGCTTCAGGTAAAAAAAAATGCCTCTTCATGGCTGATCAGTGCTGAACTGAATGCCTCTTTATTTTTAAGACAACCTTGAGTAAGCGTTTCGTATGAGTTTTACCCATCCCACTACCAGTCTAATAGTAATGCTCGTCAGTTGCTTTGCTGGCGCATATACCTCGTAAGCAGTCGCATACCTTCAGTTTCATGCACGAGAAACCAGTTCACTCTATGTCCTTTCCCTGCAGACTCTGTGATGGCTGTCGGTACTGGATTCGGACAACTGTTCCGAGGCATCGGTCAAGTTGGCGGCGTCGGCATAGCTTCATCGATATTCCAATCATTGCTTGACAGAGAGTTGAACAAGCGTATCCCTGGACCGGACCGAGAGCGTTTGGTGAAAGAGATTCGTCACTCTTCGAAGCTCGTTGCGAATCTGCCGCCAGACTTGCAACGTGCGGCGAGAGACTCTTACGCGATTGCACTGAGAGCGGTGTTCATTTACGCGTCGGTATCGACGCTATTGGCATATATCGTACGCCTGCCTGTGCGTAATATTCTTTTGCATTCTAGGTTTAGTCTGTATCTGACTTTAACCTGTTCGAAATTTACAGATACCCGAGAAGGCTTTGGAAGATCAGCGTCTCGAAGTGAGACGCAAATCGAGCGCTCATTCTAACTTAGCTGCTGCTCCCACGAGTTCTGCATCTGAGACTACAAGTGCGCAAGACGCTGAACAGCCGCAGAAGCCGGACAACACGCTCGAGTATGGCGAAAGCGACGATGAAGAGGACGAAAATGTTAGCGAAGAAGAGTCGGAGGGAGGCGAAGGCGATCTTCATCCACTGCCGTCTAATCCTCGCATGATCTTCACGAGACGGAGGCGACTGTCAACTTTTGAGTCGAGCGACGGAATCATGGATCTCGAGTCTGATGTTATTGGTGGGTCAGCTAGAAGCTTCGGTGTTGGCTCAGTCGGAATGAGCGTCGGACGCCGTCGAAGTTTTACTTCTTGAACTACTTTTCATGATGTTATTGCATGAAACATCGCTTTACCATGCGCATGTACATAGAAAACAGAATAGGACTCAAAAAGCGTAATAAGCACGGTTTGGGGTACCTGTTCTCACGTGATGTAGCATACGCGACGCGTCGATTGAGTCTTACTCAATTACTGTCTTTCACCATCATCTCGGACTTTCCGTATCGTATTATTCAAATTTCTCTACGCTCATATGCTGCTGTAAAGCTCTAATACTTGCTCTATAATATTCTGTGTATCATATATTATCTGTAAACCACCATGCAATCCGTTTCAACTCGTCATCAAACGCGAAACGGCCATGTTGACTTCTTCATGGATGGCAAAGGGCGTCCTATCAAGTTTAGGATACAGCCAGGCTTCAGCTCAGTCTTGAGGACACGATTGGAGGATGGGATCACTGTGAGTTACGGCTGCACAAGCCCCCTCATCGTGCTAACCCGATGTGCTATGCGACGACACGCTCTTAGTCGCACGGAGGGCTCGTCATTAGCAAGATCCCAATACATGGCCTCGTTATCGTCGACCCAAAATCGCGTGCTGGCCGTGAGCTTGTGCGCGAATGGGCGTGGGCAGAACGACCCGCGCGTCGCTTCGTGTCGTACGCGTTCCTGCAGCAGTGCTTCGACGCGAAGCAACTGCTTCCTTTAGATGAACATGCTTTGCGACAGGAAAGCTTTATGCTGGCTGCTAATGGTCCTGGGAAAACGTGACGGCTGCTTGTATACTTTGAGAGCACATGGGTCATCATACTGACTACCTGCCAACGCATATAGTCAGCCCGACCTATCGAGGGACGCGAAGGACAAGCTGGCGCTTTACCTGGCGACAATCTCGCCTGACCCGACATCCCGGAGAAGATCCTCCAACAAAGTTTATCAAAGACTCATAAAGAATGTGCGCATACACGTACATCATACCGGTGTTTTCGCTCACTTGCTCTTGTAGAAACATCGATATCATTTGGTCGGGAACCACAACTGGAAAACGTTCAGAAACCACTACTGCAAGAACAAGAAATTTTATGACAGACTTATTTCTGCGATCGTCGACGAGCGTGGACATAATGCGAAACATAGACCTATACCTCGCAGAGAATTCTTAATCGCGAAGAAGGCGGACAACAGCCTAAGGACGTCGGTCGTAGAGGTCGTCATTCCGATTCGCAGGAAGCCTGTCGTAGAGAACGTCGACCTTGCTACCAACAAGAAAGTCAGCTTTGACAACCCGCTTCTCATTGAGCGCAAACGCAAGTTTGCGGATGACATTACGAACGTGGAAAGGAAAACCAAAGCGCCGAAAATACTTCGTACTATCGACGATATGCTGAACGCGCCTTTACCCACGATTGTGAAGGAGAGAAAGAGCGCAAGGCTCCCGAGAAAGCTTCGCTAAAGCGCCGACACGTCGAGGTGAGCATCGTTAAATTCATGTTGATTTAGCCTAATTTGTACGTTATTTCCAGATGCTGATGTCTCAGATGTCGAAGTCGGCAGAGCTGTCCCAGGCAGATCGCAAGCCGACGTCTGGATTGATAACAATCTCAAAGATGATGGGTAAAAAATTTCTCATATTGTTGGGATCTACGCACTGATATCCATTGCATGCTCTGCAGCTCGCTCAACAAGGAAAACACGCCGCAGGTGGATGCTCGTCATAATATTTCTGGATCTCAGACTCTTAGCCGCTTTCAACATTCTCTGTCTTTTTATGGCATGGACCTCGACGACTTACGCTCGGCTGCTACCTTGATCGCCATGAACAACAACAGCGACGCAGACCTCAATGATGAGGAGAATGTCGCCGAAATCCTGGGAATATCGACTGCATCATCTAAAGCCCGTACTCCGAGTCAAGCAGCTGACCCTATGTTCAAGGAAAGGTTAACAGCAATGAAGGCTTCTTCTCATCAAGCATCAGCACGCTGTGACGCCCAAGATCATGAAGACCCCGAACCAATCGCTATTCGGGAACTCGCTCTGAGCACTCACTTCACGCGCGAGGAGGTCGAACAGAAACTTGCTGGGTTCTCCGGAGATATGGACAAGACACGCGACTTTTTCGAACGGTGCCGACAGCTCGTCGAGGACCTATTCACGAACAGTTCGAATGCTAAAGCCAGCGCGGCAGTTACCACCACATCCGGGGTACAGACAGAAACGACGCGGCGACTCTCATACCCTGCGAGCAACACGCGGTCAAGGAAGGCAGCGCGCGCGGCGAAGGAAGGGTAAAAAGGGGCTAGTCGTGGAAAGATAGAATGGGGAAACAGAACTTGTACCTTCCGCGGCAGATAGAATAACAGCTGGAGATATGATTTTGAAGTGAAATCAGAAAGAGCAGAAGAGATGAAAGTCAATGAAGACGCGTCGGCTGCCTCTTTGAGCCAGAAGCGGATCCGGTCACGGCGCGTGTATCGGCCGCGTTCCCTTCCAGTCTGGTCTCCCAACGAGTCACCAGCACTCTCTCTCGTGTTACAACGACGACGACGACGACACGACGCTCTGCTCGAGCATGTCCCCCACGTCCATCACGTTCTTTTAAGCCACGCCAGCCAACTCTATACCGTAAGTCGGATGCAGCTTGACACACTCTTCGCTTGTACCTCGAGGCTCACGCGTTTTGCAGGTCGTGTTCGCAAATTTTGCCAATTCTGGCTGCTATCAAACGTGTCCTTCACGAGTTACGGGACACGTTCACATATTTATCTCCCGTTTAGCTCCATCGTATACTTGTTGCGCCGCTGACTTGAGCACTGGAAGCTTGACGTAGTACTGATATCGCACGCGATCGCTCGATCGTCCTGGATTGTCTCTGCCTGTCGATTGGGCGTTCTTTCCATTCATTTATTATCGCGGCCGTGGCTTGTAGCCTCAAGGCTTCCCAGGAAATGTCGGCTCGCGGCCACCATTATCCTGTACAAATCTTACCTTCACCAGAAACGCGGCTCGGGTTCCAAGTGGTTGATCGCGGACTCGACGCGGCCACTGCGCCGCCGGCCTCTTCTACAGTTACTCGTCCACTTGGGCCTTTCTGCCTTCCGCCTTCTCCACCTTATACCAACTCGCATCTCAAGCGCGCAATTCCGCTCCCGCCCTCGAAGTGAACGCGTCCAAGAACCAGTTTAGCTCAATGGAAAGCGAGAAGGATGCAGTACAACACATGTCACTGGACGCGTACGGTTCGTCAACCCCACTCTCCCCTCCCTATTCGCCGCGTCGGCGAACTCTCACGCTCCTGAGCGTGGATGAGGATGAGGAGGAACCCGCGGACTCTTATGCACATCCTTTATCCGCCGGCATTTCATCCACAGAAATTGACGAACGAGAATGGAGAGGACTTGACGAGGACTTCGACTCGTCAGAGCCGCCCTCAACGGAAGTGAAAGACCTCGACCTCGGAGAGGAGTCAGATGACTGGGATGACCCGCTCTTCCTCAACGCACCCTCTGCGCTTAACTCTTCCGATGGGCTTGCTCTTAATTTATTTGGCGGATTTCACTCAAGCGACTACGAAGGATCTTCTCGTTCACGGCTCGACCCGCCACCTTCGCCAACCGTGCGCTCGTCTTCCCTACCTGATTTCGGCTACGACTCTCACGAAAAGAGCAAACCTCTCTTCGACCCCTCTGATTTCGATGTATTCGAAAACGGATGGGACACTATAACTTCTGATTCAACTCAGTCGAACCCATCTTCGAGTCAAGCGTCTTCGCAAAACACTGTACTCAGTCCTAGCCATGAACAGGCGATAGGTTTTCACGATCCCATGGAGCACCTCCTTGCAGCACCAACTTCGCCTTCCCGACGGAATGTGATAGATCTTCCTGGTGATGAAGTTAGCGATGCTTCTAGGTTCGAATCATTGGGGTCACCAGCGCTTATCTTAGGACGCGATGAACGAGCTAGCCAGGCTAACCTATTAGTCGATCAGAGACCACCTCCCAAGCGTACCTTGCATAGTTCACCCGAAAGACCACCCTTCGATGTCCCAGCTGAAGTGTTCCAGACTCCTTTCAATATCCCTCTTTTGCTACCCTCTTCCGTCACACACTCTCACACCACCCATAGTCTTCTCTTTGCTCCACTCGAACCGCAGGACATACCGCTGCCGGAATCACCAGAGAACCAGGTCCTCGCTATACAGCCTAACTATACTGTGCCGCTGCATATGCTTGAGGAGAGCCGCATCCGTATGTTACACCAGGGGATGCTTGCAACGGAAGCGCAGGCGAGAAATAGGGAGGCGATGCTAACGGAATATATTGCGAGGCTAAATGCGATGATGCCTCCGCCGTTGCCCCAACCGATCCCAGTATATTACCCTAGGCCACAACCCGAGGTTGCTAGCCCTAACACTATTATGAAGGAGAGTTACAAGCCTATCACTAACTCGGAGTTATCGCACCTCCAGGCCCATCGATCTCCGCCACCTATCCCACTTGCTTATACTCAGTCCTACACGTCAGGCCCAGGCCCCACAACCCTTGAGTTTCTGCAGGCGCGTCGCTGTGAGGTGCAAACCGCCATTGCGATGCGCGCGGCAGAGCGACGTCGCCGGAAACGCGCGAAGGAGCGTGTTCGGGAGCTCGATACGTTGCTCCAGCTCAAAACTGGGCAATTGCGTACGGATGCTTGGGCATTGGCGGCACCTCGTGGACACCGAGGTCGCAGTGATGAGGCTATCGTCCTCGCCGCTTCCGGGTCAGATCGGCATTTGGCGCATACGAATGCAATGCTCTTTGAGAGTGGACTTGAACTTGAGACCTCACAGAGGGAACGCCAGGGCGAGATCATGCAGCTGGTGGCTAAGATGGTCTTTCGCCGGCGTGACTCATCGCGGCCGCTGTCTGGAAAGACAATGCCGACTGTGCGGGAGTACGTACGGTCCGGCCTGTCACGGTCTGTCCATATTGACGAGTCTGATGGTGACGAGTGTTCAAGGGACGTCGAAAATGCTCACATGAGCTAGGACTGCGTCTGCACTCAAATGGTTTTCTTCTATGCTTTACCCTCATCAATATCATGCATTGAAATCGTTCACCCCTCATCTTTGCTGCTCTGTTTGCTCATCGTCGCTATACATTTCTGGATTCATTTCATTCCGAAAGGGTAGATCGAGACGATATTCACCAGGTCCGACATCCATGGATTCCGCATTTCCACATTTCAAATAGCTAATATGACAATGCAAAGCTTGTACAGTAAGGATATTGTATGTATTCACACAGATGTATTTCTATAACCAATATCAAAACAACTCCGACACAGAAAAGCAAATACAAAAATAAATAGAGAAAAGTTAGGATCGTAAATAAGTTGACAAAACATTGCATCCTTCCAATCATCCACCTAATTGTCATTGTTATGTGTTAGAGTTCATCATGTGTTCAAACTCCGAATCAAGGATCTCGCTCAACGGCGCTTGCTCCTCCGGGCGCTCGAGAACGGGTGTATTCACGATAGCTTGATGCTGCAGAGTCTCCTCTCCCTCACTGGCATGAGGCTGAAGCTCGTTCTGTCTAATACCGCGATGCTTAAGTGCGTACGCCCTACAGGCCTCACGGCTTTCCTCAAGCGCGGGATCTTGGTGGTCGAGGGCAATGACCTTGAGGCCCGGGAAGTTGTACTCCAGCAGGTCCTTCAGATCGGGAAGGAGCATCGGGTCGGGGGAATACGTCCCCGAGTTGTTATCAATCACGAGCTCCCACTCGACTTTGTCGTCCGGCGTCTCATCGCTGAAGGCCGCCCAGCCACCTGCGGGCCGCGGATGAAACTCGCCGCTGTAGCGCACGCACTCCGCGCAGTTCGCGTGCAGCGCATGCTTCGATGCGAAGTCGACGAAGAACGTGGCGCCCGTCTCGGAGAAGCGGAACGTGTCGTCTCCCGCAGCGATGATATACGTGTATACCGCTGGCTTTACACGATGCGATGTCGCCGCGGGGCCGTTCCCACCACGTAGCAGGGCTAGCACGTCCTCCTTTGATTCAATGATTCCGAAGCCATTGCGCGTGGAGCGTGCGTACAGCATGCGGTGGCCCGAGCGGATCGACGAACGAACTGCGAGTGATGTGGGTCCGATGCCGAAGATCGTCTGCGCGGCGCGGTATTTGGTATTCCAGTGCTGCAGCTCGTCGCGGAAGAAAAGCGGGACGCCCTTGATATGAATCTTCCATGTCGAGTACAGACGCTCGTCGTTCAGATTGGTGAGACGGCCGACGGTAGGAGAGAAATGGCGCGAATAGCGGATAGGACCGTCAAAGACGTATCGTCGGCTGGCGTGCGGATCGGATGGCGTTGAAGTCACCTAGAAGAGAAGCACGTAAGTAGAGTGAAACATTAATCTGGATAGACATAGCTGGACGTTGTTCTGACTAAAAAGAATGCAATGCGAAACCGGACAGCTTTGGCCGCTGAAACCAATCCAAGCAACCCCGAACGAGGCCGAAGCCACACTCTAATCGGGAACGACACTGTCATGACACGTTGGAGAGAGAAAAGGAAGAAGAGAAAGGGGGAAAAACCGACGTTCACGTGGCTTTGTATGATTTTTGGTCGCCATACGCACTCACTTTCAACCAGAATGTTCCCCTTACGATTTTCCGAATGGTCGACACTATTTCAACCTCCTTTGCTCCGGGTGTCACTGAGGTTGTAAACTTTCCAATGTAGTCATCATGGACGGATCCCTCATCTTTATCCATCACTTCCACTGAAAGAACCTAAGCCCATAAGTTTATTGCGCAGGCAGATGATAAAAGGAACGTGATAGACATACCGCGTTGTCTGGCACGTTTTTGACGTTCCATGATTCATTCCACACAGGTGCCAGAGTATTCGGCTGCACAGTCGAGCTAGAGTAATATTTAGCTACAATAATCAACAACGTAGTGGACGCAAACTCACACAAAGGTTATCTTGTCATCGAGCTTCGCCACGAAGTACGGGTCTGCCAAGCCGACGATATCCATCTTTGGCAAATTCGACGCGCCGATGAAATGAATGGAAACGTCTACAAGCTTGGTATCGAGCATCTGCTCTTCCGCAAACTCTTTGGCACGGCTTGCGACACCTTTAGCATCGTCCCGAGCTCGGGCCACGGCGCCCAAGATACGGGACATGAAAGGTACGAAAGGGTTTCTTTGGCCTGGCATAGTCGGCGTGATTCAGCGGAGGCAGACAGGGGAGAAAATGAGAAAAGCATACTTAGGCTACGGAGTGAAAGAAGTCAAAAAGCGGCAGCACTTTGCAGCAGGAGCTGTTACATGCCCGAGCGTTGACTGCACTTTGCGAATGGCTGTTGCGCGCAGTAAAATTAGATCATCACGTGTGTGTCAGAGGTTCTGCTCACAGCCACAGATCGGCGGCCTGACTCGGGAATGCCTTCTAAATCAAAGCTCAATTCGATTTTAAAAACAAAGAGAGTCTTTTGGACCAGATATCCACAAGAAAAGTTCGCCATAGCCATCATAAATATCCATACTGCCGTTGGACTTGCTACTTTGCTTGCCTTGGAGCCGTTCTTTGTTTGCCTTTATAAAATCAGCTCTTTGAGATCACCGAAGCAAAGATAGAAGTAAATTGATTTTCCTAAGTGCAGTCCGTTAGGAAGAAGAAAAGTCGAGTATAATACGACAATCATAAGATGCGGAGCAGGCATAAACTTATAAGAACATTT
Source organism: Porodaedalea pini (assembly GCA_002794775.1). NCBI lineage: Eukaryota > Fungi > Basidiomycota > Agaricomycetes > Hymenochaetales > Hymenochaetaceae > Porodaedalea > Porodaedalea pini. The sequence goes on along the minus strand of NBAY01000027.1, from coordinate 193,868 downwards.
TGCCTCGGAATGCTTGACGGCGTTGTATTTTCACAGAACTGTTGCCACAGAATGGGATTCGCAAAGATGTATCACAGCATGCCAGCCTGAAGTCCGCTACATTAACATGTAGTGCAATTAATTTCGCGTGTGGGACGTCAAGAGCCCTCAGTTTTGTGAGACATGTGAGAAAGAACTTTTGTCTTTGAAAATCCTTAGATACAGATTGTAGCAGAATCAGCACTCGGTGGTGTTAGGTACAGGCCGCTCAGATTAATACTAACTTCTTTCTTGGACTTGAAACGTTCCATTAGTTCTACTAGAGACTTACGATATGTGCCGCTGGCGTAATTGACCAGGAACGACGTGACGCGTAATTAAAACAAGGATTGTCGCGTGACGCGACGCGACCGCTACTGTCTCACGGCTCTGTCTGCTTTTCTTCTCCGCCACCTCAGACCAGTTCACTCTTGTAGAACTCGACTGAACTATCACAAGATACAATGAGTGGAAGGAGCAACAACGTACGCGGGCCGACGTCTGCTTTGACAGAGTTTCTTCGGGTAAGCTCCAGTAAAATACGCTGACTCCGTACTCATTGATTTTCCGTGCGCAGGAACAAGGCATCACGTCCACATTCATCGCGGCTCGCGTCCGCACGCAGGAAGACCAACAGCCTGAGGCTGGGCCTAGTACTTCAAACAATGAGGAGGGCGTGAACCACATAGAAGAGACGCAGCTCGACGAGGTGAGTTTCGTGGCTTTTTTGTCCGCATATCACAAGTGTCTGACTCCCGACGTCTGAAGCCCGCAACCGATTATGACTCAGAAAACTTGGATGGAGAGAATGAAGAGGAAGAAAAACCAACGAAGAAGCGTAAGCTCAACAAGAAAGAACAGGAGAAACAGAAGGCGAAGGAAAAGGCGAAGGCAAAGGCAAGGGCAAAGAAGAACAAGAAAAAAGCTGGTGATGACGATGACAGTGATGACTCTGAGGACAATGAGTATAACGCCTTGTCACGCGGTGCTGCGCGTAATAGGGCGCGAGCGAACGCGCTAGACGTGAAGCCTCCTATCGGGAGCTTTGAGAATTGCGCGAAGTGCGAGAAACAGTTCACTGTGGTTTGTCTCAAGTACCTCTTGTTACACATGATCACGAACTGATATTTGCTTCCGGAAGACCCGCTATACTATGGCAGCTAATCCAGGCCCTGGCTGGCTTTGCCACCTGTGTGCAAAGGCGAGCGGCGCTGACCCGTTCAAGAAGTCAGCTGCGCCTCGAAAGCGCAAGGCACCAGAAGACAAGCGCAAGGTTGTTAATTATGAAGATAGGGAGATACCATCTTTGGCTTCTCTGTGCATCAAGGTGGCGTTAGAACTTAAGCTTTGGTTTTGAGATACTCAGTGATAATTTCGCGTAGGTCGTCAGCCAGCACATCGAAGACGTCGAGGCTCTAGGAGAAGTTAGTTTCTCAACTAAGTCTGAAATTGGAAGGGCACTTGCCAGGAATCGGAGCTTGTACGTATTCGGAGCTTGCAATTATTTTACGTGTCTCATATAGCTTGTCTTTTTAAGAACAATTGACAAGGCCCCTCTTCTGTACGACGTGAGAAATACTGAACTTAAGATCTATGATGCAACTAGTCCGTCTCTTTCATTAGTCATATGTATCATCGTCTGACAAATAGTTCAGAACTTGGACCGAATGCATTTTGCACTCTCGCCTCCCTCAATCCATCTCTTGAATCATTGCGGATAGACTTTTGCGGGATGATCAACGACGTCTCTATCAGATTCTGGGGGGACCACTTCCACACCCTCAAGCGTATAGAGCTTCTGGGCCCCTTCCTTGTCAAACCAGAGGCATGGCAAGCACTGTTCGCCGGATGTCCGCAACTGACCGGCTTCCTCATCACGCAGTCCCCTCGTTTCGATGTCGAGTGCATAGCAAGCCTGGCCCTGCACTGCACGGATCTGGGGGAACTGCGGCTGAGCCAGATTGGCAAGATGAGCGACGAGTTCCTGGGATACGTTGAGAGATTCAAGAACCTGACGAGTCTGGACCTGAGCGAGCCTGCGAAGAGCCTGGGCACGGAGGCAGTAGTAGCTCTGCTCAATGCAGTTGGGTCCAACCTTACCCACCTCAACCTCTCGAAGAACGACCTCCTAACGGATGAGCTTCTAACTGAAGGCCTGACGCCAAACGCGCGTGTGCTGAGCTCGTTGGTGCTCGAAGAACTCCCCGAAATTACAGACGCTGCTATGGGTGCTTTCTTCACCAACATTACCAACGTTCCCATGCACCACATCTCCTTGCGGCGAAACCATGATTTAGCTGACGAGACGCTTGTCGGACTCCTGAAACATTCAGGAGCCACCCTTGTGGACCTTGACATTAACAGCTTGAGAGCGGCGTCGAACGACGCCCTCCTTGCAATAGGAGCGCAGGCGAAGGGCCTCAGGAAGCTCGACCTCGGGTTCTGTAGGCAAGTCGACGACTTCGTCGTGAAGGCAGTACTAGACGGCTGCGAAGCGATAAAGGATCTATCGGTGTTTGGATGCAACAAACTGACGGATAATTGCCCGAGAAAGGTCCGTTTCTTCCATGTGCATTTTCGACGCCGTCTGATAAGACTTATCTGCTCAACAGCGTGGAGTTAGTATTCGCGGTATCGAGACACACACCGTCTGAGCATTAGCTATAACACAGCTTACTGCGTATTTAGTTTGGGAGAATATACTTTGAAGCCCTTCGTTCAAACTCTCCGACAATATCGTATATGAAATATGGCTCGTTCCCGTGAACACTGGAATCCAGGGTGAAACCAATGTCGGCCTTGATCTGATTGGCGACCTCGTGGTCTGGACGTCTGCGGTCCGCCTACGAGCCGCTCAAAATCAAACTAGGGTGGGGCCTTTATGGCATAGACCCCGGATGCATTGCAAGGACGATGTGCACGTACGGCATCCTGTTGTCGGCATCATGCGCAGGTGCCCTAATAAGTTGGATCCATCAGAGGATTATCTTTCGAATAGGCCGCCAAATGTCGTGCACACCATCATAAACGGAGACATTTATTGCGTTGCTTTGCTAACGGGCCATTCTACATCACTCAGGAATAGGGAAGCAACTCCGGTGGTAGCAGCCATGGCTGAAGATGCAAACAATCCAGAGTCAAGTAGTTGAGAAGGGACACTCTTTCTATATACCCCCACGTTCTCTGTGTTACTCGCAGACATGTAGCGACCCAAGGAACGATTATCAGTTTCGGTTACGAGAGGGAGGGGTGTCTCCTTCCAAGAATGTTAGGATGGTCGAGCAGAAATAAGCACTCAGGAGACTCGGCGACTAATTAGGTTTGAGTAGGAAAAGTTCTTGTGATGAAACCCGTGGAGTGCAACACTGGAACTGTGGAGTTCTCCGTGTTTTATGAGAACAATCAGAAAACAGATCACTAGTACTATCCGCGGAAATCGCAAGGCTTATACTAGTACCGCGTCAGCGTGCTAAATACAAATCCCTTCCCTTCAAAAGAAAGGAGAGGAAATTACAAAAGTCGTAACTCGTAATCTGGTCCGGAAAATATTTCATATCAACTGGCTTTACTGAACGTTTCGCAAAAGCCAGTCCATAGTAAGGTTTACTCCTAGGACTACTGGAAAGAATTGCCGCTGATCGTATTCATGATCGGCATCTGTGAATAGCCCGCGCCGACTCGCGATGCGAGACTACGCTCGCGTCGCAAGTTCAATTGGCGAGTGCAGCGCTTGTGGAGATGCTCTGACGAGAGATGTTGATGCATTCTACTCCGGTCACGTCGGTGGCATCTTCTGGGGTGTCACTTGAGCACCTATGGTCGAGCGCGTGAAGTTGAGGCCTTCGAGAACGACGACGACGACGACGTTTAACGCCATCGAGCCTGTTCTTCTGGTATACCAGGCTCCTTCTCTGAGCACATTGCTGCGCACTGTAGGATGAACACTTCTACTATATCCGATCTACTACACGTCCAAGATAGTCCACTTGGACGAAGAACGCCGTCTCCCGAACGGCCGGTCGTCATCGTCCGTGACTTTCCGAAGTTGCAGACACCATATCTTGCTGCCTTGCAGACGTCGGGAAGAACGTCAGAAACTTATCGACCTGAGAGGTATGTCTGCGGTCCACTGACCGCAGCACATCGTGAGTGGCTGACTGTCAGAATTTTCACGACCTTCAGATCAACATCTTCGGTACGTCTAATCGGTACTCGTATCAATTGAAGTTGATCATGTCGTACCGATCGTCGCCTTCCGACAGATATCACCTTACCTCCCTCCTGGCTGGAAATCTTACATCCATCCGAAGGGATGGGTCTATTACTTCCATCCAGACTATCGTCTCGTCACCGATTACAAGATTGAGTATCAGCTTGGACTGCAGGAATTTGAAGCCGCCTTGCGAGAGGTTGAAGGGTTTCCTGTCGATCTTCTGCCAAAGTCGTGCGAACTCTGGATAGACTACAGATTGGAGTCTGGCAGAAATAAAGCAGAGAAACTCTTCGTGGACCACGAGAGGAGAAGGCTTACACCGAAAGCACCAGTGCACCGTGCGGGGACACTGACCGACGACGGATCGTGGCAAGATGAGGAAATTGATGTTAGGCAGCGTAAGTATATTGATCTTTATTTTCAAGTTTATGCGGATCGTTCACCGTAGTATGCATGTACAGAATTAAGATACGAGCAAGCATACTGGGAGTTTATTATAAGCCATCCTTGTCATGCAAGCCTACCTTCGCATGCCGAAGAAGATGCTATAGCAGCGTTGACCTGGTTCTTGCAGAGTACAGTCTTTTCCCTTCGACCTTCCTAGGAGTGAAGGGGCTCAAAACTGGTTTAGATCGTCTTCTGAATCTAGAGGAGAGCATTGCCCCATACTCTAAGGAGTTAAGCAAAGATCTACTTGACGTCCTGTCCATCATGTCGGATAATAAGGAGACATTTGAGTCTTCGCGAAATGGGTGTATCAAGACACATCTCGTTGCAAGCATTTTAGAACGAATAGGTATGTTTAGAATATGGATGGTCTTAAGCTCCGTTCTCATATGATATTAGCTGGTGAACGATTGCGTCAGCACTACGGACAGCAAGATGCTCGGCGCTTTCTGAAGAGAACTTTGAAGCTCAGACACGATGATTTGACAAGACCCCATGCAGCGCCATTCAGTCTGCTTCTGAGCTTCTGCATGTCCGTTCTCTGCTTCGGAACCCCGTATTCATATTTAAGGCATATCAATGAATTCTTCATCAGTGGTCCTGGAAGAACAGATACAATAACGGAGCGTTGGCAGTCGTTCGTGGATGAGAATGTAGCGGATTGGACGAATACAAACCTCGTGGTGCGTCTTCTTTCTGGGGTTGACGAATAAATAGCGCTCTTCTCAGTAGTTATTCCATTGGTTCAGGCGACTGTGCTGGTTAGCGCTTCAGTAGCTTTACTTGCCATTCCCGGTATCGACCCAACGACTCGCATTCTGGGAATAATCTCGACCCTTTGTTCGATCGCAAGTATAATTGTTGGTCTGCTTAATGTTTGGCAACACCAGCACAAATCGCGTTCAAATCTGGAGTTAACTGTGATCGTGAGGTCGAGCGATCAGCTTTAGCGGGATATATATAACTAATTGACCTTTCTATAGTTTGACTTTTTTGACAAAGCAGAGCGCCTTGTGAAGAGCGATGAGCTATTGGCCATCCTGCTCTCACTTCCGATGGTGTTGCTCATTTGGTCAACGCTTTTGTTTGCGGCATCCATGGTGACATTTGCTTGGTTTGGCGTTGATGAAACGGCTCTAGAAGCAGGTGGTGGAGACGACTCGCTTGCAGATAACAACTTCGGACGGTCTACCGCGTGGATAGTGACTGGCTGCGTGAGCTTTTTGACAGCCCTAGTCCTCCTTTCTTTCTTGTACTTTTGGCGCGTAAGCTGTATTTTTTTCGACCGTCTATTGCCACCATACTCATTACAAGGACCCTTTAAGGTATGGAAGCCGTCAAGTTTCCGCAGAGCGATCAAAGACAAGAAGAAGCGTGGGGAAAGGCAATGGATACCTTTCTGTCGCTAAATCGGTTCAATGCGTGCGATCTTCTATAGTGTATGTTAGTAAGCTCTTAATGGATCTCATACGTATGACTTTTAATACCCGCGACCCTTTAAGAGACTGACGCAAATTCAGCCATTACCCTAGAAAGCGAGTGTATGGCCGTTCGATTCTTCTGGACAGAGGAAATATATAGTCTTTGAGACTAGTAAGGTAGCAGTGTTGTGTTTCTACGCTTTTAATTCTATGCGGCCGTGGATATGAGCTCGCCTTGTCATAACAATCTGGTTCTCTGTCTAGCCTCGACATGTATCACCCGTCGTGGGGGTTCTTCGTTCTCGACCACAAGAACGCGACATTACATATTCTCATGGTTCCTCCGTATTCTAGTATTGAGTCTGGACAAGGAACGCTACTGGCTCAGTACACGATTTCTTTGTCGGATCGCACGCATCTTAGCACGTAATCGGGAGCCCTGGAGGCACTCAATTTGGCGGATATTCTCGTAGAGCTCCATGTCATTCGTCAGGGAATCTCTTATGCGACTGTGTATGGCATCTCATCCAACAAGTCCAGTTCTTCTCTTCTCGGAAGCAATCTGGGGGAGCTCGCGCGTCAAATAATTGCCAATTCTTTGGACGACTCGGGAGACATCCTGTGCCAGCGACTTCAACTACTGGTTCATTTTAGTTTGCTATGACCTCTGAAAATATCCGAACCCCGAAAATCAGGGTTTGCAGCAGATCTATCTCACTAGCCAAACGTTCGGGCCTTTCTCTCTTCAGCCACAGGGGCGTTTGACGGAGATACTTCCTGGAACATGTCTACATCGTCCTTCGCAAGACGAGTCCCTCATATTCGAGACCTTCGTCCGAAACGGAAGTGGATCCCTTCCGTTCTGCGTGTGTTCATCTCGTTGCTTTCCCTAAACCATGGCTATACGTGCCGCGTCGACTCTCGACATCTCGATTGATCGTCCTAATGTCCAGAACAGGTGAAGTTATCTAAGGGACTTCAGCATGCGTGCAAAAAGATGCTCAGATGGAAGAGCTCCTTCCATAGGCACCACCAAGTTTGACGGAAACTCTTTTTTTGCATTGGTCTTGCGAGGCGCAAATGTGAAGATGCTATACTTGTGACTGAGGAGCGGGTTGGCCTGGTCCTCAGAAATGGGGTGAGTCGAAGGTGGTCTCATTCGATACTGCTGTACGTCGGCGTCAGAACCTTGGAGCTTGCATGGCGTATAAAAGTGTCGAGGTTGCCAGCGAAATCCAGCAGGTTAGCCATCAACCACTCGTACTCCGTCGCATTCAGTGTGCGGTTTACTCATCACTCTCTCCATCGTTTGTCAGTGCTGATAGATATGATTTTATTAGCAGTAGTGTGCGCAGAAGGCGGCTTGCATGTCTTCAACTCCTCTCAGGCCGTTCACTCTTTCTTCGTCGGTCTTAGAAAGACTTCGCATCCGCCCAAGGTAAAATGCTATTTTTCTCGTGATCTTTTCCGTTGCCTGACTGCTCTTGCTAGGTGCCGCCGAGTCCAAACCGCGTGCAGCCGGGATCTGTCCATGTGAGCCATCGCGCTCCTTGTTAGGGCGGGTATTGCTCCATCGTTAGGCACGTTCATGTTTGCACTTTTGTTAAATGTATGACTGACTCGACGTCGTTTATTTGTTTTTGTTTCTGGCCTTGTAGGGTCGCTGCTGAAGCCCGCCGCTGGATTTGTACCCGTCCTACCAATGACCGATGCCTCAAGTGGGCACATGTCGTGCGGCCTGATGGTTTGTGCGTTGGCAAGCACGAATCTCACATTTCCAGTACCACATACTGTCTTTTACTATGCGATTCTTGCTATAATGCTATACTGTGAACACGATTGGTTGAAAAGCTGAGATTCCTATTGGGTACACCATGAGTTGCTACGCTTATCCCTCGTAAATTATGCATGGCAATGCGAACTCGGTCGTGCCTTGACATTAATATTCTAGATTATTGGTTCTGGGCTTTACACGATTCGAACTCCGCGAAGCCTGATTGCCGACAGCGTCGATCAGTGTCGATCCATTTATTTGCGCACTTTGTTCGTGTGATGGCGTCAGCGAGTCCCGCTGGGTTTAAGACGATAGACATGTAGGAGACAGTCCAAAGTTTACAGTGAAAAGAGACTGCGAAACGTTCTTACTAGCTTTAGGGTGATACGATGTGGTGGAAGGATAAAACAGGAATGTGCATGGAGGGACCGGAGGAGAAAATACAGGTCATTGTTAGTTTATGGCGTTGGTTTGAATGACAAAGGCGCAGGGCGTGACATCGGGAGGTGGGAGTGGGAGACTGCGACCGATTCCATCTGGATGGATGAAATAAAGGAGACAGGGAGGAAGAAGGGTGAGTATCGTCGCCAAAGAGATGAGTAAGCCAGATAGCGAGGTCATTAGAAATACAAGGGATTTGATGTCTACTGCGTTACAACCAATATAATTCAACACTAAGGGAAACTCCGGTTAGTCGATAAACAGGCCTGCTGCATGATATTGTTACAAAAGGGCATGTGGTAAGAATGAGCTTGAAGAGGGAATAGTGGAGAAAGTGTGTCGCAGAGTGAGGCTCACGGATGGGGATAGGGAAAATGTAACATACCTATCCACCCCAAACCTAATCGTCCAGCAAATTCGCCGTAAAATTCAGGGACTCATGCCGCAGCAGCGGCGCCCTTCGTGCCCTTTGCCGCATCACCGATGGCCATGGTCTTGAGCGGCACTGCGATGTCCGAGATCGTGCGCTTGAGCATGTACGCCTTTCCGTTCACGCCCTTGTGCGCGCTGTCGATGCGCACAGAGTTGAGAAGGTCGAGCGTGTAGACGTACAGCTCCTTCGAGTACTCCTTCAGCAGATTCTCCTCCTTGGACAGGTCGCCTGCAACCGCCTTGACGGGGATGGAGGCTGGCTCATGCTTCTCGACAGCGGTCGCCGAGTCGTTCTTCTGCGTCTCTGAGGCGGACTTGCTCGTCGTCGACGTCGTGGTGGTTACAGACGGCATGTTCGTAAAACACGAGGATGAGTGAGCGATAGAGCGGATCGAGAAAACGAGTAGAGTATGTGTCGAGGATTTAGGACGAGCAGATAATTTCTACGCTGAGATATGTTCCTCTGGCTTGCGTGTATCTTGCCAGATGAAACGGGGCGGGTTGATGAAGGTGGGTGTTATAAGCAAAGAAATCGGAATTCGGGGCGCTGTACATGTGTTCGATACGCGTTCTCACGTAATCACTTACCGCCAACAAATTCTCGACCCAACACACGCTAGTCATCGCCATTCGGATGCACAGAGCCGCGATTCTATCTGCGGGCTCTCAAGTGACTTAGCTATAGTTGGGCCGTCTAGTTCTAGAGTCTCGATCGAGCGGGTTAAACGTGCTAGGGTATGTACCTTCTTCTGCTTCCAAGCACAGAGGAAAAAATAACAGAACGGATAAGGGAACATAACATAGCCCGTCATCGTAAAATACAGTTTTTTTTTTTTTCTTCTCCCCAAGACAATTTAGTTTTGTGGGGCTTCTGCCTCAGGTCCGGGTTGCGATGCGTTCGACTCCAAAACAGTAGACGGAACGGGATTTATTTTGTTTTCGAGCTGGAGTAAATCACAGAGTGCCTCGGTCTGTGGATTTGTATACCATGGAGCTGTAGATCGAAGCAACAGGTCAACAGAGTTTCAAAAGATAAGGGGGAAAATGCGAACGTTGTCTGTATTTGTTGGGGCCCTCGCTTCCCGGTCCAGGTGCCGTAGGCCAGAAGACTTGGCAGTCATGCACATCTCTATCGCCGATGTTTCGCGTGACCCATTCTACCTCTTGTTTCACCCTTTCTTCCGCTTGTGCCGCGTCCGGCATTCGAGGTTGAAGACGCGTTGTGGATAGATAAGGATGGAATGCGCGGGTGATAGCTAGCCATTCAGGGTCGAATGTGAGTCGAGGAATCTCCGGAGATTCAACGGAAGGCACGTCAACGACCTGGGAGGGAGTCGGTTTAAGCTGCTTAGAGAACTTAATAGTCAAATTGATCGATACCTCTAAGAAGTGACGCCGAGGAAGACATTTGTCTAAAGCAAGGAACTTTGTCGTACTTTGTATTGGGGGCGGAACAGCCACATCCTCCAGCTCATCGTCGAGTAGGATCTCATCAGGATTTGTTTTAGGTTCGGGTGTTTTTGTTATTTTTGATGAGCCAGCGATCTCCACATGAGTCTCTATAGGCATTCCATCGACTGCGGCCGGCTCCACGTCTTCGTCGAAATCACCAATATCAATCTCATCTGGGTTCTCGCCTTTCGTCTGCTCTTGTATATCGACAGTTCAGGCAACAAATGCCCAGTAAATAAAGTCTAAACGAACCTTGTGTATGAGCTTGATTTGGCAAAGCATCATGAACGACGGTTGCTTCAAACCTACAATGTAGGTGCGCCGAAAACCACCACGTCGGCCTCAATTTTTGAAGAAGCTGCATGGCCGGCGGCGAGCCGAGAGTATTCGACTGAACTTCTGACCGGAAGAAGGGCTTGCGGCGAAGTAGGTCGCTTGTATTCCCATACTGTTCAATACCTAGTGGCCAATCATGAGATAGTACGATGTCGGGCGAGGAGAGCTGAGAATGCATTGTCAGTGGTCGTTCGTATCTTGGGGTCTAAGGTGAAGATCATGTGTCATGCTCACCTGAGAAAGGCGGAATACATCGTACTCTCGAATATGATAGATACTTCTGACCGCACTATTGTCATAAGGAATAGCCTCATAGTGTCCTGGAAGCTCTTTAATTTCCGGAGATCATGTGCATCCTCAAATGGCTCACCCATCTTATAATGTTGCTCCTTGTAGATGCCCGACGCTCCAGCTATCCTGATTCCATTGACCTGCACGCACCCCGCGAAGCCGAGAAAGTATATTTTAGAAGCTAACCAGCCGCCGTGATACCTAGACGATTCAAATTATTGTTCGCATCTTTCTTCTCTCACATATGACCAGCAGAGAAACGCCTCACAGCTCCCACATGTAGTTCGACGCTTCATGGTTCCCGCCGATAACGAGTGTCAAGACAGGCGCTTCTTTCTCTCCAGTGTAGTACCTGTAAGGCAGTCCGCAACAGCGCGTGAGTAGAACGTCCCGTAAGACCGACAAAGCTCTAGGCTTTACGTTGCAAGAAAGCCCATTGACTTCGAGCACCCTGCAACGTGCGGCACTCCAACGCACGGTGCCACGACCACGAAACCGAGAGAACGAAGAGAGATCTGAACCCACACCTATAAAACCCTCCCAGTTGTTTGTACTTATCCGGCACGGCCATGCATCTGAGGTCCTGGTGATTTCGAATGGCTTGGAAGTCTCCACAGATCAGCAGGCAGTCGACTTTGTAGTCGTTGCGCTGCTCGAGCTCCGCAATCTGGCCGTAGATCGCGTCGAGCTCGCCGTGGCAGCATCCTTGGACAGCAATCTGCAAGAGTTGAAAGAACGCATTGAATGAGATGAATGAGCTCATTTGAGGGAGAATTAAGACCTTCATCTCTAAGACACTTGAGTGTACTGGCGCTTTGTGAAGTTGTAGGTTATAATAATTGAGATGGACAGCGTGAGGCTGAAAGCGCGGTCTGCTTCAGCGCTTCAAGTCAGCTCTCGTGACACCGACAGGACGCGTCTCTTGAAGAATATTTCCATTGGACAACAACTGCAACTCGGAACTCAACGACTCTGGGGAACCTCAAGACAATACATGGAAAAAATTGAAAAAAAATCTGTAAAAATACAGCCTGAATTCTTTGTCACCCTGCTTCATTCCGTCAGCTACTTCAGGCTGGGAAAGCGACTGCTCTATGTAAAATTGTAATAACTCTACAATCCGTTCCACTCAAACGCGTCAGCCCTCTCAAGAACAAGCGGCGCCTTCAATGGCAGGTCGTCTGATGACGGACCGACGCGCACCGTATACTCGCCGCGCTCTATCGTCCATGCGCTGATACGCTCTTCCCAATAGCTCACGGCATACTTGTCGAGCGTGAGCTCCACTGAACGCTTCTCGCCCGGCTGGACGTCGCGCGCTTTTCTGAACGCGCGGAGCGCGAGCGGTACCTGCGTGAGCGCAGACGTCGCCGGGTGCGCGACATAGAGCTGCGCGGTCTCGGAGCCAGCGACGGATCCCGTGTTGGTGATTGTGAACGACACGATGATGGACAGGTCCTTTTTGCCATCGGAGGACACGACCTTCGGCTTCGAGACGCTGAGGTCCGAGTACTCGAAAGTCGTGTACGAGAGACCGTGACTGCAGTCGATGTTACCAACTGTTCATCAAGTGAAATAGCTTCTTGGTGCCTACCCGAAAGCCCATTGCGGCTCAATCTTAATGTTCTGATAATGCTTGTAACCCTGTAAGAGAACAATAGATTACTTCCACATTTGTGCACCAGAAAAAATAAATAATAGCTTACGACGAATAGATCTTCCGAGTAGAGTACAGTTCCGTGCTCTGAGTGGAAGTGACCGTACGAAGGCACGTCCTCGAGCTGTTTCGGGAACGTGAGCGACAACTTGCCGGATGGGTTGACCTTTCCAGTAAGGACATCGGCGATAGCGTCCCCAGTTGAGTTGCCCAGGTACCACGAATGAACAATGCTTGGTACAGAGTCGGCCCATGGCATAGTGATAGCGGAGCCCTAAGAAGTTGTTCAAAGAAACGGTGAGCGAACCATACGGCACGTCCGTGCACATTAAACAGTACTCACTGACTGCGTCACGACTACCGTCTTCTTGTTCGCCGCGACTACCTTCGCCACGAGCTCGTCCGTCCGTCCCGCAAGAGCCAGCGTCGAGCGATCATAGCCCTCACTCTCCCAATCGCTGTTCAGGCCGACAACGACGATGGCGACGTCCGCCTCCTTCGCAAGTTGCACAGCAAGCGCCATGTCGGCATCCGGGTCCAGCACGGGCGCACCGCCGAGGCGTACACCCGGGTTGGAGTCCATCAGCAGCTCATCCTCGTCCCCATCAGCGGGGCCGCGCACGTTGACGAAATGCACATGCACGTCATGCGCGACGCCCGCTTTCAGCTCGAACTCGCCCTTCTCTTCTAGTGTGCCAGACGAGAAGAACGCCTCACCACGGCGCTGGAGCGTCCAGTTATCGATCAGAAGTTTACCATCGACGTACAGCTAGTGTAGGATCGATTGTTAGTGTTCTAAATATTCGCAGAAAACTGCAGAACAGCAAACTTAGTACCTTCGCGCGCCCAGCGACAGTGAGGCCAAACTCGAATTTTGTGTCCTCGGATCTGGGCTTCATCTTGCCGCGCAAGTGCAGCGTGAAGTGCGATGTGAGACCCTTCGGCTTGTCGATTGAGATAAATGCGTTGGTCTCGTCGATAACCTGCGTCACAACGGGGTCGCCTTCGGCAGTTAGGCCGTCTGGACCGTTGGAATACCACTCCCCAACCCAGCCTTTCTCGCCCTTCTCGGTGACGAGGTCGTTGTCGAGCGAAGGAAGTGTCTTGAATGCTAATAATCAAAGTCAATAAGAATTGAGCATGATATAAATACGAATACATAAGGTAGAGCTTTACGCACCTCTAGCACCCTCAGCAAAGGTGATTTCGACGTTCTCCCCGAGCGCTTTTGCAATTCCGTCATAGGGAGAGACAAAATATGATGCCTTCAGGGCTGCGGAGCCACCACCAGACAGAACGAGCGCCTTCGCGTTGCCGCCGACAATCGCGACTTTTTTGAGAGACGATGGCTGGAGCGGCAGCAGACCGCCCTCGTTCTTAAGCAGCACGATCGATTCTGCAGCGACCTTGCGCATCAGAGCGATATCCTCCTCGCTCTCGAGTGTGCGCTCTTTGCCGTCGCCGTCGAGCACGTCCGGCGCGCCCTGCGCACAACGTTTCACGAACTCGAGCACCTTCGTCGCGCGCTCCTTGACGATGCGTGCGGTGGTCTTGCGCGACTCGACCGAGCGGCGCACTTTATCCCATGTCCGCCATTTGTTCGTGCCCGGCATCTCGAGATCGAGGCCTGCGTTGATACTGTCCGATACGCTGTAGATGCCGAACCTTTATCTCTAAAAGTGAGAAATGAGTAGAAATGGGATATTGGCAGGGTGGCGTACCAGTCGCTCATGGTCATAGCATCCGAGCCCCATTCTTTCCGGAGGACGTCCTTGAGGATGAGCGGGTTCTCGGAGACGTGCAGGCCGTTCAGCTTGTTATATCTGCAGACATCGAATTAGATAAAGTTAACGGACGAAAGTAGTTGACTATGATACAGCTCGAGCTCTACTTACGCCGTCATGAAAGACCACGGTTTTGCGTATTTCTCGGCGAGCATGAACGGCATGAAGTAGATCTCGCGCAGCGCACGGGCGGTGACCTGGCTGTCGTACGCCATCCGGTCGTTTTCCTTGTCATTTGTGCTGAAAGACAAACAATACATGTTTTATTTCATTTCATGTTTAGTTCAATGAATGCTGAAATGCCAGATCCGACGCACGCGAAATGCTTTATGCTGGTGCCGATGCCCTTGGACTGGATGCCTGCGACGTACGCGGCGGCGATCAGGCCCGACAGGACGGGATCTTCTGAGAAGCTCTCGAAACTCTAATTTATAAATAGTTCAGAGAGAAACGACGCGCAAGACATGAAGAATGTACTCTGCCGCCGAGCGGGTTCTGGATAGAGATACACGTAGATGAGTAAAGAAATTAGATGCATTGGGGAGTACCAAGGAGAGACGAAGGACGAAGAGAATTGCTTACGCGCTGGATGTTGCACGTCGGAGCGAGGATGACAGATGCGGAGCGCAGTTTGGCCTCTGGCGCGAGGAGCTTCGCGCCGACCTCGTGAATGAGCTCGGTGTCCCATGTCGCGCCCAGCGCCGTAGCCGACTATTGGTGTACGTGCGATGAGTGTAGTGTTTATCAAATTGTTTCGTTTGTTTACAAAACCATGAGACATACCGGAAGGCATTTTGCGGGCGTACCCATGAAAAAGAAGTTTCCGCGCACGCCTGCATTGGTGGGTCAGCAAAGGACGCCCTTAATCAGAGGCGTTTCCGCCCCGAGCAGATCGAATTACCATTAGGGCCGTCGCTGACCTTCGAACAGGGCGTTATCAACGAATGTGAAACGTGAGCAGATCGGAGCAGCCATACCTTGATGGTAGGTATGCCGAGACGCTCAACGCCGTGAGTGTGCCAGAATCCGACGCCCGCAATAAGTGCGGTAGCCTCCTCGAGCGTGAGCTTCTCAACGATGCTCGGGATATCTGCGTTCGCGAAATCGGAGGGGGCCATCGTTATCCGTCAATCCTGTATATACCAGCTAGCACGCCTTCGAGCAACAAAAGCGGGGCTGGGAAGGGGGGAGAGGGGGGAGAACGCAGACGAGCAGGAGGATTTGCAGTATATGAGTTATAACTAGCAGCATACCATGTGTCGGTACTCGGTTAGCCGTTTCGCCGACGTTTCTCCGATGGTGTGGTAAGTTACGACCGCTGTGTGGCATTCGAACGGGTCGATCGTCGTGCTGCAGTGTTCACGTGTGGCCCGTGCGCTGAGCGGGGGAAGACTTGGCGGATAAATGCATCCAAATTGAGGGCTGAGATGGATGAGAAAAGGGGACAGACTGAGGACATGAGAATTCAGGGAGGAGCTTTTCTAGGGACCGGACGTTATGTATGCATAGCATCCTGACGGGTGAGAGAGCTGGTCTCAGTGCACTTGGAGTACTAGTGGCGCTCTATGAGACTATAGGTGGGCGCCGAAGAGGCTCAAGTCCGAGAAGTTAGAAAACATTATGTAATTTCGGACTCTTCATTACATAAGGTTGTGAGCAAGCTAAAGCAGTTTATTTCGTTGGAGATAAAACGAAAGGCTTTGCAAAGGAAGGTGTGAGAAACCGTCCAAAGACAGCGGCTTCGTCTCGACTTGTGATCGCGGGATTGATCGAAGATCGCTGCTCGTTTAGGCCTCTCGGGAGCGTGACCCGAGTCGGTCTGCAACAGTGCAAGGCCAAAGGGTGTTGTTTACTCGCTGACATACACGGTGGCAGTCCCACTTTCTACTCTCACATTCTGTTTCTTTTTTCTGCGCTCTTTTCTATCTCTCTCTCTTGGGCGTCAAATGCTCGCGTGAAGCTCGTCTTTGTCTGAATTGAACTGCGGTGCGACTTGCTCTTGCCAGGAAATGGCTTCGTCGCTCTCAGATCTGCCGTATATCGACTTCCTTACCGCCTATCCACACCCGGCCTTCATCGTACAAGGCAGAAGACGCCTCGGTCACGCCGTACCAGACATCAACCCTGTCCTTGGGAATCCGGCTTTTCGTTCCCTCCTCCTCGGTCCCGATGCAGATACTGCCGAACTCGGCACTGCATTTCTTCGAGCTCTACAGACTGTTGAGCGCGCGGAGCAGTTTGCGCAATGGATCTACGCCGCGCGGAATGATTCGACGCAACGCAGCGAAACGCTCGAGGTAGAACTCAAGCCGTCGTGGATTGCCGTTGACGCGAAGCCAGTCGTGCTCGAGCTCTCGCAGACCGTCCTCGGAGATTACACCGTCTGTACTTCCACACCGCGCTCGCCTCTCCCAAAATACACACCCACACCCGTGCCTACTCCATCACCGGTACCGCCTTCGACAACGCAGGGGCGAGCAGACCGCGGAATGCGCCTGCCCGACTTTCCGCTTCCGCCTGCACTATTACATTCGAACACCGCCGGAATCGCATCCGACGCGTTCTCCGCGCTCATGCGCACCCCGACCGGCAGTGGACAGCCTTCTCGCTCGCCGGAGCGTCACCTGGATTTTTCAGGCTCCACACAAAAGTCAGCACGGAAGAGCGAGATGCGTGAGATGATCGAGAACTACGACTGGCATCTCACCCCGCTCGGTCCTCGCAGTGAATGGTCGCCCGTGCTACGCGCAACGATCAGCTACGTGCTCGCCTATCCATTCCCGGTAAGCCCTACCCCAGAAAATCGATCTTGATTTTACCGAACATTGTCAATAGCTCAGCTTGTGGTGGGGCAACGAGCTCGTCCTCATTTATAATGACGCCTATAGAGAAATGATAGCTCACAAGCATCCGTCTACCTTCGCAGAGCACGGCAGTGTCTCGTGGGCCGAGCTCTGGGATAGCATTGGTCCTAACGTGAGGAAAGTTTTTGCAGGAGAGGCGGTCGGCGCACGGGACGGTACGTAAACCCGCCCGCACTCTAAAATGCAGCTTATTTTGACGCCCGTGTGCGCAGATCTTCTGTTCTTCGAACGGATGACGGAGGCAAAACTTCCCGAAGGGACCTATCATAGCTGGAACTGGGTAAGCGCTTGCATCATCATGCATTGCATCTGTTCTCGATGCCGGCCGAAGAGCTAAATTTGACTCATGATAAAGGTTCCCGTGGAGGAAGACGGAGTCGTGAAAGGCTTTTTGAATGGCACTTTCGGTGTGTTTATGAGGTATCTTTACCCGTTGCCTTTATTTAATAACAATGTGCAGAGACGACCTCGAAGGTAATTACGGAAAGGCGGATGAGCTTCCTGCGCGACTTTTCGACCAAAGCAGGTGTGCACTTTCTAGTCGGCCGTAGCGGCAAAATGAGTGGTGCCTTAACTTAGTAAATCTATACTAGGTCTGGGTCGCACCGGGGCGGAGTTTGCGAAGACCCTGCTCGGCGCGTTGGAATCGTTCACCATAGAGTAAGGAAGCCTTTCCGTCCTACTGTCCAGATGATTAAACTTTTGCAGTTGTCCGTTCGGAGCCTTCTACTTCGCTTCTGTAACGGGTGGGTCCTGTCTCCTTTTATTTTCTATATCTTCTAAACTCTTATATAACATTATTTTGTAACATAATAGAATCCGGACCGTCTTCCTCCGCCAACAATCCGCGCACGTCCTATATCCGAAAGCCTGTCGATGTCCCGCCGATTAAGATCAAGCTAACATGCGCTGGCACGGTCGGTGTGCCGATGCCGCACCCCTCCATCCCGCAGACGATAGACCTTCTCCTCGACCCGCTAAAGATTCGCCCGTCACCCCAGGCGCGCGCACAGACTGCATCACCTGTCCCGTCCTTCCGTTCGCAAGATTCCACGGCGACTGCCATGCCGTCCGAAGACACGCGCTCCTCAACGCCCTCTAACTCTTCTGCGCGCGCGCTCACCGTAGGCGCGAGCACCTCAGTTGGCGGTAACCACAGCGGCAGTGGGTCCGGCAGCAGCGGCAGCGGCAGCGCGGATTCAGCGACGGCGCAGAAGATCCCGGAGAGCGCGGTGCTGTGGCCGTTTACGGAGGCGTTCGCGACCCGCCGGCCGGTGCACGTACCCGCACTGCCGGACTACGCGGTCGAGGGCTTCGAGCTGCGCGGGTGGGGCGAGCATGCGCGTGAGGCGATTGTGATCCCGATTGTTGCGGAAGAGGCGGATGTGCCTGCTGCAGTGCTCGTCTTGGGCCTCAACAGTCGTCGGCCGTACGACGAGGACTATGCGAACTGGATTGATTTGTTCCGCCTGGCGATGAACGCAATGCTCACTGCTGTCAAAGGTCGCGAGGCGGACCTTATACGTGCGGAGTAAGAATGTGCTCCTTTATGCATGTATATTTACATGCGTTGCTAATGGTAAAATTCATTGCAGACACCTGGCAGAGCTCGACAGTGCAAAGACCGCCTTCTTTAGCAATGCTTCGCATGAACTCCGTATGCCACTTATGAATCTATACCCCTCGTCGCAGACTTATCACGCATGCATGTATAGGAACGCCCTTGACGCTCATTCAAGGTCCGCTGCAAGATTCGATCGCGAGTTTACCAGACTCAAAAGCAAGAGACAGTCTCAAGATGGCCGTGCGGAACGTCAGGCGGCTTTCGCGGCTTGTTGATTCACTAATGGATTTCAGCAAGCTTGCGGCGAATAGACTTGAGGGTATGCTTTGTCTCGTTATATTTGGTGTTCAGTTTTTTTTTTATTTATTCTTATATAGGCCGGTTTAGACCCGTCCAACTGGGCGAGTGCACGGCCGACCTCGCATCTTTGTTTCGGAGGTATGTGATCAGTAGACACCCTGCTTTCGCGTAACGGGACTGACCGAGATCGGCTACGTATAGCGTAATTGAGAAGAGTCGAATCGAGGTGTGAAGCTTCGTTTCGTTCGCTTCCATCTGATTGAACTGACGCCTAATTTGCAGTACGTTGTTGAATGCGATACGACCGATCGGAAACAAACTTACATCGACCCCGAGTAAGCTGGAGCACATAGCATTGGAGAGGTCCTGAAACTTAAGATATTTGGCTAGCTTTTGGGAGAAGATTGTCTTCAACCTGATTGGGAACGCATTCAAGTGTGCGTTTGTTACCCGAGTTGTGTGTTTCTTTTATTCCCTGAACCCTCTTTTTTTTTCTTTCCAGACACGTTGCGGGGCTCCATTCATGTCATTCTGGAGTACGACGCAGATCATGCCTATTTTCACGTAAAAGATACGGGCGTCGGCATTCCTCTGTCTGGTACGTATATTGAACGTTTCGGGGAAACGCGTGCGAGAACATCGATCTAAGCTAACATGAGGTGCACAGATATCAGCAAGGTCTTCGATCGATTCCACCGGGTTGATGTGTGTTCTCTTGGTCATTTTCGCTCTGCTTTCGTTAACCCACTTGTCATCCGACAGGCCATCAGTCGGAGTCACGAAGGCACTGGAATCGGATTGGCGTTAACGAAAGCGAGTCTAGCACCCTTTCATCTCCTTGTTCATCATTGACCACCACGCAGGAACTCGTCAAGCTGCACGGAGGTTCTTTGTCCGTCACCTCCTCTACCGAGGAGGAGGCGCCTGACAGCCACGGCAGCTGCTTCACCGTCACGCTGCCGCTCGGGCGGGACCACCTGCCTGCTGCGCACGTCGTGCAAAACTCTGCGGGTCTGCCACAGCACGGGCTGTACGCAAGAGGCATCGTCGACGAGGCCACGCAGTGGTCCGTACGCCAGCCGGATGAGCGCACCCCGAGCGAGGCGAGCGATTCTGGTGGAAGTAGCGAGAGCGGCGGCAAGATGGACCCTACTACTTTGTTCTTCGTAAAGAGCGATGTCATTCTTCTTGGTTGGTATGCTCACTCTTCACGGGACCTGCTGAAGTTGATCCAATGTGCGTTGCAGTCGACGATAATGCCGACATGCGCCGGGTGAGTAGCTGTTCCAGTGACGAACTTATCTGCTGACGAAGGCTTTGAACATTTAGTATATCAAATCGTTGTGAGTAAGGTGCTGTCTCGAGATCTACCACTTGCTAAGCTGCTGGAAAAGATTTATCCCCTTTTGCCAAGTCGTCGAGGCCAACAATGGCCAGGAGGCTCTTAATCTTCTTGACGAAATCAAGCCAAATCTCATCCTGAGCGACGTGATGATGCCGAGTGAGCACTATCCTGAATCTCGTCTAACGTGCTTTAGGTATGACACTGATATGTTGGCAAAGTCTTGGACGGTTATGGGCTGATATCACATGTGCGGCAACGTCCGGATACCAGTGCGCCTTCTCTTCTGTCCGGTTGTTCGGTCACCCTTCTTCGTTTACTGAAGCTCTGACCATCTCAGGATTGACGCCGATCATCCTTGTCACTGCGAAGGAGAGCGAAGAGGCACGAGTCGAAGGTCTGGTGGGTAAATGTCAATAATTGAGGGACCAGACGAACTGAATGACACTTCGACAGCTTTCGGGTGCAGATGAGTGAGCCATCCTTTGCTTCTTATTCCGAAGGATATAATTAAATTTTGTCTAGCTACATGAGCAAACCGTTTACGGTGAGATCTGCTTTGCACCATGTCGGAAAACTGAAGGTTGATTCGAATTGTCGTAGGGCAAGGAACTGATTGCACGAGTCCATCTGCAAATGCAACTCGGCAAGCGGAGAATAGAGCTCGAAGTAAGTCGTTGTCCTTGACATACTGGTCTGTACTGTTTAGTGAACACATATTTGAAGGGCAAATTTCTGTAAGCCATTTCGGCCACTATCTCTATATGCTCCTCGGTCTGATGATTTCAAAGGGAGAGGACGCGTGAAATCCAGTTACTTTCAGACCTGTCTCCGGTTGGTATTTGCAGGTGCGTTCTGTAGTTGTTCTATTTGATGCAAACTCACGCGCAATACAGAGCTGACTCAAATCGTCGGTATGCTATGATTATATATATATCTAACCTTGAAGCGATTGCTGTTCTGACTTGCTTATTTCTCTCACCAAAGTGTACTTTATGGTGCGTCGCTATTGCTTCTCCTCGGTCAGTAGACTGAGTTCGTTTGTAGTGAACCAACGTTGGTACGAAATCAGCGGGCACGATCCTACGGCGGAGGTCGAGTTATGGTGAGTCTTTCTGTGACTCCACAATTGCAGACTTTGCTGATACGTTTTGACAGGTTTGACTGGTGAGTGCGGAATCCTCATTTCTTCATGAACGTCCTTGCGATACATCACCACTCTCTTGTCGTCAAGTGTACAGGAGGAAGACCAACAGGTGGCAAAGGATCTGTGGGAGGCAGCATTCGAAACACAGAAGAGCTCGTCAATGGAGACGCGTAAGCCATACCTTTCGACTTTATCTTGGCATGTATTTAGTTATTTGTGTCTCTGCTAGGTTTCAAGAACGGTATTTACGCCAAGTGGTCACTTCAGTCTCTCCATTCTCCAGAAGGACCTTGTAAGTCTACGTTTCTTCGCCGTTATAGTTGTGTATGAAGGTACTCATATTATGTTTTTTCAAGTCACGGGACTTATCTCTACAATCACTGATGTCTCTGACCAACGGTACTTCGAAGCGACTCGACTTCAACATGCACAAGAGCGAGAGGCGCTCGCTCGCAAACGTGCCGAAGAGGCAGAGGAGAGAAGGAAGGAAGCCGATGAACGAAGGCGTGGCCAAGGTGAGAGGTTATTTGTTATTGTTACGGGAGTCGGCAATTTACACCGATGGGCTACACAGAACTTCTAATTGACGTTACTTCACACGAGCTTCGGCAACCAGTATCTGCGATTCTCAATTGTTCAAGCCTAGTACGATCTAACCTTGCTAGCCATCGTGACGAGCTCCATCGTGTCTTTACGAGCAACGTGCTGTTCAAGCCATCGAAGGAGTTATTAAAGGCCATTGATGACGATTTAGATGCACTCGATGCTATTTATCAGGTATGCAGATGAACTTCAGTTTATTTACGACAGTCCTGACTTCTTCGATCCAGTGTGGGCTTGCCCAAGGTGACCTGCTTCGTACGACACGCCACTCATCAATGCTCACAACTTCCCTTTTAGAACGAATTGCAAACGACGTTCTTTCCTTGTCTAGAATCCAGCTTCAGATCCTGTCTATCCACCCCGTCGAGTTCGAGCTCGTCACTGAAATCCAGAAGATAGTTTCCATCTTCCGCAATGAGTTGAAAATGTTCGTGAATATATCGTTCTTTTCCCACTCATCGCTGACAACCACTTTGCGGTCTGTTTGTTTAGGAAACGTATCAATTTAGATATGACCTTTGGAGAGTCTTTCAAAAGGCTCGGCGTTTCTCGTGTTCGGTCGGACAAGTCACGCTTTGGACAGGTTATGTCAGTGCCAACCCTCAGCTCTCTGGACTCAGGACGCTTACTTTAATATAGTACAAATCTGCTGAGCAACGGAATCAAGTTCACGGATGTAATGTCTTCTTCCTATGCATTTGTCCTCCCAAGCTCACTTTGCCCTTTCTCACCTCGTAAAGACATCAAATGATAAAAGAGACATATCCGTCATGGTGGATGTTTCACGTCGGGCACCGGCACCTGATGGGCCATGCGTTCCTCCGAGCAGAATTCTCGGTTTCAGTGGGGAGGACGAACAGCCGATAGACCAGACCAAGCCGAACAAGATCTTCGTCTTCATCGCGGTACGAGACTCGGGACCGGGACTGAAGCCTGAGGACCTTGCTCTGCTTTTCAAACGGTCTGTGACGTTTCGTTCGTGGCCTTCTTACTTTCGATATTGACATGTAGTAGCTTTCAGCAAGGCTCGGTATGTCACGATGAGTGCACGCTGACTCTAGGTTATTAATTTTGCCGTCTAGAACTCCCACAACGTGTTCGGAGGCTCTGGCCTTGGGCTCTTCGTCTCTAGAAAACTTTGCGAACTCATGGGCGGACGAATCGACGTACGACTCTTTCTTTCATCCGAAGGGTAAAGATTAACTAACTCATCATGTTTTCTTCACGGTGTCAGGTGGACAGCACGTACGGTGAGGGAGCAACCTTTCGTTTCTTCGTGGAAGCGACGACCGCGCCTACCGAGATTCGCGATTTCGATCACCACTTTGAGCATGAGATCGGGGAGAGTATGAGTGTTGCTGCGAGCGTAGGAGACGTTAAGGCGACGATGCCTTTGCAGTGCGAAATGCTTTTCTAGTGGGAACGAGTTTCTAATCTGATACTCTCAACAGTATTCTTATCACCGAGGACAATCTAATAAACCAGGTTAGCTTTCCATACAATTCCTCGTCTCCTCTGATTAACTGACGTGTCTGTCTTTAGACTGTTCTTAAGTAAGAGCTGATAATTCCTTTAGGACTCCTGAGTTCTCACATGGTTTAAATCAGCCGTCAACTAACGAAAGCCGGATGCACGACGACACTTGCAAATAACGGCCTACAAGCCATCAAAAAGATACGTGCTCTCGTCGACAGCGACGGTCCTCGTAAAGCATTTGATGCTGTCCTGGTGCGTCCTCACGCCCTCACGCCCAGGTGGTTCACTGTTGACCTATCCTTTCTTTGCAGATGGATTGCGAAATGCCAGTCATGTACGAATATTGGGATAAAGCTCTCGAAATTGGTGCTGACGTTTTTCTCATTTACCAGGGACGGCCTTACTGCTGTACGAGAGATCCGCAAAATGGAACAGTCAGGAGAGCTGCCTGCTCGGAACCGCATCTTCGCTCTGACTGGCAACGCGCGTTCGGGACAGATAGAGAGCGCCCGGGAAGCGGGTATGGATGAGGTCATCGTGAGTTCATCCAGTGGTCTTCAAGCTTTTTCGTTACTAGCGATCAAATTAACGCGCCACTCTAGATCAAGCCATACAGGCTCGACGAGCTGCTCGCTAAGATACAGGATTCCATTGCTGACGAAGCCATC
This sequence comes from Porodaedalea pini, assembly GCA_002794775.1. Taxonomy (NCBI): domain Eukaryota; kingdom Fungi; phylum Basidiomycota; class Agaricomycetes; order Hymenochaetales; family Hymenochaetaceae; genus Porodaedalea; species Porodaedalea pini. The sequence continues at coordinate 169,638 of NBAY01000027.1, read as the reverse complement.
AAAAGTGAAAAGGACGACGTAGCCGAATTGCTCACGGACAACACGGACATACATCCTCCAGTCATACATTCTCACACAATTACACATTAGGCTCTGAATATCAATAGCTTAGGGAAAACATTTGAACGATTTATACGATACTACTGATCTACACTCATATAGCTCACGTCTTCCAGCATTTCCTTTGTTTCTTCCAGGGTCATCATCGACTGTTTTTTTGTTACGCATGTGCATATGGTTCATTACTGGGCATTTCACTCCATTGGCATATTATTGGTATATTGTATCAGAATTATCTAGCTAGATGTCTTTCTGTATGTTGGATATTCAGATGGTTTCTGGGTCGTCTACGAAGAGAGGAATGCACGGGCACGTGCAGAGATGAAAAGAAGCACCATCCGTCTGTCTGTATTCGTCAAGTCTCCGGCGGACGAACGTTTTGAGATCGGTCCGCAACTCACCTCCCACCCACAGCATCTCACGGATGCTTGCCGTCATCATTACAACTTGATATAGACAAAGGGTCAACTTGCAGAATCGAGATGATCCGACCTTTTAAGACGTCTCCGGTGTGCCTCGGCTCTCGCATACCTCTCACCAACTTGTACTCACTCTTTTTTCTTGTCCCTTCGCTCGTCTCGCTCTCTCTCACACTCTCTCGCTCTTCTCCTGCTGCATACATCTGCTTATCTGTCTGCATGTCTGTATAACGATCACGCTGCTTACCATTTATCACAATGTCTACGAACCTCACCATCGACGACTCCTCGCCTGATATTATTTATTCGAGCAACTGGGCTGCTCAGTCGCCCTCGCTCGACCCGAACACGGACCTTTTCTTTCAATCCACGTACCACAGCGCACAGGGGGACGGCGCGTACGCCAACCTCACCTTCACCGGTATGCTCCCAGTTTCAATTCAATTCTCCTCCATCATTATCATTCGATACGTCGATGTGCTGATGAGGGGCATGACACAGGCTCTGCGATCTATCTGTATGGTTCCAAGGGCCCAGGGCATGTGCGTAACATGATTTGACGCGTACCCGTCGCGTTCTGAAGCGCCATCCTTTTTTGCAGGCGAACTACAGCGTCCAGTTTGATAACTACATCATCTTCTACTCGGCTGTTGAGGCGCAGACACACTACCAGCAGCCACTGTTCGCTTTTACCTTCAACACTTCCGGGGTGCATTTTGTGTCGCTCACCTCGCACGATGTCGGGACGAACAAATGGCTCGACCTTGATTATATCACCATCACCGTGAATGAGACAGATAGGTGTGTTTCACTCTCCTTTGGCTTGATAGACGCCTGCATTTTTGCGATTATTAGAGAGCGAAGTCGGGCTGAATTACAATTCTTCCCAGCAACGCTACTACAGTATCTACACCTGCATCTACATCGACGCCAACAGCTTCCCAAACGGTTTTCCCACCATGGCTGCTGGATTCCTCGTGAGTCTCTCGCTTATTAATCTTAGCAGAGTTGATGCCTTATTCTCAAAATGCATGCCTATTAAAGTTCATCCGAACTGCCGAGTGCACTCGCCTCGTCAACGAGCACGACCGAGCCAACACAATCGTGAGCACGTTCCTCGCTTGAGACGTCTCGCATCAATCTCTGACCGATGCATCTTTGTATCTGTGATGTATTGTGTTGTGTATTGTTTTTCCCATTTCGTCTCAATTCCGGGTACGCGTCGCGTCGGCGAAATGCGTCCAACAGGAGCTCGGAGTCGTCAGCGACGTCACGGCTCACGTTTATTCTCGCAGTCGTATTCGGTGCTGTCATGGTCGCTGCGTTATTATTCGGGCTCGGCTTCTTCATTGCTCGGAGGGGTAAACGGCGACGTGATGATCAAAAAGTGAACCAGATGGCACTGAGGGTCGAGACGCCCGGGGCCGGGGCGTTCTCGCATAAGCCTCCGCCATCGCCATCATTCTTCGGTGGACCGACGTCTCCCGCATCTGTGGACGTGTACTCCGCGCATTCGCCGGCGTCGCGCTCGGACCCGTTCCATCGCGACTTGTCGCCTGGGCCAGAGCACGACACGCATGTCAACGCGCAGCACGGCCCTGGTCATGGCGCGGTGCTGCGCGACGCGGACGGCCGGCGCAGCCCGTACAGCACGGTCAGCATGGGCGGGGCGACGGTGCTCACGGCTGCGAGCACCACGCAACTGCTCAACCCCCATTTGCACAAGGAGGGTGGCAAGCCAGCGCACAAGCAGTCTGAGTCTGGATCTGGCGTTGGAGTTGGGTCGGGCGTCGGACGAATGCGCATCCCGCCGCCGCAGTTCCGCCAACGTACGGATCTGCCCATTTACAAACAACATCGCGTGCTCGACTCCGAATCTGCCATCAATGCGCTCCGAGGCGGGGCCGCGCAGGGCTTGACGCAGCCGATTTCCGAGAAATCCGGGAGTCGTACAGGAGATGCGCATGGCTCCCACTTGCAATCGGAGACCCAGTTCCACAACCGTCCTCTCCCCCTTCCCCCCCTGCACGCCGCCCATCGCTCCGAGTCCGATATCTCTACCGGTACACATGCCGCTCCAGCCGCTCCACCACAACGGCCCAAGCGCCCGGCTGACGGCCTGCTCGACTTCATTGGGAATCGGCTCGCGCATAAGCTTGAGCGCAACGCAATTGCGAAGCGGCGAAAGGACGACGCGGATTCCGAACGGACTAATTTCTTGAAGGTGTAGTAGAGTTGGGCTGTATTGAGCCATGACATTCTTTTTTGTTCGGACTTTCTTGGACCCTTGTATTTGGTATGCTTATATTATATGTAAGATACCCATGCTCTGTTCGCATATATTATGAACAGCTTGTTCTGTTGAAGGTTTGCCCTGAGGCTGCCTTGAGGTTGCGAAACACTGAGCCGGAGGCAAACGTCGGAACCAGAATAGAATGAACCTAATTGTCCACTGTAGAGATAAAGGACGGGAAAACAGATATACAGAAAGCGCACTGGAGCGAATGCCCACGAAATCTCACGGCCCCGTCCACCAGCTTACAATTCGCCACGCAATCCAGATGCCCATTATGACGCCAACGCACATGAGGATGTTCCTCCACTGCTTCACGCCACCGGAGATGCCAAACGCGCGCGCTGCACGCTGTGAGGACTGGGCGAGGGAGGTACCGAACGCGTTGAACGAATTGGACTGTTCAGGAGGACAGAGAAGTAGTGTCAGTCACACGGGAGCTGCGCTAGAAGACCCGCTTATCTGCGGACAGGCAAGCAAAGCCGGAAGATACGCACAGTCTCATCCAATGTCAAGTGCTGACGCTCGACATCTTCATATATGTCCGTGGTCACCTAGTGATTGTCGTCCCGTAAGAGTCTAGCAGAGAACGGAGGAAGAAAGGGGCAGAAGAGGAATGGGAGAATGGGAGACGTACGCCGCGCAGACTGCGGATTTTGGAGGTGAGCTCGTCGAGGCGCTGGTCATTCTGTGTTTCAATCTGGTCGGCGTCGCGCGAGGAGGCCATCGTGCATCGGCAGCGTTTTGGAGGTGGAGATGACGGTCGCCGTCTGAGAACAGTTACTTGGCCGCGAATGGTCGGCGCGCGATGATCGCGATGATCGGCATTGTGTCCTATTTTGGATTACGGTTGATAGCCTTTCGCAAATTCATAGAGTTAAATTGAAATAAATTGCAGGGCTCATGTTCCCAGAGTCATAACCGCTACCCGTTGACAGTCCATGCTTTCCATGTCGGTTCTTATTCGCTCTTTGCTTTCTACCACTACCTGCTCTCTAGCTCTCTCTTTTCCGCTCGCTTTCTCTTATCTCTCTTCAATTGCAAGCCCCCCGGTCCAGTAGCTCCCGACTAACATAGTACTCCGACACGCGCTGAAGACCAAATGTCATGGGCCGCATTTCTCCCGGAGAACATCAGACAGCACCCTGCGCACTTTGTCGGGCCCAACGTCGCAGGGATAATCGTGCAGTGCCTTGAGTCAGGCATCCTGATAAACCAGTCCGTGCGATTCTGGTCCCGCTCGGAGAGTGAGCCCCGAGTAACGAAGCTCCTCGTCGCATTCGTGTCATGCGTTGCATCGTAAGGCTTTTTTTAATTCTCCCTATCGGCCTGTCCGCAGCGTGGGTCTAACTGACATTAAAACCTCTGCTTCGCGCAGGTTTCAGACGCTCATTGCGATTTACAACACGTGGAGAGTAGTGGTTCTGGGATTCGGCAACGTCGTGTGTATTTTTCTTCTTATATGGCTTACTCTAGACTGTGGACTGACTTGCTGACTTATTCAGACGAATGTCGTAGTCTTGGGTTGGGCGGATAGAATACAGCCTGCGTTGGTATGCGCCCCGCATTTTAGGCGAAAAAGGCTTCATTGATTGTCAATTGACGCGCTCGTGTTGTATTTTAGAACTGCGTCATGTCAGCGCCATTCCAGGCGTTCCTCATCTGGCGGTGTTGGAATGTAAGTATGACATCTCTTATTTTAAGATACCCGCTAAGGAAACATTCTATAGGTCATGCAACGACGTTGGATCGTACTGGTGCGTTCCATGTGTCAGAGTCCAAAAAAAAGGAGAGCCCTGACGGCTTGGTAGGCGCCCTTAGTGACCCTCCTTTTGGCGACTGTCATTATGAACGTATACATCACGTTCGACGTATTCTACAGCTTCAGGACGGCCGTCTTAGTCGTATATACGGAGCTTCAAGCCGGAGGTCCACCGGTGCGAACATCCAGCTAATTTTGGATATTTTAACATCTACTTATGCAAGATGAACTTAGCATTCATGTCCGTTAGAAACGTTAAACCGTTTTCCTGAAGAAAGACTAACCCCTTCCGCTCTAAATCAGATATCACAGCCTATGTACTCACAGCCGGTAACTACCCATGTCCAAGCGCATCGAGATTCTTCGGCTAATATTTTCTCGTAGTTCTCGACATACTGATCACAGCGCTCAGTAAGGTTGCACCACCTCTTATACTAAAGGTGTTAACTTTGGCATAGTGATGTGGTTCCTGCTGCGTGTAAAATCCCAAGTCATATCTAGACGGTTCGCAAAGGTCTGTGGTGGACCCCGGTATTTTCTTGCGGGACACTTGCTCATTGAACAACAGACCCTTACTCGGCTCCATCGCATGATTTGGGAAGCTGCTATTCCCCCGTGTGCATGCGCAATAGCGGCCTGCTGCGTGTATATTACCATGGTGGGCCCGAACTCTGAACAACTCTTGACACCTAGCTAAGATTGTTATCTCTATCCAGTCTCAGAAGAATCTCTGGGACCTTTTTTGCCAATCCATTCTTGGAAAACTATATGTTATTTCGCTATTCGTTATACTGTGGGCTCTTCCCTTGATTTTATCGAGAAGGTTGGAGCTTATGGTTGTTTAAGGAACGGCCGCGCGGACCTCAAGCGAACCCCTCCTGCCTCGACCCATACCACAGATATGTCGAGATATTGGGCAACCGATGCGCTAGTACGGTTCCGGGTCGATGTACGCCATCTATTTATTGAAATTCGTATTTAGTCGTGAGCTTCTCCATCTGCAGCTTACCAGCGTAATCGATCGGCAGGCCGACTCGAACATGGAACTCACCCCGACGACGGAGAATTTACGCGCCAGCTCAGACGTGCGGGGGATAAATCACATATTTCTGCTTGCGACCGGAGGGAAGTGGACGCGGGTCGCCATGTCTCAATCCCGGTGCACGACCGATCTTTCTTCGAGATGCGGGATGCAGCTGAAGCGAGCAGCTTAGTGACGCGCCCACCGACGGTACTGCACCGATCTGTGGGCATAGGCGATCGGAGGCTGTCTTCTTGATCTTGACTAGAATTAGTACATATTATCTTGTCGCATTTTTTCTTGTTCTGTATACCTTGTACCGTAAACTCTCTTCTTTTCTTGGGATTGCCCGCGATACGATCAGAGTTGAAACTCCGCGTGAAAATGATGATCGACACCTCGACATCAATTCTGGTTACCGCTTGTGGCAGTACAAGTTGAGAACTTGCTTTGCGTTCAACGCATGGTCGACGACCGTCTCCATCTCCATCTTCCCTGGACACCCCTTGTCGTCGTGTCCCGCGATGAGCAGGCGCGACTCCTCCCGCGTGCACATCGCTGTCCGCCAAAATGACACCCTCGCAGAGTTCGAAAACTGTACGTCTCGCGTGCCGCGCGACCCGCACTTAGTTCATTTCTCTCGCTTCTGACGCCGTGATTTACTTACAGTCAAGAAGAAGTTCCTCTTCGCCAACAAGCAGATAACGAAGTATGCCTTCGACAGACAGATATCTGATATGAAGCGGACAGTGCTAACGCGTTCCGCTCAGACAAAACTGTAGCCTGAGCTTGAAGATCGAGGAGCTCAACGCGCACATCTCCACGCTGTACGTCGAGAATCTGCGACTGCGCGCGTCCGAGATCGCGCTGCAGTCGCAACTCAAGCGTGAGAAGGTGAAAAACCACAAGATAATGGCGGATGCTGAGGCTGCGGTGAGTGCGCGTCTTTCGTGGTTGTCCCACCGGGCGTCGCTATCTATCAAGACTGAGCGAAGCCACAGACGGTTAACCTTCTCAAGCACTTCGGCATCATCCGGCAATCGTACAATGTGCCGACCGAACGTCCGCACTCGCCCAAAGACGCTGATTCGCCGCCGTCGGCGCGCTGCCAGAAGCCGCCACCCCGCTCCTCGTCGGCGATGCGCCTCGCAGCACTACCGACTGTCCCAGATATCAATGAGGACCCTGAACCTCACGAGACCTCTTCGGAGGAGAATGAATTTCATTTCGCGTCTGGGCGACTGACGTCCATGATATCCTCGAGGCGACGAACGAGTATCTCGCGCCTGCCTGTTCCTTCACGTGTTTCTTCGCCTCCACCTAATTCTACCGCGCTATCACTGGAAGAAGGCACTAGCCGGAAACGCAAACTCACGCGGAGGGCTAGTGGGCTCATGTCACCCACCGAACCGGTCCCACGTCCTCTAAGCCCTGCATTGGGCTCTCCGATGCAGCAGGATATAGATCTATCGGCAGAGGAGGAAGCGGCAGCATTGCAAGATGTGGAAGATATGGCTGCAAGGGAGGAAGAGAGAGAGCGGGAGATGGCGCTGAAGAAGCCTAGGAAGAAGAGCAAGACGAGAGATGAGAGCGATCTCGAGGTGATAGAGAGACGAGAGCGCAGGAAAGCCAAAGACAGAGATGCTGCCTCAGCTGTAAGATTGAAGGACGTGACGAACTCTCCCCGACGACGTCGTGCAGCACCTGCAGCTGACTCTGTTAGCGAGAGTGAGTGCGATTACTTCGTGCTTCACTTCTGTTTCGCTAACCAAATTGATGTCATTGAAGTGGATCACGGACGGCAGGAATTGCCTGATGCAGGGCGTCCTTCGCTGACCATCTCACCTCCGCTAAGGTTATCATCTGAGGACATGGCTTATCTACCGACGCCATTACCATCATCTGCAGGGAACACACCGGTCGCCCAGCAATTTGCGCTGCCTTCGTCCGATGCTGAAGCAAACGTCGGCAGCCGCGAAAGGCGTACACGTAAGAGTGTCAATTACGCAGAACCGAAGTTAAACACGTAAGTAACTCTTTTTGCCTGTGTTAGTTGTGAAACTAGTCTAAATATCTGGGACGTCTAGTAAAATGCGCAAGCCCGATTCCATTGCACCTCCCGGAGCCAGGCCCTCACTACCCATGATCACACCCACTACCACGCCAACTCCATTTTCGTCGTCAACTCAGAGTAGAAGCACCGCAGGATCTTCACCAGAAGCTGAAGAGCCCGAAGCACCATCCTCGAAATCAAAGTCGATCACCGGGCGTCGATCGACGTCTTCTCTGGTGCCTTCGGCGAAGCGCAAGCGGCTGGCGCGCACACTTTCAGAGGACGGAGTCGCCACGGACGACCACGACGAGGACGAGACAGATGGTGGGGAGGCCGACGCGGAGTTCAGCGATTTCAGAGGCTGGGCAAACGTCAATGCGCGCCGCAAGAGCGTGCAAAGCAGCAACACGCACGACGTTGTCGTTATGGCTACTTCTCGTAAGATGTCGCGCGAGATCGAAGATAGCTTCGGAAGGCGTCACAGTATGGCTGTCTGATCCTCGTCCAAGGGACTCCAATCGTTCGATGTTCCGCATTTTTTACCTTAAGAGCCTTTCCTTACTTTTCCCGCCTCTTCAATGACCGTCACGAGTGCCCTTGATTCTCTGCCAGTATTATATAGGCCAATAGTTTCTCATTACAACTCTTCTCCCCCGCAACTGTATTACTCTTATACCACTCATATTCGCAACTGCAAGAATAGGATTTCCCTGGGGTCCTGTATATGTTTCTTGAAGAAGGGTATCGCTGTGCGTTCCATATTGTACCACTTTGTAGAAATAAAGGAAGACAAGTAACATAGCTTAACGGTGTTTGCTGGTTGTGGAATGAGGATAGAAGTAACGCAAAATGGCTAGTATCAACGAAGGATGATTCAAAAAAGACATCGTCATAAATCCGTTTCCGTTCCGTCAAGATCCAAGTGGGCTCGTCGGGTATGTCAGCTTCTCCACTGCAACATCATCCTCATCGTCCGTGTCACGTACCCAAGCATCCAGATCTACGTCCTGCCTCATAAAGTTGCTCAGCTGGTCCACCTTCCCCTCGACGTCAAACTGCGAGTTATAGCCCATCCCAAGCAAGCCTGAGCTTGCGCCCCCAAGGCTCTTCTGAGTCTGAGTCTGTGAAGTACCACGACGTGCTGAGGTCTGTGAGCCCAGGGGTTTCAGGCTCCTCCCAACTCGCGCTTTTGGAGATACCTGCGTCGATTCACCGAGAGGCGCGAACAGGCTCGGATTCTGCGTGAAGCCAAGCGGGGACGTCGGGGAGCCAGGGATGAGCTGCATTGAGCCGCGCGACGAGTCGGACGAGGAGCCTGAGGCTGGGGACGAGAAGTACGACCGATCGGACTTCGCGGGGGAAGGATCACCGCCCGCCTCTCTCGCTGCACCGTCGATATCCATGTTCTGCGCGAATTCCTTGCGCGAGGGCGGACGCGGACGGGGGAGAGACTTGCGCGAGGTCGCGAGGAGGTCGGCGAAGACCTGGCGTTCCGGCGTACGCGGAAAAGCCATGCCACGCGCAACACCAGCACCGTTGATGGCAGAGTCCGGCGTCGTGGGACCGTCGGTGATGCCGCCGCCGACGCCGCCGCTGCCATATGACTTTGTGTGAGGTAATGGGCGGTATTTCTTCGTCGGCTGCCGTTCGGGGGTGCGAGGCGAGCTCAGAATTCCGTTTGAAACAGGAACACTGTCTTCGGGAGGCGGCGTGAGAGGACGCACATGCTTGTTCGGAGAAGTCGCGGGGATAGGCAGAATCTGGGAGCTAGCTGCCTGGGCGCTAGTTGTCGCGGTATGTTGCTGGATGAGCGGCCGAGAGGTTGTAGAGGAATATGGGGGAGATGGAGGCGTTGGTTGTGGAACCTGCTGGTCTGGAGGTTCAACAGCTAGCACCACCTGATCCTCTAGTGTTGAAAGCCTCTCTGTTCGGCGCTCTTCCAGATCATTCGCTACAACAGTCATATCAGTATTATAGGCATCTTTTGGTGTCGATGTTGGCAAGTTCGGCGGGAAAGACGGAGGAGGACCGTGGATAGCCCGAGCGATTCCAACAGCATCCTTCTGCGTGGACGTGAGCAAATTAGAAGGAAACGATGGAGGTGGGAAAACCTAGTAGACATAGAATTAGACCAAAAATATGATTATGAAATTGGTAGCTTACGGAGAAATCGAGGACTTCGAGATGCGCGTTCTCCGGCTCCTCAGCGACGGATATTTCTTCTTTTGCTTCCGAAGGCGGATTGGAGGATACGCGTCTCAGGTCCGAGTATGAATTGCTACGATCAACATCTCCGGTATCTACGTGGACTGCGTTGATTGCTCTAGTGTCTAATTGCAGAACGGGACTTTGCTCTCCGATAGTTTGCGCCTCGGAATTCGGTCTCGGAGCGGGATCTAGAGGAGAAGTCGACTTCGTCGCCTTTAATTTACTCTCCTTAAGCATAGAGGAACGCTTGACGACCGGGAAACCCAACGAAGAACGGCCAGTAGTCACCGGAGGAGTGGATGATGCTGTGACGGGTGACGAGCTGGGTGGCTGCAGTCCAGCTTTCCAGCTCAACACCTTGTCGTGCGCATTTTGTGATTGAGTAGGCGGTGGCGCTAGTGTTGCTCGATCCTTCCCCTTCTGTCGACTTCGTCGTTGAGCCATCTTCCGTTCCCATTCAAACCATTCTTCTTCCGTTTCCGCGAGAATCCACGGCATTTCTTCGCCTTGCTCCAAGCTGCTATAAGCTGGCTGCCTAGTCGCATATCCGAGCTTCGAGCTCCGTAGCTTGCAGAAGTCCGTGATGGGACGCCCTTCGTGCACAGCCTGTTCGATCTCGGCCTGTAACTTCACCGACCGTTCCTGGGAATTGGGCGATGACGGTGCTGACGGTGGACATAACTCTTCAGGAAGTGACGCGATTGCCAGATGCCACTGTGAGAGCCGAGAGGAGTAAGAGGCGCCGCGAGCGTGTTTGGCCGTTTCAACGGACGTGAGCGAGCTTGAGGAAGGTGTTCGTGCGGCTGGCGGATCTGTCGGCGGAAAGATGGGAGTGTAGAGCGACATTCCCAGCTACAATAGATTGGCCGCCTCTAGCGTACAGTCGAGGCAATCTCCTCGTCGTCGTCGCCCGTAGTTCAGTCAATCGTGGTTGAGGATGCGCGTCTAAGTGTATCGTTGATGAAACGCCCGCCTGAACCACGATCATGTTTGGTAGCATTGTCTCACGTTCAACTAACATGCTTCGGACACAAACTGAACTGCATTGCTAGTGCAACAGACTACCACGGCACTATACACCTATTTCGTTCAACCTATGCAAACTGCTCTTTGAAACTCAATCTATCTATCAATTTATGCCTTGCACTACATGCATATCTGTCTCTAAACGCACCTGTGTCTGAGTCATCGAGACCAGGTACGAACTCATCGTTTCAATGATAATGAGCGCGCCTCTTCAATTCCGGACACACGGTATCCGTACTGGGCCTTCCCAATTTCAGGATGATCCTATCCTCCATCAAGTACACAAGCCACTTGACTCCCAATGAGTCCACCGTCTCTGCACGGAACCGCAGTCATTTCCAAAGGCCAGCCATAGCGTAGAACAACCCTTCCCCCAAAAAATGATAGCTCGCTGCAGTTCCTCAACGTTCTGCGCAGCAGTCAGAAACCCTACCGACATTGATTGAGACATCGGTGGAACGGTACGAACTGCGCGCTTCAGATGGGCTGCGGTTTGTTTACGCCGCCAAAGCTGCAAGTACAAGCGCTTGAGATGGAAGCCTCGGGATCAGCTCCGCCACCCTGATCAACGCCATACACTGGCTCGGGCCCAGATTAGCCTACTCTGTTGATCCCGCTTTTGTTGATCTGAAATGCTTCTTGTGAGCCATGTGGTATGGTGGACTGCTTCTTACACTCGGAAAACATATCCCGTTCGACCCGCCGCCACTAGCTGCGCTCATCCGTTGCTTTGTACTCTGGAACTGGACGGAAGAAGCGGGATTTCCTGGTGGGGTAACTCTTCGCTGCACATAATTTGCTGCCATGACCGCCACGATTCGTCTCTTAGAGCATGCACTGGAGGGGAGTCATAGCCTCTGAGGGAGAAACCACTATGTAACGTCCGCACTTTCAGATGTTCTGACTCCAACTGAGTTCCTCCCCGTGTTTCTTGTGTGCCTGCCTTCTCACCGCACACGCTTCCTGGCCGCTCGCTGGACGTTTGGTCTCATACAGCATCCCTTTACCGACTATAAATTTAAGCAAGCGTGGACGCTATGGCTTCATCAAACAACTTCACTTTCGCTAATCAGCTAGACGCAATAATGGGCTGGAGAAACCACGCAGACCCCGTCATTGAAGGCAAGCTCTACCTCGGGAAGTCAGTATAGTTTGGTAGCTTCGAAACCTATTTGATACTGGGCTAACATACTTCTTATTAATCTAGCTTGACCACCGCGTCTACTCCCCAAGGTTTGCACGAGCGAAGGATCACGCACATTGTATCCGTCTGCAATGAGCCGATCCCCGCTCACCACCCGCAGTCCGGATATGTTATACACAAGATTCCCGTCGAAGATCAGCCGACGGAAGACTTGCTCATCCATCTTCCTGCTGCGTGCCAGTTTATCCACACCGCGATGCAGACTCAGGGCGCCGTAGTTCTCGTGCACTGCGTGCAGGGACTCTCGAGGAGTGCCTGCGTTGTAGCCGCTTATCGTGAGTCTCCCGGAGTCATTGGATCAATTAAAATACTCGGTTGAGTTAGATGTATCTAACTACTCTCCCCATCATGATAGTTATGTGGTCCAGGCGTGTGTCTGCGACAGATGCGCTGACCGTCGTTCGCCAAGGTACATTCCCTCTTCTTTCCCCGTTTCTTTACTCCTTATTTACCTCCTTCTTCCCATGTTGTTCTCTCGAAAATCCCTAGCTCGCGAGCAGATATGGCTCAACCCAAGCTTCCAGGAACAGCTGGTCGTCTTCGAGGCGTGCCGCTACGCGCCGCACCCGAACGAGGGCGTGTACCGCAAGTGGCGCTTCCAGCTCGACGAGGCGCGCCGCCGCATCGCCGCGCAGAACGCGCGCGCTGGCGGATCGTCCAGCAGGGTTGGCTAAAGCCGCTCCGGGGCCAACTCGAATCTCGGTTCGCGGAGGAGGAGTGGATGCGGATCCTCTTCTCCCTGATCCGTTCTTTTCATCAAGTTTTTTTTTGAGCATCGGATTTGCGGGATCTCGATGATCTGAGGATTCTGGATGACGTGTTCCTTTTTCTTTTTTTTTTTTGTCGCTGTCGAATAATCACTTATCATACTATCTTATTATAGTCGTACATAACCCTTACCAGTTTATCTTTCATACACTTCGCTATAAGTACATATACACTACAGCCCGTTTCATTGTATATTTTTACTAGTTGCCAAACAATTATTTATATAGTGCCACGTTCTCATGGACGCAATTGCAGAGGAAGACCTCTTTCGTTCTGATACAACATACATATCCGCTCATAGCAGAAGAGATATCGTTTATCAATTGAAATCTCGTCTTGCAAATTTCTATACGATACGAGACGAGTGAGCAACGGACAACGCGAACATCTATTCCAGACGGTAATCCAAGCCTGAACTCACTCAGACAGTTTTAACTTCTGGGCGGCTACATTCTCACTAGTGCATTTCTCACGACGATAAGTCTGCAAAGTAGAGAGCGGTTGCCGCTAAGACATGTCTCCGAGCGGGGAGCGTGCTGTGGACCGACCGATTCTAGACAGCCTCTGCCGATACCACACGCTGCCATCAACTGTGTTTCCCTTCACGAGATAGTTATAGAAGAACTACGTATCCTGCATCCGTTCTTTGCACTTCATTCCTATCGCAAGAGACGATCGCAAGATATAATAGCACCAGCGCGATGGGGCCAAAACGTGATGATGCGCACGTGCGCACGCTCAGAGTAAAATAAATGAGAATCAGCAATCAATAGTTGCTTTCATGCCATCCGGATCGATTCAGACTCTCTAGGGGCGTCCTATGACGGAGTCGGGGAAAGGTGTACAGTGTACAAGCGACTTGAGAGGACCCGATAACGTGCGGCGGTCCGCCATTGGGACGAACACCCACAGGTGCATTGAAGAAGAAAAAGCAAGACATCTACCTTCTTATCCACAGGGAGGAGAAAGACAGAAGGGCAGGATGATTAGTGGTGGTGGGGTGTGAGGGAGGGGGAGAGGGGGTCAAGAGCATATCGATGAGGTCCCCGTGGATTTGGAACTGAGAACTCTCTCTCTCCCCTCCCCCCCGCGGATATGCGAGAAATGTCTTCGTGAAATCGACGGTCTAGAGTTATCTGCGTCTTACCAGGCAATGAATATGCGCTCTGCCCTTCGAACACGACACATTTCATCCCTTGAGCCGTTTGGCGCAGCTGACTTCAAGCTGAAGGGCAGATTGCAGCGCAATATTAATATGAACAGCAAATATATAGAAAAAAAAAAAAAAATAAATGCAGCAATATTGATATTGATACTGCGCGAGTACCGTGACCGAGTCAAGTTTAAAAGAAGGCATTAATATTAATATTGCAGCGAAGCCTCGAAGATTAATCTGAGCCGGGAAGTGAGAGAAGATTAGACCCGGATAGGGCTGGCGCCTCCTAGGCCTGGTAAGTGTAAGATGGGTGTGGGCGGATAAACGTGAAGAGGGGATTGATTGTCGGTGCGTCGATCGCGATCGCGATCGCTGCGGAGCGGGTGTGGAGGAATAGAGTATTAGACTTCGGCCGAGCGAGGCCGGAGGGCCGAGAGGAGAGCGGCCGCCGGCAATACTCGCGCAGCCAGTCAATGCACACAGAAGGTGCCAGAGATGCTTGGACGCAGATAAGCAGATATCCAGCGTCGTACGCATGTATTCATGTATTCACGAAAGGGGCAACTTGAGCGAAAAAAAATCTGCAAGTGTGGAATACGTAGCCCTCGTATCCAAAAGACAGGAGACGCGCGTCCAATACGCCGTTCGTGCGCAGCCCGAAGCGAAGGTCATGGGCTTCGATACGGGGACCTGGGTGATCATGGGAGTCCGAGGATGGTACTAGTAGAAGGCAAGGGCTGGGGCAGTAGAGAGGGCCTTCATCGCTTTCACAAGTCACGACCGCTGGCGCGAGGGTTTATGGCCAGCGGACGATAAGACGCGCACCGGGGGTCAGCAGCTTTAACTCTAACTCAGTAGTGTAAATGCACGGTGCACAGCCTGCTCAAACGACTCGGACGTTATCGCCGACCCTGGACTCTGAATCCGAATTTGTCCGAGTGATCGCCCACCTAGGGAAGGTCCCGAGGGTAGACGCGCGGTTAGTGTCCTTCTCCCGGTCATAGTGATTCGGACTGGCTTTGAGTTCCGGGTGATCATGATTAGTACTAGCGGAAAGGGAGCGCGGGCCATGGAATCCACTTCGACATTTGAGACTCAAGAACCTTATGCGATTCAACTGAGAGTACCGTAGTGTATGCCCTGCGCCGGGTGAGCCCGTCAACGTTGTTCCGTAGGTGGTTCATCCCGCTCCCTCTCTTTGCGTCTGATGAGGCTATGCCCAAAGGCGGATTCTTCTTAGTCTTAAAGGCTGAAACGGTGCGGCTCGTTTCTGAATACAGCCTAGGAGCCAGCTTGAAATCACACCTGCTCCATCCTCGATTCAAACTGACGCCCCGTGCGAGGCATAGCATGCGGAGGTCAAGCGCAAGACATCTCTCTGAACTAACGAGGGAGCGAAAGGAGCGCGTCGCGGTCACGCGCGTGTCCTGGGGCTATTAATATGATGTAGTCGGTTCTCATTCTCAGCCCGGTTTGAGGTGATCATGTCCGAGGTGGGCGAGCGATGAAATCATAGCCATCACAGCGAAGGTGCCCCCCATTCGGAGACTCGGGGAGTCGGAAGTCGAGGTGGGGGAAGCTTGGAGTCTAGAGGGTTCCATTGAGTCTGAAAGCGCCGCGTTCTTCAACCGCTTTCGTGCTAGCCAGCGTCTCCGAACATTCCAGACAAATCTCTGACTCTGACGTGTGTGGCGTTGCGCCGGGAGAGACGGGCGGGTTACTCGCCTCCTTATTAATATTGCGATTGTTTCCTTTTTCCTTTTTCTGCAGAGCCCACAATCGATAGACTATGAGCTCGTGTTCGAGCAGCCGGCGATGAAAAAGGCGCGGTAGAGAAGACATTGATGAGAGAAAAAGAAGAAGTCAAAAAATTAGGATCAGGGGATCACTAGTACTGGGTCCGATTTGAAGTCGCGGTGAAGGCCACGTCAACCTGCCTCTTATGGAGTTGCACCACCAAAGGCTTTTCAGAACTCTATTTCTGGAAATAAACAAAGTAAGGAGTGTCGGGGGGTCTATTCTGTTCGTTCCTGGTAAGCCCAAATCCACATGGTTGCGATTCGGACGGGGTGCTCGCGCTCCGTGTCGCTTGTGTAAAAACTTCTGCGACATGAGGAGATCGCTAGCCGAATCCTTTGATCACCGTTATGAACGTTCGTCGATGCTTTTTCCAACTTGTTTCATTTTACTCGTGCACATATACAGTGAGATGCTCAAACCTTCTCAAGCACCGCCGTTGTCTCACTTTGTCCGTTTTTCGATATACATGGCACGCGACTCGATTCGAATTGGACTGTATTGTATGAATCTACGAATGATAAGGCTGACAGAGAAACGCCACCCTACGCTCGCACGTTTGCCAGTACTTGTCTGTCCCCGCCTTCCCATCATGATCTCAGATCCAGTCCCTCGACGCGATCATCTCTTCCATTCGTTCGCTTTGCTCAAAAATTTCCATCTCAAATTGCGTCTGTTTCTGTTTCTGTTTCTGTTTCTGTTTGTCATTTTCACATGCGCAGTGTTTACGGTTGCCCGCACGACGACGGAGGCCGCCGCCGCGATGACGCAGCACGTCGGCCGGCGTCGCGCGTACTACGGTGTGGGTCCAACCGTCCCCCAATATGCAATACGTGTGTGGCTTGATCGTGATCGCAATATTAATACAGTACTAGTCTTCGAACGGCGCTCTGGATTCGACTTCCGACTATCAGTATCACTTACTAGATGGCTACAACCAACGAACGTGCGTCCCATCTCAAATACCCGATATCTCACTCGCCGGTGGAAGAAGGCTGCATCCTGACGCGCTCGCGCCTCACGCTGCGGCGTCGACAACTCAAATCTCTAGTATTAGTATTAACTTTGACGCGACTACCCCATACACTCCCCGGTCTTATCTTCTCCGCCTTCTTTCTTGATAGGCCTAGGCTTGTGCTTAGTGCATTTCGGGGGAGCGGCTTGTAAGTTAAAGTTGTGTCGACCCTTTTTTGCGGTATACATTATCCCTTATTCATTATGCACGTCGACGATGGAGACGAGGCAATATTAATGTCAATATTAATGCAGTTGTGACAGACACTTTCGGTTGAGGTCGAGACGGCGCGATCATGATTGAAGTAGATTAATAGAGAAGATAAGGGGGACGGATATTAATGATGCTTGATACGATATCGATGTCTGAATCTCTGTTATTCCAAGCTTAAGTACTAGTGCAATGGAGCGCGCTCGCATTAAAATTCCGTATTAATACTGACGTTCAATATTAATTCTTACATCCACTTTGGATCCTTTTTGGATACGCCCCCTAACGCCCCCATCTTCCCCTCAAATCCAAAAATACCTTGATGTCAATGATTGATGGTGGTGCTGATGAGCGCAGCGCCGAGAGAGAGCCGTCGTGCCTTTGGGCCCGGGTTTCTGAGCGACAACACCGAACGGAACACCGGCGCCACTACTAGTGCTTACAATACTAATATTAATAGTAATCGTGTCCATATCTATTCCACGCACATCAGGGCCTCAATGTTAATATACTATGCACCTCGGAGCCGAGCCGCCCTATGTCCATAGATTAATATTGTCATTAATGTTGTCAGTACTAGTGTCAGGTCGCTGTGCACCGGAGGATCGTCGCTGCCACCACGCGTACGCGCGCCAGACTACTGACTAGTACTAGTGCTCAGACTCAGACTCGTGTTCAGGTGAGCGGCGAAGTGCGCGTTCATATTGATATTGATATTGATATTGTACCCATAGTAATTAGTATCCGTATCAACCTATGTAGGCCTCTTCCATAAATCTGCGAGGCGGCCCTCGTCTTCACCCGAATCTGGGAACTTGAAGCTGCCAGTCCTAGTGTACCTTTTATTCTCATCTCCGAGTCATCTCGTGGTGAACTGTTTAGGAGTTAACGAAAGCATCGGACAGAGCCATTAATATTAATATTCTATACCATTAGAAGGACTTGTATATATCTGAAGCTATATATGTATGTGTGTGTTTCACAAGCGGGCCTGTCCGTGGGTGGGAGCGCCCAGTCTATCTGAGGATATAGTGGATTCGGATTCGGGGTTTTATATTTCATGCGAAGGGTGGACACGTATGCAAGACTCGTATACGTACCTGAAAGAAACGATGGTTAGTTAGAAGCAGTCGGACGAGCGTGCGGAGAAGCACTAGTACTATGTAGTACCAGTATTAATTATCTACCTCGATAGACATGTGTACATATATATACAGTTATTAACTTTGTATTTTTGAAGAATAGTGTACCGTACCCGGCGGACAGCCTGAACGACGATCGCCCTCATTTTCTCGATTTACGGTCCTTGTTTTTGTGTGTATCGCTGATCATTAATATTGATCCGAAATTGCACTTGAAAGGAGCCAGAATAGAGCGCACATCCTTAATATCAATACTAATATCGAAGCTTCTAAATCCAAACCACTCTATTTCCTTTTCGTATTCATTCATATTCTCCCCCTGCTGATAGTGTAACCATTTCCGAAAAAAAAAAAGAATCGGAAGGCGGACCCCCTGTTTCCTGCTATTAATATTTGTAGCTAGGTACTTGAACCCCCGAAGCGCGGCGGCGCGGGGGAGTCGCAGGCGTTTCCGGGTGTGGGCGGCGAGTCGCAGGTCGTGTGTCGTGCGTCGTGCGTCATGGTGAGCAGGAACCCGTCTGTCGAAGATCATCTCCCGTGTGTCGAAATCTCGATTTATTAACTGTGATTTGGAATAGGAGACGTACAGAGGATATCTTTCGGAGACTAAAACGTTGAGTCTAGTGCTCGAGTTCGGACGAGCGGTACGGGGTACTAGAAAGGGGCGCGGTGCAGATTCTGCTGAACAGGAGGAGAAACGACCGTAAACTGTCAGCTTGGGTGCTTGGGTGTTCTTATGCTGTGGCAAGGAAAGCCAGAAGGCCGTCAACTGCGTCTCGAGAACGCGCCAGGCGGAGGCTTTAAGCACGTCGCGGACAAAGGAGGAAGGGAGATCCTCGGCGAATCGAGATTTCTTTTAGACGGCGTGGACGTGGACGGGGCGGGAGCAAAGCGAAGCGAAGGTGCGCGTTCGGGATCTGTTGGGGTTGATGTGCGTATGAGTAAGTTGTACATGTACACTATGTATGTTCATTAATTCCATTCAAAGAACAGGGGAGAGTCGGCAATTGATGCTTCGTAGATGGGGAAGAGTCTGAGTGATGGCTTCCGGGTCGTGGGCGTCGAATTAAGAGCGGAAGAAGACACCAAGCCAAGAGATGTTATGGTTTTGTCATTGGAATGAAACGACAGACGGTCTCGCGCGGTGTTCATTTATTTCGTTCATTCCTGACGCTCTAGATCTGAGCTGCGTATAGCGTGAGGAGGGCGGCAGGGCGAGCGAGCGGTGTGCCCCTGAGCACAAACAGAGGCCGATGACATGCAGAGCCGTGCACTATACGTCAACACGTCCAGGGGTCTAGTGAGTGGCGGGCTTGGCCGTGCACTTGGCGAGATCCAGAAGGCTGCAGAGCGAGGCTCGCGAGGCGATGGCCCGGCTTCGTCGCTCGTAAAAGAGGGACAGGCGAGCATCGTGCGCTTTCTTCTCGCTGTCTCACGGTGGGGGCACCGTTCAGGGAGCGAGGCAGGATGGCGAGGCGGAGGAAGCAGGAGCAGAAGAGTCGGAGGAGCGGGAAGGCGAGGGAGGTTGCGATGGAATAAGGATAAGAGAAAAGGCGGATTCGGCGTGCGATGTGCGATGAACACGACCATGGGGACTTCTTCCGAGAGAACGAGCGTTGGCAGCCGCGTAGGAGAGAAGAAGAAGGTAAGCAAGATCACGAGCAGGACGAGCGAGCTGCGAGAGTGCACAGGATTGGGGAGACGCGGCCGGGTCACCGATTCTTGGCAGGTTATCGCCTAAGCACTAGTCAATATTAATACAAAGGCAAAGGCAAAGAACAGGAAAACACTGGCCGAGTTGAATTGATATTTCGTTGTTTATATTGTTGATTTCTTTGTAATTTGTATCTCTGACAGGAGGTGTACGGAAGCAAAAGAGGAAACTGAGAAATAGAAACATGGACGCTGAGTCAGAAATGCCAAGGGCGTAAGCGAGTAAGGACCCCGGCCAGTGCAGGCGTAACAGTCTAGTGAAAAGGAAGTGAGAGACATCTCCTCCTCCTCGTCCTTTCATTCTCCCCTCTTGCCCTCCCTTCTCCTTCTTAAACCCCCATCCTCAGAGTCGACATCTACACCGACTACAAACGACCCAGGCTCATCGTGCAACACAGCGAGCAAAACAGAAACAAGCAGGGAGCACAGGCAGGAAGAGGGTTAGGTCACGTCATGACCGCCATGATGTCCCCACCTGCGGGCAGCCAGTTCATGTCCACCGCCCCACCCCGCTCAGGCATCCTCCTCAACGCATCCCCATCGTCCTCGGCGTCCAACTCTCCGAAGCGCACATCCTACCTCCTCTCGCCCTTTTCTTCGAATGCTGGCGCCGCCGGAACCCAGCAAGTGTCCCTCTCGTCTCACTCTTCCGCATCTTCGAGCACCTCTTCAACAGACGACATCGTCTCGTCCACCTCAGCGACCAGCGCAGGCGGCACCCAGGCGTCTACGTCGCCCGCCGCAGCACATCAGCCTCCGCGCAAGATTCGCTTCGCTCCGCTCCCAGAGCCGCGCCGGAGTGAGTATGACTATGATGACGACCTGCTCTCCCCGGGGTTCTTCACTGAGGTCGACAGCGCGGCGTCCTCCCCGTATCACGCTGCTCAGGCCCTTCTCTCCCCGCCCGTCTCGGCCCACATCACTCCGCCCACCCCCACACGAGCGGTGCACCTGAACGAATCACATGCCCTGTCTTCCTGCTCCACGCTCGGCCTTTCATTCGATGGCAGTGACCCTCCCGACAGCGGCCAGGCGACCGAGACCAACACCATCGCCGGCTCCGACTGCGGCACCGACGAGACACATACTCTCGCAAACTGCAAGAAAAAGTCGCCTCGGTGGGCGCGTATACTGCGCCTCCCGAAGCCCACCCACCTGAAGAATGCGCCGCGCACGCCCGACGAGCACGGGCAGTTCAGCCTTTGGCGCTCCTCCTCCCGCGAATCCACCGCCTCCGTGTGCTCGTCCCGCGCGGGCGGATTCGGGAGCATGCTCGGCTCGCTCAGCGACTCTAATGCGAGCACCGCGAGCCTTGGCAACCCACTCCCACGCCGGAAGAGTGCCGGCGGAGCGGACTCCCTGCCCGTTTCTCCCGCGCTCTCTTTCCGTGGCGGACTCTCTCTCAAGCCCGTCGTGAGCGAGGTCGGAACCGCCGCGACACCTGCGGCACGCAACACAAAAGCGCACATGCCTTCGAGTAGCGCGCCGTCTACGGTGCGCCGCGGGACGCGCCTGCTCAACGGCCGCGTGTACGGTTCGCGCCCCCCTTCTTCTAGCACAGGCAAGAATCCGTTTGCGAACGTGCGCAACACGGAGCCTGAGTTCGTCGAATGGGGCCATGGTGGGATGGGCAGCGTGCAGGGTGCGGCGGGCGCCGGCTCGTCTCAATGGGCGGCGCTACAGAGCAACAAGAAGTTGAGTGTGGGCCATGAGGATGGATCACGGGTAGCAGACGAAGATGATGGAAGCGGGATGGGCTGGGTGAAGAGGAGGAGGCGACAGCGCGAGCAGGAGAGGATTGAGAGAGAAGAGCGTGAGGCGAGGGAGAAAGAGAAGGGGAAAGCGGCCGCTAATGATAGCGAGGCGACACTTGACGGCGAAAAGGCAGAGACGGAGCGGGCGGTAGAGAAGGAGGAGATAGAGCGGGCGGTGTCTGAGGCACTAGTGAAGGAATCGGAGCCAAGCGTAACGGAGGTTCCAGGACCTGTCACTCCCGTGGATGCAAGCGAGGAGAAAGAACTCCGGGTCCCCCAGACGTCGGAGGAGAAAGCGACTGCGGACGAGAAGAGGGAGATGAAGGAGGAGAAAGAAAAATGGGAGAAGGAGTACGTCTACACCGCAGTGACTGTTCCTGCCCCGCGGCCGCGCCACCACCACTCGCACTCGCACTCATTAACGAACTCGGCGCTTGGGACGCCGACGGTAGAGACGTATCCGCATGTACTCGGTTCGACCACACCGCTCGGCACGCCTGGTACGGCAACTTGTCTGGGACCGAGCCCGCTTGCACTAGCCGGCGTGAGCGCTGCAGTGGGCACGGGAGACGAGACGAGCCCGCCAAGCTCGAGTGCAAGTTCGAGCTTCGAGGAGGAGAGTCCACTTGCAGATAAAGAAGAGGACAGAGACGTAGAGGGCGAAGGCGATGAGGATGAAGAGGAAGAGGAGGATGTGAGTTTTTATTCCTTCACTTTTATTCCTTCTTGTGGTGAAGGATGCGGAGATACGAGAAACTTTTCTTTGATTTTTTTTTGACTCTGTCTTTTACTGTCCAACACTTACTGATATACTATTTTTCTTTTGCACATGCAGGAGCAGGCGCGCAAAACTGCGATTGGCGCGGGCGTAGAGAAGATCTCGCGGCACAAGGAGTGAAGCACCGTCACATTATCTGTCTATGTTCCGCTCGCTTCTCCGAGCAACACAGACCACAAAAAAGTACGGTCAGCGCTCGTCGGTACCTCCTGATGACTTACCTTCGATGTACACCCCGGCCGATCCTCGACTGCAATCGACTCCGCCCCATTGGACACTTGACCGAGCCGAGCCCATTTGCTTCCATCTTCATCTCAATTCAAAAAACCATAGACTCTCCCCACTCTTGTCGTCATTCTGTATTGCGTATCATTATTTTCTGGGCCTGGCTCGGTTCGAACGGGGGGTTGGGATGTGTCGATCCTTGATTTGCGCTGGACGTTGAGCTGTGCGCTGCTGCTCCCTGCGCGACGTTGGGAAAGAGAGGACGGTGCGATCCACATTGAAGGCATTTGGTTGTTGCGTCAGGGTGTGATATATGGTGATGCGTTCCTATTGCCTGCCTGCGGAGCCGCTGTGCGCGTGCGTTTCCCTCCGTGATCCTTGGCCATTGAGAACGTCGTCGCTGTTTGATGGTGCCGAGCTGTTGTCGCTGATCTAACTTGCCATATTCGTTGACTTCGCTTCTTCCGCTGTGCATATCTCACCTGCCTTCTTTCCTCTTCATACTGCGCTTTCTCTCATCTCGCATTCTCCTTTTTGCTCATCTTCCCACATTACCACATCCGTTTCATCCTGCATCATCTCAAAATAAAGTCATCCTCCACACCACCCTTGTTTCTTTTCCGTCTCTACAACACATCCAATTAGTCACTTTTAGTCATGATTCTCGTCAACCAAAACTCCAGCTCTGCATCTTGCCTACCTACTGTACATTATTCTTTTCACACCTTACATTCCTATCCATATTCTCTGAATCTTACGTCTACTCATCCGTCTCCGCTCTTTGAAGACCTAGTCTAGTTTTCCGTGTTTCTTGTGCTCGTTTGGCCTTTTCTATGCTTTATTCTCGCTCCATACTCCACCCTCACCTCCTTTTCTGAATAACAAATTTTCTTCGGGAATTCGCTATTGATATTGTTACTTCCGTCCCTCATCTCATCTTATGGTGTCTTTGGTCCTGCTCTCGCTATCGCGATATATCCCGACATCGTGGATATATCTTTCATTGTGTTTTCAGTCCAGTCCAGTTCTGATTCATGTACTTAGTAGCCCTTTTCGTCCTGTTCGTCTTCTAAACTCCACGCAAACTCTTCATTTGCCCTCGACTTGATGTCGTGTCGCCGCCCTGCGATGCAGGTTTTCATATGTTTGTGATATACGGTACTAGAATCTTTGTGCACTCTTTGTTTCCGTAGTCTGAGCATACGTTTCGGGCGAAGGTGTCCGGATTGGATGGTGTTTATTTACAGTTGTGATGCCAGATCTAGAGCTAAGAGCAGATGAGGCGGTGGTATGCAACGACGGACGAGCTTGAGAGTGCAGACGTGTCCTGCTGGACCATGTCGAGAGAATAGAATAAGGGGATGATGCTCGTGAGTAGCAGTTTGCGGTGACAAAGGTGCTGAAGGACGAAGAAGGCAGGAGGACGATTTCTTATACAGTGTCGAATTTGAAACGCTGTCGCCCCGAAAGAATCAACTAACTGAGACTGAATGAGGCTGGCACTGCACCAGCCGAGCGATGAGTTCCAGACTAGCAAATAAGTCGCCCATCGTGCTGTACGTTTCTTTTCCTACTCCTACAATTCTTCTGATACTGCTGTCCAGCTCCAGCTGAGATCACTCGCTAAGCACGCGACAATATGCCACTAGAGTGTTGACCAGCGGGGATGGGGGAAAGCATTAGTTCATAACTGTGCATTTCAGTATTGAGATGACTTTACGTACCCTTGATAGCAGTGTCTGCCTCCACCGTGAGCTCTTCTTCGATGAAGACATGGACTGCCCGTGCACGAATTGATATTGTATATCGTATTTCTAGCCAATAATGCACGCAACCGTACCTTTTGTAAATCTCCTTTTCCAATAGCGACCCTGCTCTTCGGAATTCATGTTAGCTGGAAATGCGCACCTCTTCAAGCACAATAACAGCGAGAAGACAAGCTGTCCAAGTTTGGCATTAATCCTAACACTGGCAATCCAACATATCAGGACCAGATAGCACGGACGACGGTAACGTGGGCAGAGCCGATGGCGAGCGCGTTGACATTGTGAGACCAGTCACAGTTGAGCATCATGCGGATGGCTTGAGGAGGAATAGAGACAAGATGAGATGAGAAGTAAAAACGCAATAATGAGGACGACAATGAAATATGGTATACGCACTAACATCGCCACTCTAGGATGGATGAGCATTTGACCATGAATGCATCGGGTGAGTCTGAGGCTGAGAGAGCCAACATGCACACTTTGGAGCATCAGTAACAGAAACTTAGTAGTTCGTCTCGATTCTTGAGTGCAGTGATGCACCATAGAACACCCAGATGGGATGCCTCCCCAAAGGGGCGACCTCCTATGAGACTTTGCACTGTCCTCTGAGTCAAGGGCGTGTGGAAAGTTTCATGCTAGATTTTGAAGGGCTGAAACTTGAGGTTGCGATGCTTTGCATGAAGTCAAACTTTGCAACTGCACATATTGTTTGGGCCTGCTTGGCGATGAACAAGGAAAAATCAGCTCTTAGATTATCCCTTTTAAGGCCATGTTACTTCATAAATGTTGTGCAATGATTGCAAAGGGATATTGCAATAACTGACTTTTGTTACCAAAAGAGCCTTTATTATCGAATTTTGATATATTTTCAGGGACAGCTTCTGGCAATGCTATCACTCTTTCAAAGTTTGTGCCGTGACAGATTTGATGGTGCAATTCAACTTATGACACTCCTGCATTGTAGCCAAGATATAAAGAGAGCACCATTCTCTCTCTCTCTCTCTCTCTCTCTCTCTCTCTCTCTGAGCCTCTCAATCAGATTTGGTTTCCTGGAGCAACACATCCAAGCTTCAATTCTCAGATCGCTACTTCTCTGAAACCTTTCCCAAGTCAGATAGACCACCGATGGCATCAAAGAAACGTAGCAAGGGGCCAGGCTCTCCTCAACCCTCTGGAAAGAAGCAAAAGTCAGCAGATAAGTCAAGCAATGCTGCTGCAGAACAGAGTACTTCATCTAAAGAAGGCTTCAATGAAAAGAGCTTGGATAAGGTCAAACCTGGAATGGTCATCTGGACTACAAACCCACACATTCAAGCAATAAATGAATTCTGTCAAATCAAGCGCAACCAAAGACCATCTCATATGAGACATATGAGACATATGGAGCTTGTGCTGGAAGTCAACAAAGAAGAAAAGTATGTAGCAACTGTTATGATGACCTCCTTGTCCCAAAAGGGAAGTCTCGAGAAAGCTGGAGTCCCTAAAGAGAAATGGAAGTACTTTATTCCTAATGTGTTAGGGAAGAGGGAAAGTGATACACAAGCCCTCGAAGTAGCACTCTTTTTTCCTGGAAAAACAAGTGATAGGAGTCCTGGCTGGATAATCGTATCGACACGATCCAAGATATATCCAGACAGTAGTGGCATGGTAACTAGCATGACATCTTTCCTTTATACATTCTGCCTAATTCAGGATGCAGTATAGGGCCTTAGAAACTGAATTGGATGCCGGCTTGTTGAATGAACTTCTTAAAATGGCCAAAACAAATGAGCAAACTTTCCTGGAATATGTTCGGGATCAGGACTCGATTGCAATCAATCCACCTACTGCTCCAGCGACAGTGCATAAACCTGCAGAGCGTTCTCGAAGCAGGAGACAACGAGGCAGACAGTCATCTAGATCAAGAGGGGAAAGCAGACGAGGTACTAGGAGTAGTGACCGTGACTCACAGCACAAGAAAAAGTCTCAATAAGTTGCAAGGGTTGTGGGGTGGAGCACATAGATAGCTAGCATACTGACTCCTATGCTTACAATGTAAACTTCGATAGAACTGTCGACGATTGTTTTCCCGAGTTTGACTTGTAGATTAGTGAATTCCTCTTCTGTCCATTCAAAAAATGCACTGACGCAAGGCCAAAGTATTCTCTTCAGCATTGAGAGGGAAGCACAAACCTTCATACATATCACCCAACGCCGCTCCCTCAGGCTAGCATGACCCACATACACCTCTCACTTCAACAAACATACCATTTCATGCATGTATATTATGAGTCCGCCAAACTGTCGCATATGATAGAATGTCAGAATATATATCATCTGACAGCATGATCGAGAGGTCTGACGGCAGTCCGCCATCCTACCAAGGAAAAGCCCGGCAGGTCCGATGACTTCATCGACTTAGTTGCATTATGAAGGCGACAAGCACTGTCTCCGACGTTGATGAGACGTCCAGCATGCACGACTAATTTCACTAACAGGCTGCATTGTCCAGTGGTTCCATCGGCCTAGAAATGGAATGCTAGCATAGTCAATGTTTATGCCTGGTCGTGCAAGCACGAATTGCACACTTCACGAACCGGGAAAGGGTGGGCGCAAGTAACGCGGCATGTCGAAGACATGATAGTATATGTACGAGTATCACGCAGTGTGAAAGTATGCGACGATGCAACAGCCGTATAGCTGCGGTGGTCATAAGGTCAAGAGACGGGTTGTATAGGTTCAGAACGTACGGTTTTAAAGCTCAGGCGCTTCCTCCGAGATTCAGTATGTGCGACAATAGCAACGATGAGTCGGATGGCACTGGGTTAGCCCGTACTTAACTAAGCACGTACAACACGGTGCATCACGAAGTGAAGGGGAACATAGCTGGAAAGTACATGAGAGTCGACGGAGAAAACGTGCCGTCGGCAGTGGATAGCAGACAGCAGATGAGGCGGGTGGTATGCAACGTCGGACGAGCTTGAGAGTGCAAAGGTATACTGCAAGATAATGTTGAGAGAATAGAATTAAAGGGATGGTTGCTCGCGAGTAGCAGTTTGCGTTGACAAAGATGCTGAAGGACGAAGAAGGCAGGAGCGCGACCTCGATACTGCCTCGGTCGAATTTGAAACACTGTCGTCCCGAAGGAATCTAGTAACTGAAACTGGCATTGCGTCGGCTGAGTGATGTAGCAAAATCACTCGCTCATCGTGTTGTATGACTCTTTTTCGGCAATTCTTCTGAGACTACCGTGCAGCTCAAAATCACTCGCTAAGCACGCGACAATATGCCGCTAAGCTGTTGGCCAACGGGAACGGGGAAAGCATTAGGTAATAATTGCGCATCAGTGACGAGATGGCTTACATGCTCTCAATGGCAGAGCCTGCCTCCATCGCTGCTTCGAACTCCGATTGTGACATTTCTCGTTCAGCATAGCGCGCCTTCTCGACGGCATCAGTGAACGTGTGGAAGTACGCCTCACCGTGCGTATCGGCAGAGATGAGCGGTGCGATGTGTCGCAGGTGACGCGCGAGAGGTGTGTGTGGAGGAAGCGGCGGCATCGATGGTATTATTGTACGTGCAGCGCTATCTACACGTAGTTTTCTAGATTCCTAGAACGTTATGGAACGGGTTAAGGGACGTACCAACTACCGGGACGAAATCCAGGATTGTTGTACGGAAGCGCACGTTCTCGTACTTTGTCCCTGCGAGTTCCTGATCAATAATGCCTTGAAAGTGCACGTTACAAGCAGACCGACCAGGAGTGCCCCATCCGTCTCGCTGGTCAACTTTCGGTTGGGAGGCATGGGTAATTGCACAAGAGCGAATGAGCTCTTCCTCGATGAAGACATGGACTGCCTGCAAGAATTGTATATAGCATAGTTTCAGTCAATAATATGCGCAACCGTACCTTTGGCAAATCTCCTTTTCCAATAGCGACCCTTCTTTTCGGAATGCGAGTAAGCTGCAGGCGCACGGACAGGCGCCGCTTCAAGCATAACAGGAGCGAGAAGACGAGCTGTCCAGAGTTGACATTAGTTCTGATATACTTATTATTAAAACTAGGAGACACAAACGACGAAGACGTAGGAAGCGCCAATGACGAGCGCATTGCCGTTCTCAGACCAGTCGCGGTTGGGCGCCGTGCGGACGGCTTGGGCGAGGAGGAATAGACATGAGATGAGAAGTAAAAATGCGACGATGAGGACGACGACGAAGTACGTTAAACGCGCGAATGTCGGCACGCTCAGATGGATGTGCATTTGACCACCATGAACGTCTCGGGTAAGTTTGAGAGGGTCGGCATGTTGGCGCGTTGCCTGTAATAGGAAGGCCTTTGCAGCGTCGGTTTCTTTTTCAATGTTCCTCTTCTTTCAAGCCGCTGCACGTAACATGCTCGCTGAATCGATGTATGCAGCTGCACAATGGCATCCGCTCGGTACAACCTGGATGGGTAACAACAATATCGCGATGCAAAAAAATGCGTATCGTACTCTTCGGCGACAATGGCGTGTTGGACCTTCAAATCTCTCTTCAAGAAAGCTATAGTTCTTGATTTTGCTTGCGGGGCATTCAATGCATAATCTTCGGTCCTTGACATTCCCGCATGGTAAGTAAAGCTTTAGGGAAAATGCCCTTCGTTCCCTCGGTACATCAACTTTCATCTTCCAACGGCGCCAGCTCCTTCGCTCCGTACAATCGCAGTTTCTCGGAGGCCTTTCCTCATCCCTCTAGCAAGCAAGCAACAATTCAGTTTAATATATCTCCTGATAGCTCCTGAAGAGCATGTCATTTCTCCTAAGGGATCCAGTTCAACGCCTTTCGAGTACGAGCTCTTGAGCACAGAGCAGATCAAAACCGGCATGGTCGTCTTGGCAGGCAATCCAAACATCCTCAACATTGCTCAGACTATTGGTCGTGACTCTAGAGTAAGTCAGGGCTGTATGGTAAATCACGCAAAACATATGAAACTTGTGCTTGACTTCAATGAGCGGGATAACTACATGTATCTGTCAACTATTATGCTGTCAATTCCTTTCGGAAAGGTGAATCTTTCAAGAAACACGGAATTCACTGCGATCACTGGGGTTACTTCATTTCTATGTGGCCAATGGAGCGAGGTGACGAATCACAAGGATTCGGTAGCATTCTTTCTGCCCAGGGAATCTCTCGAGGTCCACGGCTAAGGTGCCTAGCTAGGCGTAAGTATTGACAAAATCCAGAACACTTCCAAGAAAGGGCGACACAGTAAGTCACGGTGGTATTTTCTTACGAGGCCGTCTTATTCAGATTGCAGTACAAATTCATGAAGAGCCGGATGTCAGGCAAGATGAAGAACGATCTCCTTGCATTGGCAAGCAGGAAAGGCGATACTCCCAGAGACGCCTTCACGAACTTGATAGAAAGCAGAAAGCAGGTGTGAGTCAGTCGTCCGAGGCGGCAAGGAAAAAGAAAAGGAAAACACTCAGCTCAAAGCAAGAACATAGTATCTGTTGACGGGCGGAGCTCGACCGCAAAGAACGAGCGACCGTTTGGAGACTCGTTTGGAGCAGCGGAACATACGAATAGACTTAAACGAGAGGAAACAAAACCCGACGAGATAAAAGCAGCAACAGGAATACTGATAACCGGGACTCGGCGCATAGGAGATAGGGTCTTAACAAGTTGCGAGGGTGGTAGGTGGAGTACCATTGTAGTTATTATTGTGCGACTTACGGCTGTGTGCAAAGTGTCATGGCTCATGGGGGAGTAGTAATGACTATCGTATTTTCTGAGTTCGGCTTGCAGTTCACCTTGGCCATTGGATGGATCCAATACTAGTATGAGAGTATGTTGATAAAGAGCCGGACACAATTGACAAGAGGATAAAAAAATAAAGGAGCTCTCAGCGTACTACCGTACTCATATGCAACTTGAGCAGGCTCATCATGGGCAACGGAAATCTGTACGCGTGTTCCGTTACGGATGTTGACGGTGCCGCATCGTACGCCATGCTTTAAAGCTAGAAATGTAATACACGACCAGAAGCTTGAAGGTGAAGACGCTCGTCGTGAAGAATCACGGAGAGTGTCGACAATTACCAAGTCATACAGTACATATTTACATTCAACGCAAGGCGCGAAATTCACAATTACTGAACTCCAAAGGTTGTGCGTGCGCTAGTGATACAATGTTGACACCTTCATTACGGTTTCTATTTTACCCCCTCCTCTTCCCTAAGGCCTTCTATATTCCATCTCGTTGAGTCTAACCTAAAGAGCTTATCCATTATTCTCCTTTTCTCATTCTTCGTGTTCTTGTGCCCTGATTTCCTGATCCATATCTTTCATAAATCCAATGACTTTGGGCAACTCGTCGCGTGCTTCTGCGACTGGAAAAGTCTTCTTCAGCAGCTCGTCCCATAATAGACTAGTGTATCCATCTATGTCTCGAAGTCTCATTCTGTTGAGAAATAAGATAAGATAGTATGTGAACCGGGAATAAATGCACGCACCTGTATGGAAACTGTAGGAAGGTGATAAGATCCTCGACAGATAAGCGTGTTTCTTCGCCTGAGGCTACAAGCTCTGGTAACACTGAAAAATGAACCAGGTCGGACCAGGTCTGCAGCTGGATAAAACCCCTTCTGTCGTCGTCAATCCTTACTGTTTCGATGGCGGATAAGGCTTGTTGCGGATCGCAGAATACAATATCCCGAACAAGGTTGTTGAATGCCGTTTCCGTCGGCGCAAGGAAAGTAACATAGGTGTCCCGCCGTTCAAAAACTTCTCTCAGAATCATTTCCACTACCAAAGAGAGGGAAGTGTTGGCTAGCTCTTCGACTGTTACGGACCACAGCTCGGTTGCAGCCTGGATCGCATGAACGCTGATCTCTCGGATGTCAAGGTGCAAAGAGTCGCTCCCCTTTTTTCCGAGTACGCTGATAAGCGAAATATGAGCATCGCACACAGTGTCCGAGCACGATGGTCCCGAACCGGCGGCACGTATTAGAACGCGCCACATATCTAATATGTCGTCCTGAAGAAGAATAGAAGCCGTTACGATTTATTAAGCGTGCTCAAGATCAAAGCGAAGGCGAGCACGAACTGTGAATCTCATGACTTCAAGATGATGCAAGAACTGAATCGCTTCGCACACCTCTACGCTTAAAAACACGTGCCACGTTAATACAAGGGGCGCATAATTGGCATTGACTTCGTCTAACGAAAGAACTCGTAGGGCCGTCCGACCCGTCGGCGGTGGTCGAGCACTTTTTAAAGGAGCGGTTTTCAATATGGCCTCAATCTGCAAGAAGCAATCGAGAGTAAGGGTCGAATAGTGTACTGCAGTTGCCGTTCCCTCTGAGCGGCCGAGCAGTAAATGACGAAGTATGTCGAATCCAATGGTTCGCGAGTGATTCTTTGGCCGTACTGTTAAAGCGTGGACCACCAACACGGCCTGCCTAATGCCCGGGAATCTATAATCCTTCGAATGCAGAGACCCCTGCCTATCAATGAGGTAAGCAACGAGTCCCACAATATCATTTGGAAAGAGGTAGCATTCAACGATCTCCAGCGCGTCCTGCCAGAACGTCTCCCCGAAGAGATCCCAATCGACCATGCGAGAGAATGACCAGACAAGGCATCGCCAAGTCAAAATACGCAAGCTGCTGATCCTATTTGTCCGCCGCGTCGGAGTCATTTTATAGACACAGTGCAAGAGGTTGAGCGCTCGTCGCCGCATAAATATAAGCGGCCCTGCCAGGACGAATAATGCGGCCAGCACGTATAGCACCGATTCCAATGTATCATTCGAAGACCGCGAATCGGTTCGCAATAGAACAGTGAAAACGCTTCGGGATGATCCTTTGTCGTAGAGTGCTTCGTGTTCTTCAAAAAAATCAAAAATCCTAACTGCAATTTTGCGATGGAAAGTCAGCCGTCCCGGGCCTTCAGGCTCTTCTTCAGGCTTTTGAGAGATGATTGCGCGAGCAATCGGGGACAAGCGATTTGCGAGAATCCTGAGGTCTGAAATATCCTCCGTATCCAAAGCTGATGACAAGTCTGTCATCATCTTTCTCTGCAATTCGAATTTCTTGCAAAGAGGCACCGAAGGTCCCGCTCTTGGTCTAGAAATGGGGCTGAATCGCTTTGTTTGGGACACTACAATTGGTTTTGTCTCGATCTGTCTGTTCGTACGGCCGTGAACATTGCTGTGGTCGTCAGTGCTCAGGCCGTTCTCCTTTTCAGCATCTGCGTGGCCGGTCACTTTCGCTCGAATAACTGGCATGTCCGTATTCGTCGCGCTCGGTTCAAACTGCAAGACGTTATCGCTGTTGTTCAACAAGGGAATGGGGTGGAATAAGAGCTCTGGTGAACGGGGAACGGACGAGGGGAAGAGCAACGAACGCCGAGAGAGACGTGCTCTTAACGTGGCGGCGGAGTTCTAAATTATTCGTCGATCGTGGCTGCTAAAGCAAATTTTGCACAGCCATCAAGCCACCAGCTACGTGACCCGTCGCCTCCAAAGACTCGCGTACGCAGACCTGCATTCTCCCAGTTTCCTCAGCCCACACTTACTATTCTAAAGGACTGTTCTGACGCTCATTTACTTACTCTTTCCTTTTAAAATTTCGATTAATCGGCTGTGATTAGTAGGGGACATCAACGTGGCCGAAACTCTCAAGTTATACTTCGCTATAGAGCATCTGTCGGGCATGCAACCGCGTATTCTCAAGCTGAGCACTACGCATGCGAATGGCGCGCGGTTGCGATAATGCCCCTTTTTTTTCAACAAATTTGAATAACTCATCTCAGAATCAAGCCCGAGCCTCACCGACGTCGTGTTCGGCTTCAGGCGGTCCTGCTCTCGGGTGTGGCGGCCTCCTCAGAGAAATCTTCTCATCCTTCCATTGACGTTCTCACCTCTCGAGCTGTGCTCCACTCTGACTTCACATCCGGGGTGCATGATGTCGTCATGATGGCCTTGTCCTCCGGCTGCTCTATCGGCCATAGTGGACATTTCCGTTATGTTACACGGTGTATCACGGTGAGTTTTCCCTTTCTTTCGTCTCCGTAGCGGTACTAGATGTCTTGTGTTGAAGGAACATTTCAACTATCAGCTCTCAAGAAAAAAAGATTATCTTACATCTGTGACATCAGACCCCACTACGGTGTTCGTCGGCATTGGCTGATTTGTATGTTTAGATGCTCTCTCACTCTGAGTGCAAAGGACAAGATAATCAGGCGAGCATGATCTGGAACAGATGGCCGCAGCAATAACGAGGTACCATGCAGCACTTTCCATGCTATAAGGAATGTTCAAAGGCGGCAAGTCGAAGGGAATAGCCAATTCAACCGGACAATGAATAAGTAGCTTTGTCCTCGGTACGTCTGCTTCATTCTCTGTACAGAGGTGCTACGAGAACATTACAGAAGTTCTGGAAGTCCAAACTGGGCACAAACGAGCTCTGGTGCCTTTTGTTTGCACTCCAAGATGACTTGTACTACTTCTGCACGTGTCGCCACACTGTCAGTTGTACCTTCTATTAGAACAAAGAGCGGCTATATGCTGTGGTCTATAACAGATGTGGCTGAAGCGGATGCGTCGGGCAACAATAAACAAGAGCAGTGCGTTCCACGATGTCCGGATCCGGGAATATGATCGGCGTCCGCGACGCGGTCGCACGCGGAAGTCATCACTAAATGGTTGCCCTTGTATTTTCACGACTGTGCTCCCCTTGGCTCGCCATGCTTCAAATACTGTGGGCTAGCAACATGACATGACCCTCCATAACCTCCCCCCCTTTTTCCGAGATTCGTTCTCCTTTCGATTTCTTTCACTGTTTCTCACCTTTTTCCCTTCGGCGATGCCCACCGTATTCCGCCAAAGACACCAAGAGCTCGCTCTGAGCGCGAAGTCAGGTAGTGGAAGCGTCGTCAGCGTGAGTAACTTGTCTACTACGCAGTGAAAATTTCCTGAGATTTTTCAATAATGTTCAGTTGCAGGAAGACCCGCTAGCTGGCTCGCATAAGATTTCATATCGTCCAGGCAAGAAGTGGGACTTCGAAGGATGCACAGAAAATGCTCCTATCGACCTCGACCTTGTCATGCCGCCTCATCGACCACGGTTACAGCCAGAAAATCACCGAACAGGAATGTTCCTGAGCAGCGAGACAGGTCCTGTCCGCGCAAAAGTGGTATGCGCATTTCTCTCGACAACCTGAACAACACAGAGGTTCCTGACACATCCGTAATTCACAGTGTCGACATGCCCTGAACCGTTCCTTCAACCTTACGATTTCGGGCGGCCCTAGCACCGACGTGATCGTATGGGTCCCGTCAAATTTCTCGGGCTCCATTACCGTGTCGGGCTCGCATGCGTCCTTCTCGCCCTCCTTCGTCGAGCGCGTCATGCCGAACGCACAACTGAATCGCAGCCTCCCGCGCGCATGGTCCGGCGACGAGATCACGATCGAGACCGGCGGCCGTGTTGCCTTCCGTGTGTGGGACGTGCTTGCACGTAGAGCGGAGCCGGAAAACACCGCTGCGCAGAAGCGCGCGGGCGATGTATGGCGCCGTATGTTTGGTGGCGCGTCGGCAGGAAGGGGCCCCGTGCACAGAACGCGCAGACTTGGGACTGGGATTTCCTCATTGAGGACTAACTGGTCTGACTTTTCTCATTAATTCGTAGACCGCTTGCATATGGATTGCTTACTGCCTATTGCTTACTTCGACATTCATGCAACATACAATTTCTGATATACCTCGCATATATGTATTCCTTCTCTCCTTACTTACACATCACTGTATCGATAGTCACGCACATTTCACGTACCTTCCTCTTATGTCGAAGAAACAATACATGCCCATGATTTCCTCACATTTCATGTAAGATCGAACAAGGTGAATAAAGATAGGATAAACAAGCAACAAAACGGCTATCGTTTCATCTTTTTCTTCATCACCTTTTTCAAGGCTGCCTGGTCCTTCTCGAATTTACCCTTCTTCCTCTTCGGTCCGTCTTCGCCTTCCACATCCTCCCGACTCCTCATTCTCGATCTAGCCAACACATCGCCCTTCTTCCCACGCTGACGCAGTTCTTCATACCCATCGCCGACCGCGCCATCCCTGCGGCGACCTACAGACTTCAAAACATCCGCGAATTCATCTTCCAAACCTACGCCATGCCGTCCGCGACCGTGTCCGCCCGGTGCGAGCCCAGCACCCGTTCCGCCGAGTGCGATGTCCTCCTCGTCACGCTGCCTGCGTTTCGCCTCCTTTTTCTTCATCACGAGACGCGTGAAGTTCTCCTCCTCGAATTCCGTCATGCGTGCGAGCTCCTTCGCGCGTGTCGACTGCAGTGCGGGGACGCCACCCAGCCAGTGGTGGTCTCGAGGTGTGGGTCGAGGTGTCCGAGCTGTGCAAGAGCGGTAGGCACGGGATTTCGGCGCTCCTTCTTTGAACGTCCAGACTCTTCGCTGTAGGGCATGGGTGCGAGTTTTGGCGGGCGGTAGATGCCATTGCGTGCCTTTCCGTCTTGCTCGTCATCTTTGTCGTCTGATCCAGAACTTTCAGCATCCTGATTCATCAGATTTTGGGGGTTGGGCCGGAAGGCAAGAGGATCTTTAAGATAATGGTCAGATGAATTGTTCGTTCTTATGATATCGAAAAGTTGCGTACCATCGACGACATTCTTCCCAGCATCTTCGGGCGACTCCTCGGCCAGACGAACAAGCTTCTCGATCTGATATCTCATTTTACTCTCAAGCGCTTTCACCTTTTCCAGCACAATCCTGTTCTCAATCATTGAATCGATGAGATCGCCTGGCTGAGAACCCCGACTATCACGCTCAACCGAGCTGAAAGGCTGTTGACTCGATGAACTCCTGTCGTTCAATGTATGTCCTAGCACACGATGTGCGGAGACTAGGACGAGGGACTGGCAATATGAGAGCATAAGATGATGCTTAAGCGACAGAAGCGATATGCCATCTTCCGTATCAGTATCCAATCTACATGGATCGGTGTGAGACATGTACATATAGAGACAGAAACGACTGACATACTGCGTTGAAATTTTCTTGATAGATTCTCGGGTTGACATTATACTTGAAGTCATCCCTTCCACAAGGTCGCAGAACCCCTTCTGGTCGACCGCAGTGTCCGTCATGGAGCAAAATCCTGACCCTAAATAAAGTAATGAGTTACACTGCTTGACAGAAAGTTATCATGGAAAAGTGCAGATCAGTTAACGGTTTTCTAGGCCGCCGCCCGCAAAGGAGCGTAGTGCGTGACATCGAGGTAAACTCAGAGCCCAGTGCGTTTCATCTCGTATGAAGACGAAGGGGACAATATACAGATGCAGTACTCACAATCAGCCTTATGCGGTGGTGGTGGGCACAATGAAGGAAAAGCTTGAATGAATTGTCGGAAGCATTTTCATTGGCTTCCCACGCCTGCTACAGACAAGCGTGCATGAAATCGAATGACGACGGCGACGTCTATCACCCCCTCCTCTCCTCAAGGGCAACTCACAGCCGTGTTGAGAAGAATGACTTGATCAAGCTGCATTGTCTTCCAGCTTTTGTGTCTTTAGCTTCTATCTTGATTTGAACAATCGAGCCTCGTGCAGTGCAACGCACTGGATTCGTGCAACCGAGCCCTCTATCTCCTTAGAAGTTAGTCGACAAGGCACGCATGACCTGCACGGTCAACAACGCGGCGTCTGCTATTTCTTTCTCTACCGTGCTGAGGCCTCTATCCTCGTCTAATCTAGCTCGACGTGTTTGCCTGGTGCGAACATCAGTTGAGCTCTAACTCCGATATCGCCATCCTGGAGCACGTACGCCATCTCATTGATGACCTCTTTGAGAAGAGGAAGAAGGATGAGACATTGGGAAGCAGTGGCAAGAAGCACGCTATGACGCCGCCACCTATCCCAGCGAAGGATGATCTAGTCAGTAGACTCGATACTTTGAGCTTGGACGATCATAAAGGTCCCAGTCCTAAAGTTGATTTCGTTGGAGGATTCAAGTGCGTTCCACTTTACTCGCTCATGTTCTGTTTTATCTCACAGCTTGAACGGTTCTAGACATGGACCAGCTAATCCCGATGCCGGACGAGGAGCATCGTCGAGAACGACTCCTCCGGCGTTCCCGACACCAATTAACCAAACCCCTCCTCCTCCTCCTGGTCCCCTGCCACGTCCACCTCAGATGGTCTTTCCTGCCCCGGTTCATTACCAGCCGTCGCGTACGATGCAATATGCTCTTTCAGATAATCCAAGCGACCCCGTATGGCTCGAGCTAGAATCTCCGATACTTCCTCCGAGGTCGCATTCGGACGAGCCGCGAATGAAGAATGATATGATTACCTCCCCGGTGCGGTTGGAGGTTAGTACTCCCAAGCGCCCGCGCGCCGTGTCTTCGCCGCCTATGTCTCCGACGACCTCCAATGATTCTTCTTCACCAGGAAAGATTGGTGATGAACGAACACAATGCTGTGGAATAACGAAGAAAGGGGTGCGTTGCACGCGACAGGTCAAAGCAGACCCTCCGTTGAATATTGTCGATCCGGACTTGCCTACGGAGAGGTTCTGTTTTCAGCATAAGAAAGAAGTGAATGAACAGACGGGATATTATTCGCGGTCTAAAAAGGTTTGGGTGGACTTCTGCAGTGAGTGGATTCATTCTTTTGACACTTTTTTGTTTCATATTTTCTGTTTTCAGATTATATCCCCGGCTACCTGCATCCGGATACCCAGGCGGCTCTGCGAGTTGAAATGGAAAGGTCACCGACCCAAAGCGATGAACCAGGTTATATATACACGTTTGAGATCCGAGGTATATATTACATATTTCCAACCATCTCATTTACTTGTTTCTTTCTCCCGCATGCTCAGCTTATTCATTCGTTAATGCTTCCTCTCTTTTAGATCCGAATACCCCGTTCATGATTCATTTGAAAGTCGGACGCACAGTCGAGCTGAACACACGGCTCAACAACTGGAAAAAGCAGTGCGGCTCGAAGGAGCAGGTGCTTCGCGGGTGGTGGCCCGGGACTGTCGCGAATGATGATAGCGAGACGAGCTTGATGAAAGGGCGAGTGCAACCCGGGGAGAAGGGCGCATTCTGCCATAAACTCGAGCGCCTCGTACATCTCGAACTCGCAGATCTCGTCGTCCATGCCCCGTATCTGCACAAAGACTTCCCAAACGCACCGGCACCAGATTCTCTGAGCACGAAAGTATCGCGCTCGAACCCGGGTACGCCAGGGAAAGCTGGAAGACGTGTTGGAGCCTCGTCTTCGGCGCTCAACAGCCTCCAACAGGGGGGGAGGCAGTGTCGCGATTGTGAGTCACCTTCATTCTCCCCGTTCGCCATCTGACCATCTGCATTTTCCAATGGTGAAATTTCCTCGATCCATGCGCTGCGGTATTAGGCGGTGCGGTCCACAGGGAGATTTTTTCTTTCATTCGGCCGGAGAAGGGTCCATACAAAGGGCAGGAATGGGACAGACTTGTGATGCCCGTTATTGAGAAATGGGGGCTTTTCGTTAAGGAGTATGCGTAGAATTGTGGTGCACCTGCCTTAGATTGGCTGGACTCTTGCTATTGAACACTGGATGGACCACTGGACGAGATCTTGTACACCATCACATCTTTCTTCATATCTTTTTTTCATTTTCCATTGAAAGGGGCTGGACGAAAACTTGTCAACCGTAATGGCCGTACCTGTGCTCGGACACTTCGGTTACAGCCTTTCCTCCATTGTGCCTTTTCTTTGTCTCTCGTCTTGCGCAGGTCTTTGTACGTTTTTCTTTGTTGCACGTATACCCATACTTGATGAGTTGCCGTTGTGAACAAGGCTTGCTGTATCCAAGGGGACATAAAGACAAAGGGATGAGGACGTAGAGCGCTCGCAGGTCATTGGGTGGGCAAGGCGAGTCGGTCCCAATTGGTACAAATTTAAGTTTGATCGACGGCGCGACATAGCCACTCCAAATGGATCGCTTTTGTTTTTCATCGCTGCAGCGGCGCCTCAGGTATAAAGTCGCGAGTGGGTGAGCCATTATGGCCCACTATAACCCCCTTCTCCTTTCGTCACCTTCTCTACAGCTAGCTGTCGATTCTTTTCCCTTGATTTCTCATCCTATACTGCTCCATCGTTCTGATACTAGCCATGTTCTTTGCTGCTACAACAGCCTTGGCTCTTGCCTCTCTGGCTGCTATCCCTGCCCGTGCCACCGTCTTCAACGTGACTGTCGGTGGACCAGGTATTCTACGCTATGATCCGGAGTTCGTGGTGAGTTCTATTCAACTCTTCAGCATCCTTGGTAGAAACAACTGTCTGACGCGGATGTGCTTTATCTTTCAGAACGCCGAAGTCGGAGACCAGATCCTCTTCACGTTCAAGCAGAAGAATCACACCGTAACACAGTCCACCTTTGCTAATCCATGTTCTTTTGCACCTGGAGGCATTGATACCGGTTTGTAAGTAGAACATGTCTTTAATTGTCCTTATTGAAACTGATTTCCTTTTATACAGCATGCCTGTCGCGGACGACCTTACTGAAGACTTCCCAACTCAGTCGGTCACCGTCGGCGACACGAATCCGATCTGGATCTATTGCAGACAGACAGGACACTGTCAGCAGGGTATGGTTTTCGCGTAAGTATTTTCTTTGATACACTGCTGCTGTTCAGTTGCTCATGCATTACGATCAGTGTCAATCCCGGAGACAAGTTTGCCGCTTTCCAGGCTGCTGCAAATGCAAGCGGGAGCTCGACACGTCCGCTTCAGTAGCCACGACATCTGATGTCGCCTCAACTACACCCTCAGTCGTTACCGTAACTGAGACGCTC
Source organism: Porodaedalea pini (assembly GCA_002794775.1). Taxonomy (NCBI): domain Eukaryota; kingdom Fungi; phylum Basidiomycota; class Agaricomycetes; order Hymenochaetales; family Hymenochaetaceae; genus Porodaedalea; species Porodaedalea pini. The sequence continues at coordinate 129,445 of NBAY01000027.1, read as the reverse complement.
ACAGTGGGCGACGGCAGCGCTGTCACTACGACGTACGGCTCCTACCCCGGCTCTGCCGAGCCTACGAGCGCAGGCTCCACGAATCACCAGGTCGTTGTTGGCGGGACTGACCTAGTCTACAACCCGTCAAACATTACGGCTCAACCTGGAGATACTATCACCTTCCAGTTCATGGTCAAGAACCACACGGGTAAGTATCTGAATTCATAGTTTCACAATGAACGCAACCGGCACTAAAACATTCTCATTCGCAGTCACGCAATCGAGCTTCGCTGCGCCGTGCCGTGCCCTTAGCTTGACGTCGACTACTGGCCAAGTCGGCTTCGACTCCGGTTTCATGCCCGTATCGGCGAACGCGACGGAATTCCCTTCGTTCACCGTCACCGTGAACGACACAGCACCAATCTGGGCTTACTGCAAGTCAGTACACACGTGCCTTTGGGTCATACTGGCTCAGTTACTGATCTTCATCATAGACAAACGGGTCATTGCGGGCAGGGCATGGTGTTCTCCGTGAACGCGATCGAGAGCGGGCCGAACAACTTTGCCGCCTTCCAGGCACGCGCAGAGCAGCTCAACGGCACTTCTGCCTCTTCAACGTCGACTGCGACGTCTTCTAGTTCCTCATCATTGTCGACCTCCGGTGCGCTTTCAGCACACGTCAACAGCGGCGCCGGCGCGGCGCTTGGCATTGTTGCTCTTGTCTTCGGGCTTCTATTGTAATTGTAGTTCCTTGTACTAGTACTCCGGGTTCTTTGTCTTCTAATTTTGGTTTTTTGACACAACGGACTAATTCTTCGGGAAGAGACATTCGCATTTTCTTATTCGTAATGATAATGTTATATAGATGCTGCCTGTGTATTCTATCTCTTCATATCCTTGGTCGCCACTGCTTCCCCTCCTGACTTTGATGCATCGCAATACACATCGACTGTGAATGTCCGACGTGTGCCTTTAGCTAAACCACGTCGTCCACTTTTCTGATAACCGCAAAATCGAATTTGTAATTTGTCGAGCTACGACCCTGTTCGTCTGTTCCGAAGGGTGCAGCTCATCCCACATTCGAAATTGTAAATATTAATATCTTCGTGTTTCAATATACCCAGAATCACTGGGCAAGCACGGAGCATACGCACCATAGATAGCTGTCGCGGTCCGTCCCACTCGCCGTCGAGCAATTTGCACCGATGCCAGTCGTGTCGTTCATCTGGTAGATGCACATGTTTATCGGGTCGACGACGCTCAGCGGCGCGGTGCCATTCAAGTAATTGGCAGGATTCGCGATTATGACCGAGAAGAGTGCATGCGAGTCAAACAAGCCTGTAGATTGACAGTACCAGATCATGAAAAGAAGGATCGACGTGAGTCCCATGGTCGATCAACGGACGCGACTCGCGGGAATGGAGAAAAAAATTAAAAATTAAAAATCAAAGGTTGGATCGCCCGCCGGCTGGTGCTATGACGGATCACGAAAATACGATGGGATGAATCTTACTCACCGACATGCGTACCTGGAAGAGCTAGAGCAAGGCTCTCGAGCATCAGTTTTGCAATAGTGTTTCCCGCGTTTGTCATTTCGCTCATCAGGAGACTCCAGTCCGTCCCGTTGTGCGGGGCCGACCAGAAGCGGTTCGGGTAAGTGTTGGCGGAATATAAGATGGTCCGCTCAAGAGGGATCATCTGAATAGAATAACGAGAACATGCGGCTATGCGAGGAAAAGAACCCGACTTACATTCTGGAAGAGGAAGTTCCGAGCGCCGTTCCCGTAGAGTGCTTTCACCCAGTTGACAGCACAGGCAGTCGTATCGACAACCGTTACGTCCGGTGTCTGATCTCCAGTAATCAGCTCTGAGATACCAGATCGTTCGTTCCAATTCACAACGTGTAAATTGTCTCTTGTTCGTTCTTCTTCAGCTCATTCAGCGTCCCATTGTTCATATCTTCAAAGAACAGCGGGAGCTGGCTCTCGAACACCGACGGATAGGCTCGAAAAGTGAGGTTATTCGCGCACGTCGCACCTGCACGCGTAAAGGGGAAGAGGTTAAAGTTGCCATAGCCTGCGGCGTAGACAGGCCATGCGACGCCGACGTCTCCCACGTTCACTACGTCCGTGTAGGAATCGCCGAAGGTAACAAGGTTTTAAATGTGACCAGACTTGGGCCCCAGCGCTGAAACAGACGAAAGGAATACGAGCGCGAGATACAAGATAACGGAAGAGTACTTCATACTTGTCGAGCAAAACGTCTACAGATGGAAAAGGATGTCCACACAGTTGAAAGACTTCATAGCTTTTTTATGTTCATCGCACCATGCAAGTCAACAAGTCGTTGGTTTCGCCACGGTGGCAGCTACAGATTAATTCCGGGCCGTCTTTAGAGACGGGTCCAGCGTGTAGTAAACATCTTGCTGCATGTGCTTGGTAGAATGGTCAGAGAACAGAGTGCTGGTGGTCATAGGATACCGTTGACAGTCTATAGAAAAGTCAAATTATAGGGAACGACGTATTGAAAGTTTTTCGAAACGCATTCTTCAACGGGACTGAGGAGATTGTCCGCATGGTTGAGCGGAAGCTTTTGATCCGGTGCGACGTGGCACGAGAATTCTCTCAATCGACACTCGCTGAAATATCGGGCATCTCAATCCTCGAAATCTCAAATATTGAAAGAAATCTATTTATTCCGTATAGGATCAGCTGAGCCAAGCCACCCAGTTGTCAGACTTGCGAAGGACTGCATTCGTGAGCTCTCGAGCGACCACCCTATCCGCTTGCTCCGACGGATGCAATTCATCATACCTGAGGCGCACAAATGGTATTAGCTCAATGATCCTGAATAACTACTGGTCGTACAACGCACCATAAGTAGCTATCGCGGTCTGTACCATTGGCTATCGTGCAATCTCCCGAGTCATTCACGTTCTCGTTTAACTGGTAGACGCAGGACTTGAGAGGAATTATGACGTTCAGAGGCGCAGTGCCGTTCAAGTATTTGGCAGGATTCGATATGATATCCAAGAAAAGGGCATGTGAATCGAACAAGCCTTCAAAAATGTTCAGTGTAGCTTTACGAGATACAGTTGCAATGCCTACCGATATGTGCCTCTGAAAGCGATGATGCATATTCCTTGAGCATCAGCTTCGCTAAAGCGTTGCCAGTCGCCGTAAGTTCCGTCATGAAAATGCTCCATTCCGTGGAGTTGTGCTCAAAAGTCCAATAATGGTTTGGATACGAGTTGTTCACGTAGAGGACAGTTTTCTGAAGAGGAAGCATCTGAAGACAAACAATTAGCTATTTCTCAGGTATAGGTAAATATCCTGCGAGTATTAAGCTGACGTTTTGAAACAGAAAATTCCGCGCACCCCTCTCATACATAGTCTTCACCCAACTCACTGCACATCCAACCGTATCCACGAGTGTCACTCCAGGGCTTTGGTCCCCTGTTAGTAGCGCGGCCCTCCCGACATCGTTCGTTCCGATCCACAGCGTATATATCGTCTTGTCCACGTCGAGATTCAGCGTGCCATTCTGCACTTCAGTAAAGTATAACGGCAGTTGACTTTCGAGCACAGAAGGAAATGGTCTGTCTGTAAGTTTGTTCGAGCAAGTTGCGCCGGATTTCGCGAACGGGAACAAATTGAAGGAGCCGTAGTCGGCGGCATACACGGGCCAGGCTGTAGCGTTGTCTCCGGGGCTGTCGACGTTGGAGTACGAGTCTCCAAACGCCACCAGATTCTTGAACTGGTTAGGCCGTGGACCCCGTTTCGGCAGCGCAACAGCTTGTGCGCAGGAAACTGAAAAGAGGACGGAAAAGACGCTGAAGTAAGAGGGCATCATAGCGAATCGATCTGAGTAGGCTTGCTGCTCGGGACATTATGTAGGCATCGAGGAGCAGCATAATAAATCGTGGACGGACCGTCCGCTACGCGAGATTGAGATCCTGTGACCTCGCTCGGCACTGTCGGATTACGTGGTTGTTATTCCTGAACGGTATGGTATGGGAAACCTCATATCTTGTACCTCAGTTGAAGCCATTTCACTGGTGCCAGACGTGCACTCGAGGTTTGGACTGCCCAAATGTTCAGCTTAAGTCAACACGTGACATAAGACGAGGGACGCGACACGATCACGTTCTCATCCTCACTGACAGTGATATCAATTAATATTCTGCTGGAAACCTTACTTTTTTGACATATACATTAATATTGCCCTCGTGGCTTATATGAAAATTCCTGATGTAATACTCCTCAGTAAGGTAAGAGTACTAGTAATAGTATTGACTGGATTTTCTCCACGTGAGCTAAGCATAAGCATAGAAAGTAGTCAACTCCAACTACAAGTCTACGAGAGTTTTCCCTGTCTAACCATATCAAGATCACGCTGGACGAAATCTGGTCTTTATGGGCATGTCGCTACCGAGTAAAATGATTTAAGATACCCGGGGTTGTCTGAGACAAACCCGAGACTTCTCGGCCCTTATTCGGCAACCGAGACATGCCCGATGGCACGCCGACGCTCGAGCTCGAATTCCAGCATGAGGAGCTCATGAAGAGTGGAGCATGGCCGTCCGATAACATTCGTACTTCCACCCTGAAGCCCACGCACGTAAACTAAAGTCACAATGAGCACAGGCATTGGCCATCGGGCTACTGCACACTAGAGTCGTTCCGATCACGTCCAGTTTTTCAATGATGCTGCAACACCACGCTGGTCTGTTTTTTTTTGGGGGGGGGCATATTGGTCGATGGTTCAAGCTCGTTGAACGACCTAATGTGCTGCAGATGTCTGCCATGTTTCTATAAAATCATCTCTTTTGAGATCGATCTCTCCAAACAACACATTGCCGGACAATCAATCAAGCTCATGAAGGTCGAATCTATGCAGGTGGGTGATCGCTTCGAAGAGGTCATCGCTTTCGTAGCTGCTATACGCTTTACTTAAGTGGCCATTGGTAACGATACCCTTCAAAAACACTATATAGATGCGCCCAAAATACGGCTTTGCCATGTTTACATCAGAAAGATGAATCTCCTGTGCATGATAACCAGGTCTTCATCTAAGAATCAAGCAGGAGTCGCGAGATTGCACTCAAGATCGCGGAGATACCATTAGCCATTTATAGTCTATGGCTCTGGGCGTGGTGCACAGCAGGCTCTTTTGTATATACTGGACATACGTAGGAAATTATCATCTTTCGTTTCGATTATTAGCTTATCAGTGGCACCTCGTTATACATTGATAGGTTGAGTTCGCTACTTTTCCGATTCTGAATATATGCATTGTATTGCATTATGATGTGTTTGCGGAGTGACGATATGCCGACAGCAACTTGCAAAGAAATTCACTGACGAAAGGTTTTGGTCTTCAGACGAAGCCTAACCCACAACGTCAACGGCATGCTGATTTTTTTAGTTCATTCAATTTAAGTTTCGGTTCACTCAAGGATACGTTTACAGCTTCACTACTTTTGCCAGGCTTTCCTACCCCCCCCCCCCCCCTTTACATTTTTAACTAAACCAGGTTATCCAATCCGTCGACGTACGCCGAATGGCGTTCGCCATATTTCGAGCGATTACTCTGTCTGTCTGCTCAGAGGGATGAAGTTCATCGAACCTGTTACAACCATATCAGTCGCAAAAGCCTTTTGTGCGTAGTAGCTTTGATCTCACCAAAGGAAGCTATCGCGATCTGTGCCGTTGACAACAGTGCAGTCGGGCACGAAAGAGCTGCTGGCGTTCAGTGGGAAGACACATGAGTTGATCACTCCGGTAACATTGGGTGGTGCAGTCCCATTCAGATACTTCGCTGGGTTGGCAAGTATGTCTGTGAAGAGTCCATGGGAGTCGAATAGGCCTAAAATCAATTAAGTGTAAGGTCGGGAGTGCCGCACAAGGACAGAAAGGGTCAAAAGAGTGGAACAAACCAATGTGAGCTTGAGTTAGATTAGTAGCTAGGTCCTGGAGCATGAGCTTCGCAAGCGCGTTGGCAGTAGTCGTAAGCTCCGTCATGAATACAGTCCATTCGGTTGCATTTCGCTGCAACGACCAGTAGCGATTCGGGTAAGAACTCGCCGAGTACAGGATGGTGTTCTGAAGAGGGACCATCTGCGAAGCCGAGTATGAGTTTCAGGGATCTCAGATATTTTGACGGCTTACATTCTGAAATATAAAGTTACGTGCTCCACTCTTGTAGAGTGTCCGCACCCAGTTCACTGCACAGCTAACGGTATCCACAAGACTGATACCTTTCGTCTGATCGCCAGTGAGCAGTGCGCCGGCGCCAACGTCATTCGTCCCAATCCACAGTGTGTAGACCGTCTCTTCTGCATTTAAGCCTAGTGTGCCGTTTTGTACTTCTGTGAAGAACAGTGGCAGCTGGCTCTCAAACAATGACGGGAAGGGCTTCGCTGTGAGATTGTTGGAACACGTCGCCCCAGACCGTGCGAAGGGAACAGCTTGAGATTTGCATACTCTGCGGCGTAAACTGGCCACGCGGTCCCGTTGTCTCCGGTAGAAACCACGTCAGTGTAAGAGTCGCCGAAGGTGACGATGTTCTTTATTTTCCCTGCTGTTGGGCCAAGAGCGAGAGCTGTAGTCAGACACGAAAGGAATACTAGCCACACTTTGGACATCCTTGTCGAGCTCGTTTGAAGTGGGGACAACGACGTCCTACGATAGAAAGCATGCTGTCCTTGGGCTTTTATTAACGGAAAGAAAGTTGACAGCTGACCTGCCAATAAGAACAGAGCTTACCAAGCGACAATGCCCCTGGAGAATGTTTCAGACGGAAGGAACCTAGTCTTGTGATCGCAGAGTATCTCTGCTGGGTACTTAAAGAATGAACCGGAGAACGCGTGAGCGAGACTGTCTTATAGTAGCGCATAGTAGGATTTCACGTGCCGGGCTCGCAATCACTATCATATATCCCTTTCAGGCTCCGGGTGTTTTAGATTTCTGTGCCGGCAAAAGCAGCCCGTATCGAATTAGAGCAAAGCGAAGACGTGACTTCTAGATATACAAAATGCTTTAGGAGGCTAGGTTCAGAATGGCTGTCAACCTAATCAGGAATGTAAGTCAGGACTCACTTGGGTACACAAGCAAAGTCTCGGACAAATGACTGAAGATAGTAATTTCAGTATATATATTGTACATCACGTCGCATCTTCACCCTCTGAGTCAGAGACAATTGCTTTCTCAGCCAAAGCCATTTGCCGGGGGTCGACTTGCAACTCGCTGCCAACGTCGCCAGCCATTGCGTCAGTTCGCGTCGTACTAACTTCTGAAGACACAGATGCAACAGGTGCACAAGGCTCCGAGTTTGAGCCTTGATTTTTGCTCCTCAAACTCGCCTTAGCTGCGTCAATATGTTTTTTGAATTCAGAATTTCTGTTTTTCTGTGAAGTCGGAGAAATCAACAGTGCGCTGCATGTGGAAGGCAACTGAGTCACATACCACATATGCCCGAGTATCATCCACTGAGACTTTCTTCACGTCCAAACCGTCTTCCCACTTCCTAAGGTCATTCCTCAACTCGTTGACAGGCTTTCGAAGGTGCTCCGCACGATCAAGGTTTGCATTGAAGAACAGTACAAATCTGTCACATATTTAGCTCGGAAATAATGCTCTGAGAGTGACATACGACGTACTGGGTATGTCTTGCAATCAGTTGTTCTCTCGACCCTATGATTGGCAAGTGATGATCTGCGAGCATTTCACGGATTTTTTTATCCTTCAGAACGCTGTAAGATGGCTTAGGAAGCCGTTCCACCATGCCATCTACAATATCCCGGGATGATCTGAAAGGCAGGATAATTTTAATCACTTAGTATGAAAGGACAGGTGAAGGTCGCGTAGGAAAAACACAAGCCTTTGCTGCCTCTTCCCCTTTCCCCTTGTGCCGGTTTTGGAAGACCCATTCCCATTGCTGAGAATATTACTCCAAGCATTTTTGGAATCTGTTTGTTTGGTCTTCGTCTTGACAAGGAAAGACCTGCAGCCACTGTCGAGGTGCGCGTTTGCATTCCTGTTGACGATAGGTTGGCCGCACACCGGACAGTCAACAAGAAGGTCCACTATTAAGAGAAGTGAAGCAACATGAGTCTGAATTGCGCATCTAGGTCAGATATAAAAGTCATACTCTGCATCTGAGCCTCATTCTCCTCTGTGTCTGAGCTCGGCACAAAGTCGCAGCCCATCGCTTCCTCCTCATAATCTTCAATCACGTCCACCGAACTGCGTTCTGTCGAAGGCCTCGGCGCTCGACGCGCCCTCGGTGTGGTCGGATCGCTCAACCTGCGCTTCTTTCTTGGCCGTGCATCGACGTCACTGAGCGCTGCTTTCGCAAGGTTGTCTGCCTTCTCAATAAGCTCTAAAATAGTGGTTCTGTAAGGTGAGTCGATCCATCAGAGGAGCAACGCCAGGGAACAAAGAGATATACCCACCTAGCTGAGCGCCAGCTTTCACACAAGTCTTCAAGCTGCGCGTTCTTCACGAGGTGAATCTCTTCCGCAGGGCTTCGACACGATGGGCATTCATGCCTGTCACGCAGCGAACGTCGAACACACTATTCAATTATGGATCATATGGTTATCACTTTGCACTTCGAAAAAGGTGCTATGCGCTTCATCTTACCATAGAGCAGAATGAATGACCGCAGTTTAGCATCATCGGCGCGTCGAAGACCTCGCCGCAGATTTGGCAGCTGAATGCGCTATCAAGTTTTCGCAGCCCCGGAGCGTCTGTTTCTGGTGGAAAGTCGGTTGGATCAGAGACATGCTCCATTTAAAATGAGATGGAGAGGTGTGTTACAAGACGGTGACTTGGCACCGTTTGAATATAACCAGGAGTAGAAAGCTTAAGCGAGACGCGCCTCCACGTGAGCGCGGCGCGTAACGTTAGTCACACACTGCGAACGCTTACCAGCGCAAAGAATTCAAAGCATTTTACGACTCGCAAATGGTATACGAAAGGCATTATGGAAAGACTAGACATACGAACAAACGTGATGCGCAGTATGTAACAAGATAACGTGTAAAAGAAAAAAAGCTCCAGAATGTCAAAGGGACAATATAGGTGGTCTATAGAACATCCTTACACACCCGACACAATCCTATAAAGCAGAGGCAATAATCAGACATAGGGTGAGAAGTTAAGAAGGGAGGATACATACTCTTCAGCCTTGTTCAAAGCCTGTACCATCGAAACGACCTCCTTGCGGCGGTTGACGACAAACTCTGATTCCTTCAGAAGCTCATCGAGTACATCCGGCTTGTACAGCTCCTGCAGGAGCTCGCGTTGCAAGTTCTCTTTAGAAAAGCTGACGAGAGTAAGTGAGATCGCCTTCGGTACCATATCAATCATCTCGCGCTTCACAATATTGAAGTACGAATGGATGAGAAGTTCTGTCAGGCACTGATCAGTATTTTGTCGAAAGCCTTGTATGGGTAAAAACGAGGACGTACTGATAACATCCGTCTCCATTGTTTCGCGCTCGCTCAGCGCCGCCTGCGGGCGAATTACCGGAGGAGGCTGTTCCATAACAGAAATAGTCGGAGTCGAAGGACGCGACGAGCCCGCCTATGTTCAATTTTAATGCACGCTTCACCAGAATGCTGAAGCTTACCGAATCCATCACGGGTCCACCCTTTTTCCTCGTCGCAGCTTTGCCGCTTGCAAAGAAGGAGCCGAAGAAACTTGGCTCCTCCTTTTTGGCTTCAACGTCCAGGTCTTTGTTGTTATTGATCGCACCAGGTGCGAGCTTTCCACTCTTTGGGTCAATAGTGGGTGGAGGCGGCTTGTTCAAATTCATGCGGTCTTGAATAATTTGCATCGCCTGTGGAGAATTAAGACCTAACACTGATACAAAAATTTGCGATAGGCATTACCCTATGACCAGAGAGGAAGTCCGGGTGCGTCGTGTTGACATAGCATGCTTGCATCCTAGGGTCGAAGTCAGGAAAGAACTTCTAGATAAGGCGGCTGACGTACGCGACCAAGTCAGAGACGAGCTTATTCGTCGGATTCATAGCATTCTTGAAGAAGTTAACGACAACAGCATTGAAGCGATCTTTCAGTTGGGGGTACCGCCTGAAAGCTTGCTGTAGACATATTCATCAGTGTCAGACAGATGCGCAGGACCCATATGCACTCACAACTTTCGCCAACAGCTGGCCGAGGATGCGAATTAACTCATCGTACACTAGCTGACAGCATTTCAAGGATGGCTCCTCTAGTCGCTTAATCTGCTGTTTCACAATTACCTCGAAGGCAGTGGTGCCGACGAATAGAGACGGCGTTGAACCCTACCGAAGAGTAAGTCAGTTCAATGTAATAGTCGCTGAACTTGAAGACTCAACATACGGAAGAGTTATACAAGATAGTACGAATATCACCGTCCTTCACTTGATCAAATGGATCGATTGACTTCACACCGTTATTAAACAGCTCATGGAACACAAAGCTGATACGGGCACCTCCTGAGAGCTCGTTTACAGACAGATCATTCGTGTTCCCGTCAATGACCGTACGGAACTCCGAGGTAAACTCAGTAATGACTGAAAGCACAACATTACTCGAATTGCCTTCGCCCATTGGTCCTCCCAAAGACTGAAGCTCGGCATTGAACTTGGCCAGCTGTTGTGAGATGCGCTGTTTTATGTCGGGAAGTGTCGCTCGGATGTGGTGCATAAGAATCTGCCGACGCGACAGTTAGCTGTATTCAATTATCAAGTGGACTTCGTATTTACCATGTTGAGTTTACGCGCCAGAAAGGGTGTACCACAGTATGCGCTCTTCCCTTTGTACGATGGATGATTCTCGAAGTACTGACGCTCGGACTCAAGAGCAGCTTGAATGGATCTCGCCTGGTCGATATCACGCTGCCCACGGTTCACGACAGGAACATAGCCCAAGCGAAGAGGGATTACTCGTCCAGCGAGAATGTCTACGACATCCGTACCTTGGTCCCTGAAATGAAGGTAAGTATATATCTTAGATAATACTTCCGGCCACGCACATCAAGTCCACTTTCGTGAGCACACCGATCGTCCTTGTCCCCTCCGGATCGACTTCACGTGCAAGCTTCAGGCCATCCGAGTTTGCCAAATCCGTATTGGCAGCAGTGACAGCAAGGATGATACACGCAGGCTTCGATATGTACTTGAGCAGCATCTCCTTAATCTGTTTCTCGATGTCGCGCGGCTGGTCGCCAACAGGCACGCGTGTGACTCCCGGCAAATCGACGAGCGTGAGCGTCAGTACATTCGGCGAATATATACGTAGGTTGATGGGCACTGGCGAGATGCCTGCATTGCGTCCCGTCTTCGCCTCCGTATCACGAATAATTTCAGCGCGTATCTTGTTGAAATCGTAGAATTTTTCGCCGGGGAGGTGTAGGAACTCGCCCCATTCATTCTTGTTCTCCCCACCTTCTGCGGCACCATTTGGCTGGGCTTTTCAACAGTTCAAAGACAGACAAGACGCAAATGTAGCAGGAGAAACGTACGAGATGCGCCATTTACGGCAGGTGCTTGGCGATTGATGAGTTGTAAGACCTGCACAATGCATAATCAGACAGTATTCAGGAGCCAAATGCCTTTCATACTCACCAGCGGTCTTCGTGTGACGATGCCAGTCCCGCGAGGCAAGAAATCTCGTCCGACAATGTTCTATACGAATGCTTAGCAATTTTGAGTTTAGAGAAGAGCAACCTTGGAGCGCACCTCGAGCACACTACTCTTTCCCGAGCTCTGACTACCAATCACGCATATCTGTGGCAGGTCAATCTGAGTCGCGCTGGTACCAACCGCGCTAAAGACATCCTGAAGCTTGTTTATAACTCCGACAATTTCGAGACCTAAACCAGACGCCATCGTGAAAGGGTGAGTGGGAGGAAGAGACAGAGAATTGCGTGCGCTGCGGAAGATGCTGCAACGCGTCGAGCTGTGGCTTACGTCATCGTCTCACTGCCCAGTGCCCAATTTTGGGGCTTGTAGCGGTCGATGTACAAAAACAATTGCAACAAGTCAATGAAGGATAGCAGAAAACATATATCAGTAGAGCTAAGCTGCAGGTCCACCTGGACCATAAAGAATATCGACACTTCAAGGTTACACACACACACGCACGACCTTCTTCATAATCAAACATTAATCTAACAGAGCCAGCGTCAAGATTGATTCACACGGCAGCGAGCTATTTCATCAGCCTAAGTTCAAACGGAAGATATCGTTGAAGCTAAAGAGAGGAAAGCGCGAGACTACTCAGTGGACTTAAAAAAGGTTGGCTATATGCGTGTTCACGTACACATAGTAGCTACCCTGATCTTGGATGAGCTGGAAAACTTGGCTAAACTGTAGAGGATGCTCTCCATCATCAATCTATACCAAAGAAACGCGTTAGCGGTCCGTCAAGACGCGTCTGGCAGGAGAAGGAACAAGGCGTAGTACGAACTACGAGGAAGCCCATCACGCTAACAAGCAGGTTTGCGACGCTGAGCGATGATGGTTGCGCATCAATGGTCGTGATCTTATGCACCACTTTCGCAAAGGGAAGGGCCTGGCAGAGGAATAGATTTCAGTGATTTGCCAATGTAGTCAAGTCAAGACACTTCACGGTTAATTTCTCCACAATCCCCTGCACGCCTTGAACTTGCGTTCCCTCCCACGTCAACATGGATTCAGGCCGCTTCAGTTACATACGACGCCACAATGAGTCGAAAGTTACGGCTAGATCAATCTCAAGACGAACGTAAAGGGGTCCAAGCTTGCTGCGATCGGCGTCGAAAGTAGAGTAGTAGTACTGCGTGAACTGCTGCGCGATGGCATTGATGTCGGCCATAGTTGACAGCTATGGAGCTGCTTTTAAGAGAGGCGTCAAGGGACACTGAAGGTAGTGGCGAGAGGATAGGGGACAAGAGCAGCATCAGTTGGAACTCCAGTGCATGTTAGACGCGATCCTTATGTAAGCACACGATCAGCATTTCGAAAAGTCAGTCAAGGCCCAAAACACCGTGTCTACTAGACAGCACTCGGATGGCGGCGACAGGCAGTAATGGGCAGCCGCGCCCTAGCATGCGTCGCAAATCCTCCGCGCAAACTCTCTTAAGTTCCTTCAAGTCCAATCCCGCCAACCCTCCCCCGACCGCGCCAGCGACGCAGCTCACCATGCAAATTCCTTCTGCTCTGAACTCAGGGCTCAGCGGCTTCGGCGGCGGCACGGCGACGCCCATCTCGACAACGCAGCGCGAGTGGGATACTCAATCTATGAAGTCGGACTCTGTCACCTCCGCTGCCGCGCCACTAAACCCAGGCGCTGCGAACGGCAGTCCTGCTATACCTCAAGGCACGAGTCTGGAGTCATTGCGCGATCTGACAATGAAAAGGATGATCACATTGACTTATTTGCGCAACGTTCATGAAGGGTACGTGTATCATGCATCCCTATATGCACTCGGCTAAAGGGGCATCTAGTCGAAGCCACTGGTTTAACACCGTCATGATGACACGCGCCGATTTGGACAGGGAATTCAACAATACTCTAATGAAGAAACGGTATGTCCTTCATTCCATCTATGCTATCCGTATAATATTTAACATCTTCATATCAGCACATTCTCCTTCGCCATACTCGGGATGTCACTTTCTGGTGTCTTCGACAATACCAGCTCTAGCGACTTGTTGAAAAGCCTTCTCAACATCCTCACCGAACACGAACAGTCGAAAGAGGAGAATTATAAGCCTAAGATGGTTCTTTCCCTTTCTTCCTGTGATTATTTTTTATTGACTCATTGAAGAATGTACAGCGCTTCTTTAAGTCGAACAAAATGCCGCGACGAGGGACCAATGCAATGAACGATTATGCTATGACCGTGCCCGACGCCGGCGAAACCTCATTCCTCGTAGCACCGCATATAGTTAGCGAATTCATTGTTGCTCCCTCTTTGTTACTAATGATATTCAGCCTTTCCCATTAGACTATCACCAGACACTCCTTTCTCTTCTCGACATACTCTCGGAAGTATACCACAGGCTCTCAAAGATCCTCGGGCCTTCGCCCTTCCCACACACGGGACAATACATGATGGGACCACTCGGAGTACTTACGCCAGCCCCTGGGGTATCATACCTCTTCCAAGGCGCAGAAAGCAACCATTCGCACGATGGCGAGAGCGGCAGCCTTTGGGGAATCGCAAACGCCTCGGGACATACGCCGGGAGGACCTGCGGGTGGTGCACTGATGAGCCCGCCAGCAACATGGTCTCCCGTTCTGGGCGATATGATCCTCAAAATCGACGGCAAGCTGAAAGTGCGTCTCGACGATCAAGTAACCATTTACCTGTCTTCTGACTGTCTCGTACGCAGAAAATCATTGGTCTTCTACTGAAGGAGCTCGATCAAGTTGCTCGAAATGCGATCAAGGAAGAGCTTGCTTCGCTAGACCCTCTGTTACGCAATCAGGCCCTTCCTGACACTGGCAGAGAGCAATATGACTTCGACATCGGCTACTAAATGTCCACGATACCGCAGTATAGCTCCTGCAATGGTTTCTGCTTGCCATCCGTTTTTCTTGCTCTGATTCTGCTTTGTCTACGGGAATTATCACATCATCGAGCTAATTGCATTCTGTACCACTGTACTCTAAGCCTTGTGTACGTTTATTTATTCCTCGCTTTATTGCTCAGCGGTAGAACCGTTGCATGCCTCTTCCCCCGTCCTTATTTGCAGCTATTTATTTGACCCGGGTCTCCGTCCAAAATTGTATGTTCTGCTCGTTCTCTCATAATCGCAGGGTCGCAGCGGGAAACAAAAGTCAGACCAGAGCTTTGGAGCAATATAATCCGAAGTCTCGTTTTTAAGCATATACTGTTAGAACGTGTGAACGTTTCTCCCAGTCAGATACAATCCAGCAACCGTTCTGAGTCCGCACCAGTAATATCAAGAAAAATCAATAGATGTCTGGAGACGATGTTACGTTATTGCAAAACGATAATCTAGAGAGAAAAGCTATAGTTATGGAGGTACCGAAAGGAATACCACGTTGTCAGTGTTTATGTGTATAGTTGGATGGACGAACTCCACTAGTACTAGTACTGTGCATAGCGACGGGTAGCTTGCAACAATTGGGGACTGGAAAAAGGCGGATGGGGTCATGTGCCGGTAAGACGCAGCCTGAATATTAATGAGGGCGGTCCGGGCTTTCTGGCATGGATCCATGTGGATTTAAATTTCTTGACAGTTTTCAAACATCTTCGGAGCCATATAATTATCGATCATGCCACCTGGCAAACAGTGACGCCTGAAGGCAATATAAAAGGTGGGCACATTGAGAGCAGACGAGGTTAGGAGCCCCGACGCCCTTTCGTATTACCTCTCCGTGCACCTGGATTGCATGACTCTGTCTTCAATGTCACACACGATTTGCTCTGGTACTGGCAGCTATCCTAGTTCTCACTCTTGCTCATGCCGCTCGACCGCCGAAAGAACTTTACTCGCCTCTTGTCGGAAAGAAATTTCTTGCGACTGCCTCAAACGAATCGTTCGCACCGTCCCAGTACCCACAATACACTGACACGGTCGGAGGAATCTGGCAATATTTCACTGCCGATCAATGGACTTCAGGCTTCTTCCCAGCGGCGTTATATGAGCTTAACGCTCGGAAATCACTGTGTCCAGATTCTTCGTTTGATACGTCGGTCGATTGGTTGAGCCTAGGAAGACAATGGAGCGAGGCAATCGTACCATTTGAGACCAAGAATTCGCTCCAGCATGATGTTGGATTTGTCAGCTTCCCTTTCCAAGACGAATTGCAGATGTGGGTGCCTTTGAGCCATTCTTGAATGATCCTAGAAGTGGAGAGACTCACAGATAATTCAGCAATCCCCAGGACACTACTGCAATCACCGCTGTTAATAATTTCGCAAATGATCTAGCGGCACGCTTCAGTCCTATCGTCTGATGCACAAGGAGCTGGGATACCTCTGATCCTACTGATTTTCAGGTGGCGCTCTTAAATCTACTGCTTCTCTTCCTGAACCGATTTCTTCGTATGCTTTCAGGTCATAATCGACAATATGATGAACCTTGACGTGCGTAGTATATTAATTATTAGCCGGTGTCACCACGTCCTGATTCGCCTGAAAAACATGTTAGTTGTTATTCATCTCCGCGAGCATAACTGGAAACAATATCCTTCGAGATATCGCTATAAGCCATGCGGACCATACCATGATAAACCATGTACGGCCAGACGGTCCGTCCCTTTCGATTCCTCCCTCTCGTTGACCGCCTCACTCCGAAAATGCCCAAGGTCATCCTTCCATGTAGTCGAATATAACTCGACCACAGGCAACGTCATAGTCAGACGGACGGCTCAAGGATACACTGACAACAGCACGTGGACGCGCGAGCAAGCTTGGGGAATATATGGCTTTGCAACCAGTTAGTGACAGTCTGTCCAAGCTTACGCATTGTACTCACATTCATCTCTCAATGGTTAGTGTATCAGAATACTGGTCTGGAGCGCTATTTGGAAACGTCTAGACGTATGGAGACCTTCTTTTTGAACGCGATGCCTGAGGATGGCATCGTTCCTTGGTAAATCGTCCTATTTGCCGCACAGTTGTCCGGCAAGCATTCATAGATTTCAAGGGATTTTGACGCCACGATCATTCCCCCACCGCGTCCGGCAGATAGTTCAGCTGCCACAATCGCTGCGACCGGACTGCTCCTCCTTTCCCGTATCGAGAACAGCCTGTCACCCCGGAACTCGACGGGTGCACAAATTTGGAGCAATTTCGCAATCTCTGTACGTCAAATTTGAGCCAGTCGATGCTTCGTTGTTAATGTGATAACAGCTTCTGGACAAGATCACGGAGTTGGCCTGGCGTCCTGAATGGCAGAGCCTTCTTGCGAACGGCACTGTCAACGCGCACCAGGTACCACCTGACGAATTGACTGGCATAGTATACGGTATGTCCGCGAAATCGAAGGGTTGTTGGAAGGTACTATAACAGTTGCTGATTCTCTCGCAGGGGATTACTACTTTGTAAAGGTAAGCATTGACCCGGAGGCAGGTCACCAAGTCTCTGAAAGTCCGACGCTCACAATTATTTGAACTCTTTTAGGCTGGGAACGATTTAGTTTCCATGGGTCTTGCAGACTGCTGAGAGTCAGTTCATGCGACATACAATAGGGTGTATAGATACAGGAGATTTGAAACCCGTGACAGTAGTTTCTGACTGTCTGAGAGACGATGGTCGGAATTTCCTCAGGCCGTAAGGAATAGAAATATTTTCTTATGAGAATAGTTTGTGATCATCTGGAGAGTCCGTTACGACGCTGGAGAGACTTTCAATGAGACCAGTCTAAGCTTTGATAGATAATGCAATTCGAACACTGTTAATTGCCCTCATCTTGGAGTAGTAAGGAGCGTAGGCGCAGACAATGAATTGAGAATTGCTCATGGTGGCAGTCAGAAAGAAGGTGCGACGTGTTGTGCGGACTTGCGACGTTGCCGTAAACCACCATGGCGAACACGACCATCCGCGGTGCGACCGCCATTCATGGTCAAAATCCACAAGTACGTGTTTTATTATTATTCATTTCGACGGGCAGCTAAGTACGATTAGTTTTTAGTCGAAACTGTCATCAGGAATCGCATCTATGAATCGCAGTATTGGAAAGAGCATTGCTTTGCGCTCACCGGTGAACATCCTTCCTACATCCTGTCACTAGAAGCTTACACAACAAGCTGCTCAGCCGAAACTCTCATCGACCGTGCTATCGAGCTGAACGCCATAGGCGGTGTATATGGAAACCAAAACCCAACAGAGTTCATGTGCCTGCTCCTCAAGCTCTTGCAAATTCAGCCCGAGAAGGAGATATTAATTGAATACCTGCAGGTAGACGAATTCAAGTGCGTGCTTTGCTTCATTTCTGCTGTGCAGAGTGAGAAATAGCTCACATCCATCTGCCAGGTATTTACGAGCACTGGCGGCGATGTACATTCGGATGACGTTCGGATCAGCGGAGGTATATGAGATCCTCGAGCCTCTCCTCAAAGACTACAGGAAACTACGATTACGACACGTGGGTATGTTCATTCACTCCAGCTAAGATTTCTACACGAGATTGATGGGCAATAAAGGCGGCTATACGCTCACGTACATGGACGAATTTGCGGACCAACTCCTTCGCGAAGAACGCGTGTGTGACATCATCTTACCTCGAATTACTAAGAGGGATGTGTTAGAGGAGAATAGCGAGATTGGTCCTCGGAAGAGTCTGCTGTTGGATGCCATGGAAGGCAAGAGCGACCGAGGGCGCAGTCGAAGTCGCAGCGGGAGTGAGCGGTCGAGGTCAGGCCGGAATCGCAGCGGAAGCGCGAGCATGGAGAGGAGCGAGGGAAGTCGGACGCTAAGCAGACGAAGTGGGTCAGTCTCGGACGCAGGATCACGCTATGTTTCACGAAGTCCTTCACGCTCGCGGTCCGGTTCTCGTTCGCCTTACAGGTCCCGAAGCCGTAGCATTTCGCCCGACCGAATGGATGCAGATTCACCATCTCCAAATAACTAAGCAAAACAGTGGCATTTCGCTAATATATCGAGCAAAATAATTTGTATGTATTAATAGCATGAGTATGAATGTCTAATTATCGACGAGGCTTCTCGAATTCCTCGGTCTTGAACTTGCCTAACTGCTCTGCAATGGCTTTCCATCGATCGTTCACCAAAGGATTTTTTGCGAGTGCAGGCGATGATAGATAACCCCGGTTGCGCCAGTTCATGTACCATTCTACAAAATGGTGAGCAGACCAGTCCGATTTTGCAAAATAAATGGGTAGAATACGCACGTATATCTTGCCGGCGAGACGGTGCAGCATCTAAGCGGTCCATCCTGCCCTTCACACAATCTCGAAGCGACAAAGGATTGTAGTACTTGCAGAATACCGACCCTCCGAGTCTCTCGACAGCTTTGATGGCAGATTGAGACGCGCGTGAAGGTACAATGTGTATCGGCATCTTCAAATGTTCTGCACCCTAAAGACAGACAATGAGCAAGATGAAATTACTGGTCACGAAGGAGCATGCACATCTCCCAAGAGTTTTATGCCATCGTGCACGTTGTGGACGCAGCCACTGAGCAGGAGCTCGCGCGCCGTGATCGGCTTCTCCGGCGATGAAGTAATTCGGCCTTGGTCTATCCAGTGCTGCAGACGATCCAAGTTTATAGGTGCCCAAGTCTTCTCTGTACTATAAGCCAGCATGCGGTCAGCCATGCCAAATAATACGAAAACAGTTCTTGGAGGGCGCACGCACTAGTTGGTGAATCCCTTCTTTGGGAACCGCTTCAAGATGGTCGTTTGTCCTCCTTCAAACCCAAGCCTCGGCTTTCCATTTCCAGAGCGTGCCTTCTGACCCTTGTTACCCTTCCCGGAGGTACCACCGCGTCCAGAGCCGTCACCGCGACCAACGCGCTTTTGCTATAAAACACCATCCGTAGGTAAGGCGCCGAATACGACCTTTTCAAGTAGCTGACGTACGTTTTTCTGCGAACGGTTTGCGGGAAAAAGGTTGAAAAGGTGGATGCGACTGGGTGTCGCTCTGAAGCGTGGCAGCACCATGTCGTTGAGGCAGAGCTCAGTGAGCAGCAGAACACTCCGAATTGCGGCTCAACAAATTGATTATGTAATCGGTTTGAGTCGCATTATTTTCTAAAGAAAGGTAACATGCTCACGCACAAAATAAATATTGCCACGTAAATGTGCCGATACTTCAGACAGAATATATAATTGCAAAATAATTACCAGACAGACAAGAAATACAGGAATAGCAGGTATCCGCGCATCCGACACAACTACCAGACACTTCCACCACTAGTACTACAAGAAAATATCATGATATGTTCCACATACGAGCGTCCAGTCCATCCAAGTCCCAGTCAAACGCGTATGTATGTGTCTCAACAAATTCTACCCATTTCTTGATGACAGGAATCACGAGTTCTTCCCACTCTGGCCTTTTATACCGACCCTCCAGGGGCCGTTTGAAAGGGAAATTTCCTCGTGAGCAACTTTGCCTGTTGCTGCGATGAGAGGGATTTTTTTTTTCGATATATACATCTAGTCAGACGACGCTCGCAGCAAAAGGGGTAAGGAGGGCTCACGATGGGGCCTGTTGAAGGATGTATAGTGCAGTGCGCCGCGCGACTTTTGATGGTGTGCCCGGGTTCGAACGCAATACCTTAGCGCTTGATGAATCCGGTGACGGTACATTTAGGAAATCTTTCTTCAGGTATTGTCCATTGATGACAAGATCTGCGAGCTCTAAATGTACGAGCCGTTCAAGCTTGTGGCTGAATTTGCCCTTTGGTCCGAGATTTAGGAACCCCTCATCAGTATATCACTATTGCTGGTGCCGTTCTGAACGGTTTTTGGGCCACCACCTACGAATTACCTGCTCTTCCGAGGGGGATTCAGGTCTCCACTCGATCAGCCGTTTGTTCAACGTCTTAGTGCGTCCGACTTTCAACTGGATCACATGTGGCTTGTCTGGATCTACAGAAATTAGCTCATTGATGAGAAGTTAGATCATGCTTTAAAGCCTAGAACATGTATACCTCGAATTTCGAAAGCACATGTATAGCCTGGCTCATCCTTAGCGGAAGGCGGCTGAAGCATTTCGACGCGCAGAGCTAATTGCGTGGCGGGATCCAGATATTGGGGTATAAATTCTAAGGACGTGATATGAGTTATCAATGAAATAGTGAAGCAAGGACAAAGGTCTAGCCACCAGAGAATTCCACCATTGCTTGGAGATCTGTGAGTAACATCCAGTGCTCTTGTCCACCTCTTCCATAAACATAGCCTCATGCTTATGGCAGTATTGCAAGTCAGGACCAAGACCACTAACATTCCCCGGAGAATTCGCAGGAGCTTGTCGCCGACAAGGTTATTCGTTACCGAAGCATCGTGCTCGCTCGTTACCTGTCTGCATCACAGCAGGAAAACTCTTCGAGGCCATTGAGTGCATGGCACATGAAGCCGAGCTGTCGCTCACCATGGTTTAGGAAGCTTGGGTGGTTCCAAATTCTTTCGTCCGAAGTCGTTATTAATAGGTCCTTGTCTAGAAGGATTCTTAACATAAACCGGAGCAGAGAATACATGGATGAGTCGAAACGCATTCAGATTCGTGGATTACATTTTCCTCGTGGTCAAAGGCTAGGGCAGCAATGTTGCTGGCTAATGCATTCTACTGTTGGCGTGGATGAGGACGTCAGAGAGCGATGCAAGCTCCATATCCCAGTTCATAGGTCGCTGTCTTCTTTTTCGACACGGAGGTCGGGAAATCAATGATGTCGGTCATCCAGAGGCCAGCGAGATCGTAGTTATTAGCTAAAGGTCATTTACAGTGAGTTAAACCGAGCTTTCTGTCGTATTTATTGGAGAAAAATACAGCGGGTCCAGACGATCAGATGCGATGTTGGAGAATACGTAGAAAGTGAGCCTTGTAGGTAAGAGCCGTCATGCGACACACGTTGTGATTGTTTCTTGCACGAATCATGACATTGATTGTTCGTAAATTTCGTAAGATGCGCAAGACAGTCAAAGCGGATCGCGACCAAGCAGCTCCGAGTCAATGTTCTACTCGGTTTGGCTTTGATCTGGCGCGATTAGAAAGAGGTAAGCATTCGGCATATTCGGAATTAGTGATATATTTCTAGATGAGAGGTACATAATTCTCGTCCGGAATGACAGACCAAACATGATATATCGGCCAGCCAGAAGCGATCAGCGACGCTGCCTTGAATCTTTGATCCAAGTTTTGGTCTTGAAGACCTTTTGGCCGACTTGTTCACGATCATCTCGATCCATTCCAGCTAGTAGGTGGGACCAGAGTTGGGTAGCTTGTCGTTTTGTTTGGATATCAAGCCAAAGAGCGGAACAGAAAGAAATAGTAGATCGACGTGGACGAAGGGATCGACAAGCGCATCGCCACAGACGCGCTCTATCCGAGACCGCTGACTGGCAACGCTAATTTTCACTTCAAGTTCTCCTAGTCTCTTGCTATCTCCGCTATAAATTGGACTAGTCTTTGAATAATAGGCGCATTAAGAGGGCCAGATTTTAGGGGGGGCTTGTGATGTTGGTGACTGCGCGTCGGACGGCGGGATGCAGCGCAGGACCGTCGCGGCCCGTGCACACCTCGAGCGTCCAGCAAGCCCTCAAGCAGATCGAGAGGAAGCCTCGCGCAGAGCCAATCATAAGAAAACCTGTAGAGACTCCTGGAGGAGCTTACAAACATAGGCAAGGAAAGTCGGTCGAGGTTTCAGCGCCGAAGGAGAGCGAAGATTATGGTAAGTGTTATCAGCTTGGCTCTTCACAGGCAGTTTTAATGGCATTTTATCATAGTAAAACGTAACGAAGTTGGCGTACAGCTCCTTTCACGGAAGTTACATTCACAAATTTTTAAGGGAGTAACATTCCCTCCGCCAGATAGAAAATACGTCAATTTAGCTCGTGAGCACCTCGACTCCCATGGCCTTGACCCGACACAAGGCTCCGTATTGCCAAACACCAACTTCACACTTCCGCCTTTGCAGGGAAACTCCATCGACGAGCATTTCTACCGTATAGGCCACGAGGCTGCACATCCATGGCTTGATCTCGCAAAGCAGTTCGCAAATGTTGAGGCACCGCCGAAACCTGAGTTCTGGCACATTCATGCCGGTTGGACGAAGTATTATCATCGGGACGATGGGTCGAGCTACTATGAGCCTGTATCAGCACCGGAAGAGGAGATGTTATCGTTCGACGTCGAGACAATGCCGAATTGTCATCAGTTCGCTGTTCTGGCATGTGCCATGTCCCCTACCCACTGGTACTCCTGGGTGTCTCCTTGGCTCCTCGGAGAGACGGATGATCCGCAACAACTCATACCATTTGGTAACCCTAAGACCCATCGGATAGTGATTGGTCACAACGTATCGTATGACCGGGCGCGAGTCCTCGAGGAATATCGCGTCGAAGGCTCCAATTCACGCTTTTTGGATACTATGTCTCTTCACGTTGCTGTCAAGGGTATCTCTTCACACCAGCGGCCCGCATGGATGAAGTATCGGAAGACCAAGAATGAGGAGAAAGAGCGCAAAGAAGAAGCCGTCGAGGCAGCCAAAGACCTTCTTCGTGAGACGCAGGAGAGACAGTCGGCAGAGTTGGATGCCGTGAAACGTGCGGATTTGCGCCGCCTGCAGCAGGATATTGAAGAGAGTCTGCCGCAGCTGGTGGCGGATGACTCTGATTCTGCCGACGCTGAAGCCTCTTCAAAGCGCTGGGAGGACATCACGTCCGCAAACTCCTTAGCGGACGTGGCCAAGCTTCACTGCGGGATCGAGGTCGGCAAAGAGATTCGGAATGACTTCATGACTCATTCACGGGAGGAAATCCTCGAGGGCGTGCGCGACTACTTAGACTACTGCGCGACGGATGTAGAGATCACACATGCGGTGTACGCGAAGGTCTTTCCGGACTTCTTACAGGCGTGCCCAAGCCCCGTCTCTTTTGCAGGTGTGATGACTATGGGTTCCAGCTTCTTGACCGTGAACGAGCAGTGGGAAGCTTATCTACGGAACGCTGAGGGAATTTACAGAGACCTGAATGAGAAGGTCAAGAAGCGTCTCGTATCTATCGCTGAGCAGG
Source organism: Porodaedalea pini (assembly GCA_002794775.1). Classification (NCBI taxonomy): domain Eukaryota; kingdom Fungi; phylum Basidiomycota; class Agaricomycetes; order Hymenochaetales; family Hymenochaetaceae; genus Porodaedalea; species Porodaedalea pini. Next base: position 105,755 of record NBAY01000027.1, on the reverse strand, counting down.
TACGGTCGCTGATGGACAGCGATCGTTGGAAGGATGACGTTTGGCTCAGCCAGCTTGACTGGACGCCGAAGGTTCCAGGCAAATCGCGAGGTATCGACATCCCAGCCAAACCGAAAGTAAGCATTGGTTTCTACTTTACTTATTGACGCTTGTCTAAAGCTACGTCACAGGCGAAAGCAAAATCAACCCGCAAAAGTTCCTCTATCAAGCCTGCGTGGTTCGAAAGTCTATCGGAGAAAGGACCATTCAACGCATCCGTCAAGAACAATATTCTCCCTCTTCTTTACCGCTTCGCCTACAACGGCCGACCCCTTCTTTACTCCTCGAAAGAAGGTTGGACATACGTAGACAAAAACGGTACAGTCAAACGACCGAACGGCCGTGATGCTCGAGTTCATACGATCATGGGGAAGGCTGTGGGGCTCAAAGAGCTTACGAGTGGACGGCTAAAATGTATCGATCTCAAAACAGCTGAAGCCATAGCGAACGGCGAGGAGAGCGAGAAGCTAGCTAAAAAGATCAATAAACTAGCTGCAGACGTTCTTGCGAAGGAGAAAGAGCTCACAGGTGATCCATGGATAAGTCAACTCAACTGGCGGCGACCTGAGCTTGTGGAAGCGGCCGCTGAGGAAGTTCCAAACCCCGTACTGTGGCCAAAATGGTACTGGGAGCTAGCAAAGCCGAAGAAGGGGATGCCGCCGGGAACGCTCGACCTCACTGTGCGCAGCCGACTCGCGCCATTACTTTTGCGACTCAGTTGGGCAGGGTGGCCTCTCTTTCACTCGCGTGAGCATGGCTGGATTTTCCGCGTTGCGTCCGACGCACGATACGAGACGCGTTCGAAGAAGTTGAGCTTCTATGACCCTGCGGACGCACCGCTGCAGGAAGCGGCGCTGCGCGACGGCTATCAGTTTTACAAGCTTCCGCATAAGGATGGCGAGTCGGCAAATGTTGGAAGCCCCTTCGGGAAGACGTTTGTGAAGTACTCGCAGGATGGGACACTCACGAGCCCGGGGGATGATACCAAAGATGCGCTAGACATGAATGCTCAATGCAGTTACTGGATCAGCTCACGCGACCGGATTCTCAACCAGATGGTGGTGTGGGATGACAAGAAGGTTAGGTTAGGCGTAAAGTCTAGTCAGAAGACAGGGGAAGCAGGAGGAAAGATAGGCATGATTATCCCTCAGGTCATCACGATGGGCGCTGTTACGCGCCGGGCCATCGAGAAGACTTGGCTCACTGCGAGTAACGCCAAGAAGAACCGGGTGGGCTCCGAGCTGAAGGCCATGGTGCGGGCGCCGGCTGGATACGCACTCGTCGGTGCGGACGTCGATTCCGAGGAGCTTTGGATCTCGAGTGCCATGGGTGATGCGCAGTTTGGGTTGCATGGCGCTACGGCACTAGGGTGGATGACGCTTGAGGGTACGAAAGCGGCCGGGACGGACTTGCACTCCAAGACGGCGAGCATCCTTGGTATCTCTCGTGATCAGGCAAAGGTCTTCAACTATTCGCGGATCTACGGGGCAGGCATGCGGCACGCGATTCTTCTCCTTTTACAGTCTAATCCGAACATGCTGCCCGATGTAGCGCAGAAACAGGCGGAGAAGCTTTACGCCTCGACTAAAGGCAAGAACACCCACAGGACAGACATTTTCGGGCGAAAATTCTGGTTCGGCGGGAGCGAAAGCTACGTCTTCAACAAGCTCGAAGAAATCGCGATGTCCGACAAGCCCTTGACACCCGCTCTTGGCTGCGGCGTTACATACGCTCTTTCGAAGGAGTACCTTCCTCCTGGATTCGGAACGGACTATATGACGTCGCGCATTAATTGGGTAGTGCAATCGTCGGGTGTCGACTACTTGCATCTCCTCATCGTGTCCATGGAGCATCTTATCGCAAAGTACGACATCAAGGCGCGCTATCTCATTTCTGTGCACGACGAGCTGCGTTACCTCGTGAAGGAGGAAGACAAATACCGTGCCGCGCTTGCACTCCAGATTGCGAATCTCTGGACTCGCTGCTTGTTCGCGTACAAGCTCGGCATGGATGACCTCCCGCAGGGCGTCGCTTTCTTCTCCGCCGTCGACGTGGACCACGTCCTCCGCAAGGAGGTGGACCTTCCCTGCGTTACTCCGTCCCAGCCGACACCCATCCCACCTGGCGAGTCCCTTAACATCGCAAATGTGCTCGAAAAGACGCACGGGGGCTCGTTGTGGCGAGACGGCCGCCCAATGCAGACCGACGACAGTGCTCCACGCAGCAGCTCGCTCGAGGGTTACACCGTGCCAGATTGCCTTGCTCACCGCGCATCGAGCGCAAATTTCCTGCGTGCACAGGCTACGACGGAGTTCGGCGAGATCAAGCGCCTCGCAGAGCTCGAAACTGGGGAGACTTACAAGGGTGATATCGGCGGTACAAAGAAAAGGAGGAAAATAGCAAAAGCAGTGGGTGCGTCAGAAACTCCTGCTCCTTTGCCTGTGGCGAACTGGCTGGACGCTGAGGCTGAGAGGTACCTAGCATCCTAAGAAGGGTACGCCATGCTTTATGCTGAGACGAGGTTGGATCTAAGTTATTCTTGAATATGCGTTAAACAACATACTGTACAGCTTATAATGTCCTCTGCACTCTTACTGTACTTTAGCTTACTGTAAAACGAATGCAAAGTAATCACGCTTTTCATATTTGACGCGTTCAAGAGCAAAACTCTCAGGCAGTCGTCCGGCTTCATGCGCAATTTGCAAGCATCCATCCATGGCATTAAAGGTAATATTATCTTACAAAAGTTTGAGTATAGCGCAGTCGTGGAGAAAGGAGCGTGTGAAAGAGAAGCGAGGGGGCGAGAAGGTCGATACAGAGCATCCAAAAGTGTGTAGTGTACATGTCAAGCTATGCAGAAGGAGCGGGAATAGAAGTTCGTGGACTGCAGTGAGGAATGAGAAGAGAAGTGGGTAAAGAGCATAGAGTAAAGAGCATAGAACAATCCTCCTCCGCGTGAATCCTAATACAGAATGAATAGCGTCGGAGCTTATGGGCAGGGTCGATAAATAGCAATAGATACGATGCGGAAAGATGATGAGTTCGAAGAGGCGCTGGTTAGAAGCGCGGTAGTTGTGATGTAGTGCATGATAATCTCCACGATGGATCTGATATAAAACAAGCGAAGCCTGCCTAAGAGAGGAACGCAACCTCCGTGAGGCGGCGACTCTCTTCGTCCTCGATGTGTTCGAGCTCCGCACACACACTGCCGATGCGACGAATTCGGATAGGCGGGTGTTGCGGTGCGAGCGTGCTCGTATCCGACTCTGCGATCGAGGCAGAGTCGGAGCTGGAACAGTTCGAAGCGGCGCATGGGGAGAGCGGCAAGTGCGATGTCGTCGGTGAATACGGGGACATCGTCTTCTCGTCGCCGGAGTCGCATATGTACTCCTTTTCTTGTGCATCCTTGAAAAACTCTCCGTCCTAAACAAATTCAGGGTATATTAAGTCGCGTGTCCCGAGGAATAGGTTTCAGGCGTTGATCTACCTCGTCGAAAATCAGAAGGTCCTTCAGCTTCCCCGCGTCACCGTTGATGTGCTTCTCAGATGATACAATCGTTATGGCATCCTCGTCCTCGTCCTCGTCCTCGTCGCAGTACGGAGCTCCATATTTGACGCTCTGCTTGAGAAATCCGCATGATTTCAAGGCCTGCGCTCGACGTCGCTGTATTTCGACGGGTGTAAACGATGCAGTGTTCGATCGTGTGCTCGACGATGCCGAGTCGGAGCTAACGATGAGTTTCTTTAAGCGCTTGAAGACGGAGGATTGTGAGGATGTTCGCCCTCGAGGAGCAGTGGCGAAGCTAGAGGTTTCTCTTAGCATTTGCATGAGAAGCAGGGACTGGAGTAATGCACTTACCGGCCGTATTCGAAAGATCTAGAGGAGCTCATGGTAAAAGAGGAAGGACGAAGCTACAGAGTTGAATTGGAAAGCAAAGTTGACAGCAGAGTAGAAATAGAGGAGACAATGGGGTAGCTCAAGTGCCCCTCGGGTCGGTGGATTTTTATATCATAGTCTGTGAAAACGCTCCAAGGGTATGGTCCCTGAAGGAAACGGTGACCGTTGGTTTCGGTGTTCGGAGCGCTCGCCAATCAAAGAAACGCCGCCCTCACAGCCTCAACCTGAGACAGTGAGAGCCCTTCCGTTCCACCGCGTGCATAATCACTGCGCGCGCTCGAAGTGTCACTATAAATCTCGAGATACCGTAGCTTGCAACTGGACCCGCTGTGTTCCTGCCTTCTTGCCATTTTCTTCCCCCGACTCGGAAACGCGTCCTGCATCGAAGTCACGGAGAACGCTTTCTTGGGGTTTCTCCTAGTCCTTGGCTCAGAAATCTACGGTATAAGCGCCCAACTACTAGCCGTATGCAGTTTCGGCTCTGATCTGTCCTTTTTATACGGACGAACCACGTTTCAAGCGGAGGGAATCAGATCAACAAACAGATGGTACCGGCGCCGATCATTATGTCCAAAAGGAGTATCGAGCATGGCCACACAAATCATCCGCGAGAGCCAGTCATCCGCGAGAGCGTGCAGCTGAAGCCTGAGAGTAAACAATATAGAGGCACTCTCCATTTTAGCTGAGCAAGTCGAAAGTATCATATAAAGAAAGGAGGACAGTTCCAATGATAGCCATTACTTTTATCTGCCTCAAACAGCATTCACTGTACGTCTTCCGTTACGATTAATATTGACACTCTTTAAATCACGGTGATAGATCATCACGAAGCTTAACATGTTATTAGCACTGCATATGCAGAGTTCCATCATCGCTCGCCAACTTCAGCGCTTGGCGGCGGTCTGCGATGTAAATATACGGAGATACAATCTCAAATTCTTAAGCGCTTGACGATGCAGGTAGCGAAAATTTTGGGTTTCAGTTTCGTCGGATGATACACTGACGCTCATGAAGGGACAATAAGATGTACTTCATTCGCGTAAGTACATTCCTGCAATTTTGTTGGTCCTTCCAGGGATGAGGACAGACTCGTCCGGAAGAATATCATAGAGTGTAGGTGCACAGTGAAGCTAACGTCACTATATAGTATATGTGCCAAAGGTTTACGGTGCATGAGTCTCAGGCTCAACCTCTGTATACAAGGGATCCGTATCTCACATTCGGCAAGGACTATCGCCAAGGCTATATTCCTTTTCTCCCACCGCTCATGCGGTCGACTCGTGCAGACCCCCTCCTTGCCGGCGGGGAAGCTTTATTCTCCAGCATAACGTACCCTGAAATACAAGTATGGGCATGTTTATCAATAGCTTAATGTCATGCCACACAAGAGGTCATGGAAGCGAAACCTACAAATCGGACTAAAAGAATGTTTAAAGACACTCTAAGTAGGCAGGGTACGAAATCCCCTGCTCCTCAGACTCATCGACCATTCTTCTAGCATCAAAGAAATTCGCTACCGCGAGATGACTGCCATTAGTATTGGTCTCAATCAAATTGCAGAAATGATTCCACACATGCCGGTGACGTCGAGTTATGTTTATTGAAACACCACGGACGAGGCTAAATTCTGGACTAATATCATTGGCAGAGTACGAAGGCCTTCATTCGGATCGCTATCAGAGTAAGGTACAGTACATATGTTTGGACGGCGTTCGAAAGGAGAGACTTCTGTTCCTCGGGGAAAAAATAGCACCAAACAACGATCGTTCAATTGCAAAAGGCTTTGCTCACTTACAGCATTACAAACAATCTCTCTCACCCTTGCTAGTCTCGAACGGGCGAAGTTTGCGAGCTCCAGAGGAATGCTCTACCTGTCCCTACAGAACGACCAAGGCAACGAGCTTTTCGTTAGGACGCCACACAACTTTGCGACGAAAAACAAAGTTGCTTTGCACACCCGACTAACCACTGGCATTCTGTTCTACAAGTTCTTTGTGTAGACACGAGGTACACTACTAGTGACTAAAATTGGAAGACAAAAAGAAAGAAAAAAAAAGTGTAGTTATATTGCTTGATGGATGGTGTGGAGTTATGTTGATATTGCACGATGTGAGGCAGAAGAGAAACAGAGGACAAAATGTAAGAAGAGTTCGGCGACGATGGGAAAATGGTAAAAATGTAATAAAGTAGAACAATATGCGGGATTTTATAGGTGGACACACAAATAAAGCACAGCAATGCATGGCGGTCGCCCAATCGCATGAGCCGCCCTCGACGATCTCAATGTGAATGACTCGTGCTCGTCGACGGTCATGTCCATTTCGAATGAAAGGAGCGCCATGCGGACCAAGAGAAGAGTTAAAGAGGACAGAGAAGACCAAGAGAACATCGTCATCACGGTTTACGGAACTCGCACAGCACGGTATAAATCGTGTTGAACGCAGTGTAAATCTCCTCTCTGACCTTTGAGGCGAGAGAAGGGTGTTAGTGAAAGACCCGACAACAATGATGAGAGGCTAATGGCGAAAAAATGTGAGGTCAATTTACCTTGGCGCCGGTGAGCACGATCTTGCCAGAGACGAAGATCAGCAATACGACCTTCGGCTTGATCATGCGATATATGAGACCCGGGAATAGCTGCTAATGTTCAGTTCATTGTCCTCAAGACAATGATAAGTACACGAACCTCAGGTTCATAGCTACTGAACTGTCCGTGGCTGTATGCAAGACCCTCCAAGCGAATGGGAAATTTGACATCACAACTGCCCACGATGTTCTGAATTTTGAATTCAGAGAACTTGGCGTCGAAGCCAAGCTTCTGCACGATACGAGCATACTTGCGAGACGCTAGCCGCGAGTCATCCTCGGACTTGGCACCCGTAACGACCATCTTGCCCGATGCGAAGATGAGTGCGGTCGTCTTCGGGTCGCGGATACGCATGATGACAGCTGCAAAACGCTGGTGATGTGCAAGGGAAGCACAGGCACCTAGCGGGTGAGGATACTTAAAAGACTAACCTTAGGATTGTATTCCGCATTGCGTGCGTGCAAAGCAATGGTCTTCAGGTCCAACCGGCAGTCAAGGTTCACAGTCGCGACGATGTTTTGAAGAGTAGGGATGAATGCCTTCGACGGCAGTAATGTGCTGCTGCTCAAGCGTGAGCGGAGCAGGTGTTGCGGGTGCGGCAGGCTGGGCCGGAGGGGTCGTGGACGATGACGGGCCAGCCACAGAGTTGACTTGCGTTTGTGGTTTGACTGGATACGCCGGCTGAGCCATCGGCTGCATAGGGGGAAGAGCATATCCGCCCGGTAGAGAGACGTTCGATGGGCCAGGAAGAGCAATATTTGAGCCGTTCGGCTGCGCACCTGCCGACTGAGCCTGCTGCTGCTGCTGCTGTTGCTGTTGTTGAGCATGAAGTTGCGCAGCCTGCTGAGCCTGAAGATGCTGCTGGACGTATTGGCTTTGTTGCGGCTGCGAGCGACCAAAGGCAACGGGGCGAGATGGCAAAGACATGACGGACAGCGGCAAGAAAGGCGGCGGCGGCGAGGACGACGAGCGGTGATAAAAAAAGAAGAAAAATTAAAATGGGCACGTGGCTGTGCTTGAACGGAGCGTGAAACGGGGAGTTGTTCAAGTTGCGAACGCCGTCCTTATATACCTTCTGAGTTTTAAACTCCGACAGATTACATAATGATCGACGTGGCTCCTTTGTGACTCATTTTCTTCAACTTTCTTTCAACGGCAAGTCAACAACTGCCACCCCTCCTCAGATGAAAGCTCGGTTATATCTACACTAGAACTGTTCAGGATTTTTTTTTTAAACAATTTATGCCTGTCGAAAAATGGGTCGTAATCGTCTCAGCGAAAATTTCAAGGACACAATCCGCCAACCGCTGAATCCTGATCCCATCAAGTAGCTCTTCTTCATTCATTTGTGCTGGCGAACCGGACCTGTGCCGTAGATCACTGCGAAGATGATGGGACACTTACTCTGGAAACGAACACCTTTCTTTGGGCTACTCCGCAGTCGATGCCAACATTTTTAGCATACCTATTATAGCACAAGTATGAAATACAAGACATTCGTACCCTTCTTCTAGATAACACAATACATATCTAGGCATACAAGGCCTTGGTCTATGCTGGAGGTGCAGTCTGCGCGACGCATTTCCCAATGCTAGGATTGATCTTCCTCGAAGGATCCATGAAGAACTTGAGTTCCTCACCTGAAATTTTAGCTCGCCGCTGAAAAAAGAATATATTCAACTCGAAATAAAGAGTTTATCCATGAAGAAAAACAAACATACGTCCTGGAACTCCTTAACAAAATTCTGCAGCAACTCGATGCACCTGGCCTTCAGTTGTCCAGTTAAAAGTGTGCCCACTTTGTAGTCCTGTATAACTTTGCGTCAATGTAGCGCTTTCAATAATAGATTGCCACACACGTCATATATTTTCTGGAGCTCCGTATCGTCGTCCAAGAAGAAGCTGAGATACTGATAGCTGACGTCCACGTCCGGATTGCCTCCCAGTCGCCTGTGTTCCTCCTCTGTTTCTTGCCCGCCAGAAAACCCATGCTTGTTAATTTTCTTCTTAATCTCGTTCGGCTTGTCTGTCATGTAAATGCTTGAGTTTGGGTCGGACGCGCTCATCTTCGTCTGCGGCCCCTGTAGCGCGGGGAAGAACTTGGAGTGAAGGAGCGTCGGTTTGGGGTATTTGAGCTTAACGGCAACGTCACGCGTGAGGCGGAAGTACGGGTCTTGATCGATCGCGCAGGGAATTAGTGCAGGTACGTTGGTGATCTCGCCGAAAATCTGCGGGAACGAGTTCGAGAACGATGGTGCCGCCTGGATGGCGGCGAAGTGAATTTTGCCAATGTTGTCGCTGTGTGGTACAAGGTGTAAATCTAACGAAATGAAAAGAGTAATAAACAATATGCGCACGAATCATTGAAACCAAATGTCGCTTTCGCTTGGTTTATTGTAATCTGGCGCGAGATTTTCGAAACGTTCTTGTAGAATGCTCCGCCGACATAATCGAAGTCGCTGAAGATGAAGGTCTTTTCGGGTTTGAATCCGACAGCGATGATATCCCTTGCATTTTGTTGTGCAAATTTGTACGTCTGTTCGACCTTGAGCTCGTGCTTGAAGAGGAACTTCTCATCGTCTATTTCAAATCAGACCATGACAGAACAAGATCTGATAAGAGACCCACCCGTCAGCTGTATCACTAGCGGCACATCGAATACATCTTGCAACCATCTAACAGCATCGATGAGTTTGACGCAGGAAGATGATGTGTGCGCATACACTCACTGCGTGAAAACGAACGGGATCATATGTCCCAGATGCATGCTATCACTGCTCGGCCCCCGCCCAGTATACAAGAAAAACGGCTTTCCCTGCTCATACCGATCAAGGATCTTGTCAAACTCCCTGATTACCCTCTCAGAACTCCGTTCAGCATCGATACGCATCGTGGCACTCACCGATGCGAGAAGAAGCTCCCGCGCCGCAGGAGTGGATGCGGGCGCCTGCCCGTGAGCCGCTCAAAGCGCTCAAGGAGTGCGTCGTCGACGCGCCGCGTGCCAAACTGCTGAACGAGCTTGTCATAATCGATTGCGGATTGTTTGCCGTCTGTCGAGACGGAACCCTGCACGTCCCACGGCGTCACGACCTGCTCGTGCGCACCCTCGATCGGCTTTGCAGACTCGATCACAGGTCCGCTCGACGGGACTCCTGGAGCTATGGTGCTGTGAAGGCAGTAGATTAGAGAGAAACGAGAGCAACAGGCAGCGTAACACACACGTCTGGGCGACGTTGCCGTCTGCTAGTGCAATCCCCGCCACGCCTTGCGAAAACTCAGATATTGAGGGAGTCTCTCTTTGAGAGGCCATTGCTTTGATTGCGCGCTGGAGACAATTCGAAAAGAGCGTGGTCACAGATGATCAACCAGACGTCCAGCTGGCAGTCTAAACAGTTAATAGATTGCTCAAGAATTGCACCTGGAGGATGAGTCACTGGAGGTAATAAAGATATGTACTTGTACAGTATTTTTTTTACACGTGCGGGAATTGAACTCGCGATGAATAATATTAATATTAATACAAATTTAGTACACAATACTGAATTTAAACGTCATTGCGCCGCCAACCGAGCAATATTAATGCATTGAAGAAAGGTAGTTGCATCCTGATAACAATACAGACATGCTCTACAGGGTAAGAATATGCTTTGCATGTGACTCATCGTCACCCATAATACAAAGCGACAACTTTCCCGCTGTCGTATACAAGAAACAGTCTTCCCAGAATTGCATCAAGGGAGATCGAGTAATTCTGCCTATCGCCGGATTCGAGTTCCACCGACCACCTATTGGGAGAAGAGGCGTATAAGCCTGAATCTATGTTCGATGATTCTGCGCATACGGATAGAGAAATCAGCGATTCCAATCCCTTGGACTTGGAGTGCACAATGTTGCCCCTTTACCTAAGCCAGAAAACCATACTGTGCAGACATATGCGAATTCGGGGGCCAAAGATGAGGCACCCGGTGAGTCGCTGCGTGTGCGTTCCACGTGCATGCTATCCTGAACCCCCAGCGGTCCAAAGTCGAGCATCTGACTCTTCAATGTCCTGCATGGCCATGAAGAGAGTCGTGCACGAGACAGGAGAACAGACTCATCTTAATCTATGCCAGGGTGGCTAGAACAGAAGTGGCTGAGTTCTTGCAACCGAGACGTCAATATTAGGGCCGGTTTCTGCGTAGCAAAGGATATAGCAATGCAATCAGGACAGTGTCGAAACTCTTTCGATATCATATATCTGCGGGACGGGTGCATCAATGGAGGTCATAAAAGGTAGAAGTTGTGATGCTTGATAGATATGCTCGTGCAGGATTCCCAAGCCCGAATCAATGTTCAGGATCAAACATGTGCCCCTGGGGGAAAGATCAGTTTGTTATTAATACATATCGAAAAGAGAGGACTCACGAAAGGCTGCATGCCTTGACGAAGGCCCTTCATTAGTATTGTGCGTGAGCAAACCATTATTAGGACAGACACAGAATCCGGGAAGATAATACGCCGTTTTGTATCACCTTGTTCGGCACTGGACGTCTGGAACATGCAAAAAGAAAAAATGACAACACCCAAGAACACCTCGAAGCTCAAGACCTCTAGCGAAGACTTATACATGACAGAGCTGCGAAAACAAGTAACACACCGGAAACTGGAAGAAAGCCAGTACATCATGTGATCCAAGGTGAAATTGAGCGAATAAATACATGAAATGGGTACAATTCTCCCAACCCAAAGGAAGCGCAAGCTGTGGTCTTCGGCAAAGATAATTATCCGTAATGAAGTGCAATAATCCTACCGGTCTGGTACACAAGAAAAAGCCTCCCATGCACTTCGTCGAGAGACAAAGACACCAAGCCATTTTGATCGTCGGTGTCTATTTCCACAGGATCGCCATTCATTAGAAGGGGTGTACACACTTGGATACCATCCTGCAGTAGCTGCCTGTTCTCGGAAGATGAATAGGAGAATCTGGCAATCCGTACATTTATGATCGGACCACGTCCCGTCGAGTCTCCTTCCTTCGTCCAGGCTAAAGCACCGTACCTCACGCAATACGCCTTTGATTGAGAAATCGGATAACGAGTTGGGCCGTCGCGTGCAAATGAAAAAACAGCCTCTAAGTGGGAAATGGCAGCGTCGGGGGCCGATGGTGGAAAGTCAATATACACGTTTCCTCGAAGTGGAGCCGGCTCATCATCGGGTATCTCGGGATTGAGGCGAGCTAAGAATGGCCTTGAGCACGGTGAAGGGGCTTTAGCACCTGAAAATGTGTTCCAAGGCGTCTGGAAGGCTGTCTCGTGTACAGCAGGAGACGAGAGGCTATTCTGTGAGACATCAGCTCCGTAGGAGATAGGGTAATATTGAATTGGGGAGAGCAACGGGATGGTATCGATGTCGTAAGTCTCCGGGGTGAGTACGTCGATAGAGGTCATGAAAGGCAAAAATTGCGAAGCATGGTAAATGTACTGGTGCAAGGTACCTCGCCCCGTGTCGACAGTCAAAATTAGACGTTCATTCTGCGCATCCCATGTACAAACGTAGACTTTAATAAATGTGACGAATCTAGAGCCCGGGCTCAAAGATGCCTAGAAGAATTATATATTTTCGATGTCATGAATGAAAGCACGATGTAAATACTCACCACAGGCACTATGCCGGTATTAATGAACGCGGCTTTCCGTTCATTCCAGTCCAAGACAACAAACAGTAGGACCTTCTTTCCGATGTAAACCTGGCAGAGGCGTCTTTCTTGGGCATCCAGAATAAACCCCCCTCGAGGTTCTATTCGAAAGCCAAATCTGAGATGTGTGGCGAACTCGCGGAAAGAAATGACCTCTTCAAAGCAATCTGCCCTATCTTCCCCCGTCAAATCGGAGTCAATCTGTTCGAAATCGACCTTCATGAGTCTAATCTGATAGATTTTACGATCTCCCATTGTGGCATTATTGTGGGTAAGGAAGTAGAATGTTTTATTTGCGAGATCGATCCCATAAGAGAAGATGGACGGTAGAAGAGACCTTTCCTGAAGCTCGACGTAAAATTCGGCAAGCTTGTTTCCTCGAACAACATCCCAAAGAATCAAAGACACGTGGCCCAACAGCATCACCACGATATCAGACGTGATTGGTAGAATCCTTGTGACCGCCTGAGCCGATTGTGTGATGCGACTGTCATCCTCATTAAGGTAGACGAAAGTTAAACTCGACAAGCTGATGTCACATCACTGTCACGGACCCTGAACCCCTCACTTACCCCATTAGGAAGGACCCTAGCGGCCAAAATCGCGAGGTCAAATTTTTGAAAAGTTTTGTTAGCTGTTGTAAAATGAGAAATACATTTGTTATATTCCATGAGCCTCCATCTCTGTCATAAATCTATCTGGTAGTGTTCTGTGGCCATGGTATTTTTTGTTTGCCCACTGTGCCTGTTTCCCATTCAATCCATGACGGTAACAATCCATGAACCGCGCTGAGCGGTTAGCAAAGCTAAATAAATATCAATGTCTTGAACTGGTAATTGGTAAATAAACAAAAACACACCGTTTAAATAGTTCCAAAGGGATTTGGTCAAGGCAAATTTTTATGTTCTGCTCCATCTCCTTTTCATTATTAGGTCTATCCTTCATCCGATAATAATATTTTGCCTGTCCCCAGCACTGTTCAATAAAATTCAGCTCACAATGGAATTTTGGATAAAAAATAGCCTTGTGGCCACGTGATTCGATAAGCTCTTCAAGTGCGGATTTCTGTGCATGGAAGTCAGGCTCATTGAATAAAATTCGCCGACAGCAGCATCGTGCATTTGGACTGGTATCCATGCACTTGAAGTTCTTGCATTCCGAGTTTAAGCGATCCACATTGTAACCTCGCTCCTGAAGAATTTGAGCTGTTCCTTTAAATCTCCCATCAGGAAAATAAAAGGATTGCAGAGTGCCGTCTTTGTGATGACCAGGACGCATTCCAGGAGCTACTGGTGCTTTCTTGCTATTCCAATAGCAGGGATTTTTTGGCATATGTCGTGCAGACAGAGCATCAGCTGAGCGCTTTTGATGAGTTGTAGCATTGTCAAATGCAAAGAGGGCAGTGCAATTCAGAAAACGATCCTCAAAAATTGTAATGGCATCGTCAACTTGCTTGATGATATCTTCATGTTGGAAGTAGCCCTCACGGTTTTTACCTGCTCTGAAATAAACACGAGCCTCTCGAGTGCTACAGAATCCAATTATCAATAAATGTACAAGCAAAGTGCTGAAAATACATACCCATCTGCGGATTTCAACCATCCTGCCTCAGTGTTAGGCGGGAGTCCGGGAGACGACTCGGACTGGGCAGGCCTCGGCTGACTGTCGTCTGGGACGTGCTATACTCGAGCGTAGGCTCGGGACACGCTTACTCAGGCTAGGTCGTCGCAGAGGTAAGAGGAGTAATACACATCTAAACTAATACAAGGGGAACGAGTCTCACCTAGGTCGTCGCAGAGGTAAGAGGAAAAGCAGAACAAGGAGTTCATGCGATTCCTGAGACCTTATATAGCGACGACCCTGGGACTATATTACTTAACATTACATAACGAGCGGGAATGGAACGAATGAAGGTCGCGTGAAAGGAGTGTGGGAAATGATTGGAAAGATGATTAACTATAATGAAAAAGGAGCGGTTAAAAGGAAAAGAAATGGTAAAGGGAGAATAAAGGAAAAGGCGAAGGTTCGAGTTCTGACATTACCCCCCCTTCAAGGTTGGGCGTCCCGACCAACCAAGATCGCGGTCGTCTGGCTCGGTGTCGATGAAGAGCGGGCGGAGTCGTGAGCGAGGGATGTCGAGTTTGCGAGGAGCACCAGGGTGTTTGAGGTAAAACTCAGCGATCGCCTCCTTTGCGTTCTCGCCAAAGTCCTTCTCTGGTTGCCAGGTCGGTTCGTTGTACCCGACCCACTTGACGAGGTATTGTAGTTTACCTCGGTGCAGTCGTGAGTCGATGACCTCCTCGACCTCGTACTCCTCCTCGTTGTCGACGATGTTTGGCGGTGGCGGCGGCGGTTGCTTCTGGCTTTCAAAGGACGGTTCGACGGCGGGTTTCAACAGGGCTTCATTGAAGACAGGGTGGACCTTTTTCCATCGCTTTGGGAGTTTGAGCTTGTACGCGCTCGCTCCTACTTTGTCGACGACGTCAAAGGGGCCGTACCATTTGTCTGCGAGTTTCTTTGTCGGCGAGTCCGTGCTGATGTTTCGCCCGTCAAGAAAGACCTTGTCTCCAGCCCTGTACTCCACTGAAGCTCCTGCTGTCCGGTCATGGTAGCGCTTCATGTCTTCTGCTGCCTTGACTAGGTTGTCCTTAGCAACGCGATGAGTCTCCTTGATGTGCTTTGCGAATTCTTCCGCTGACATGTTAGCAGATGAGGTTCGCGTCGTGTCGAAGCTCAAGGGGTGACGTCCTGTGTTCGCGTAGAAAGGGGACATCTTCGTTGCTGAGTGTTCGCGGTTGTTGTATGCGAACTCTGCGAGGGGGAGCCAGTCCTTCCAGTCCGATTGCCGATGGTTAACGAAGAGTCGAAGGTACTGTTCGAGCTCTTGGTTGACGCGTTCCGTTTGACCATCCGTCTGTGGATGGTACGCTGTCGACGGGTTGCCTTCAATGTGCAGAAGTCTGTACAGCTCCTTCATCATCGACGCATCGAACTGCGTGCCTCGGTCGTGGATGATCTTCTTCGGCAGGCCATGGAGGCGGAAGACATGGTCGCGGTACAGTTGGGCCATGCCTTCTGCTGACAGCTTCGTCGTCGTCGGGACCGCGTGCATCTGCTTCGAGAACCTATCCACGAAGACACAGATTGCGTTGTGCCCCTTGGAGTCTGGGAGTTCTCCGATGAGGTCGACCGTGACGATTTCCCATGGGCCTTCCGGGACCGTGTTTGGGTGAAGTGGCCTTGATCTCGATGTTCTCAGAGCCTTCGTCCGCTGGCAACGGTCGCATCCTCGGACGTAGGTTCGAACGTCGGAGAACATCGACGCCCACCAGAAGTCTCGACGTACCAGTTCGACCGTTTTTGACGATCCGGGATGTCCTGCCAGGGTCGAGTCGTGGCATTCCCGTAAAATTGCTTCCTTCATCGTCGACGGCACGTACACCTTGCCTTTCATCCGCCACAACCCGTCGACCTTCACCATATTCGTCGGCCTCTCCGACTCGTCTTGCGCTCTCTGCGCGTCACCCACTCGTTCCAACACTTCCTCACGCGACGTCCTCACCACTCCACGGTTCAGCCACTTGTCCTTGATGAACACAACGTCATCGTTGTCATCTTTTCCCTCATCGTAGCCTGCCTTGCGTGACAGTAGGTCCGCCTTGCCCATCGTCTTCCCCGACTTGTGCTCGAGGTGGAAGTCGAATTCCTCGAGTTCTGTCCGCCAGCGAGCTTGTCGATAGCTCAATTTCTGTGCCGACCTGAAGTAGGTGAGGTTGGCATGGTCGGACCAGATCTCGATCTTGTGGCGAGCGCCCAGGAGGTATTGACGCCATTCCTTGAGTGCTGAGACGATTGCGAGCATCTCCTTGTCGTAGATCTCGTAGTTTCGTTCGGCCGGTAGGAGCGCTTCTGACCTATAGGCGACTACCCTCCACTTGCCTTCCTGTTTCTGCAATAGTACGCCTCCGAGTGCGAAGTTCGACGAGTCCGCCTCAACGCGGAAAGGGCCCTCGTCGTTAGCGATGACCAGGACTGGAGGTGAGCAGAGACGTCGTCTCAGCTCCTCGAACGCCTCCTGCTGTTCGGTCTCCCATACCCAGTCCTTCTTGCCCGTCAGCGACGTTAGCGGATGGACCACCTTGCTGTAGTCCTTGATGAACCGTCGTAGCCAATTACCCATGCCGAGGAACTGTTGTAGCTCCTTGAGGTTTCGTGGGACAGGCCAGTTCGCAATCGCCTCCGTCTTTGCCGGGTCCGCCTTGATCTCGCCGTTGCCGATGATGTGACCGAGATACTTAACGACCTTGGCATCGAATTCGCACTTCTCCGGTTTCAAGTACAGGCCGTTTTCCCGGAGGATCTGAAGTACGCGCCTCGACGTGTCGATGTGTTCCTCAATGGTTTCTGAGAGGATCAGTATGTCGTCGAGGTATACGATAATCAAGTTTGCGTAGATCAGTTCCTTGAAGATGTGGTTGACGAACGCTTGAAACGTCGCCGGCGCATTGCAAAGACCGAAGAACATGACTGTTGGCTCGAAGAGGCCCATGTTCGTGCGAAATGCCGCCTTCCACTCGTCGCCTTCGCGGATCCGGACGTTGTAGTACCCCCAGCGAAGGTCAAGCTTAGTGATGTACTTCGCCTTCTTGACCTTATCAACAAGTTCGTCGATGAGAGGGAGGGGGTACTTATTCTTGATCGTGCCGTCGTTGAGTTTGCGGTAATCCTGGATCGGGCGTAGCGATTTGTCGGCCTTCTTTATGAAGAAGAAAGGCGACGCCATGGGCGATATCGACCGTCGGATGCGACCTGACTTTAGATTTTCATCGAGGAAGTCCTTGAGCGACTGCTGCTCAGTTGGCGTGAGCGGGTAGATCTTACAGTCGCTTGGTTTGAAGTCGGGCTTCAAGTCGATAACGTGGTCCCAGGGGCGATGTTCTGGTAGCTTTTCAAAACCTTTTTCGCTAAACACATCGGCGTAGTCGTTGAGGTATGCGGGCCAGGACGTCTTGTCTATTCGCACCTCTCTCACCCTCTTCGTCTCTTCCACTGCTCTCCACACCTTCCGCATGCCTTCTTCCACGTCCCTCTCCACCACACATTCACTCGGGCAACGCGTAAAGTCGAGTGTTCCCGTTTTCCAGTCGACTTCTGGGTTGTGTCGACGAAGCCAGTCGTACCCTAGAAAGATGTTGGACGATGCCAGTGAGGTCACCGCCAGGACGATCCGTTCTTTATGGTGACCGATCGTAAGTTCGACGTCGACGTACTCCTCGATCAATCCGGCTTCGTTGTGTGTGCCGTCAGCATTGAGTACCGCAAGGGGTCGGATATAACGCTTCGTCTCCAGTCCATACCGTTCGACGAACCTTACGTCAATGCACGATCCCGTACATCCCGAATCTACGAGTGCGTGTGCGTCCACCTCCCTCACTTCACCTTCCACGCTGTGTCCGACGTTCAGGAGAAGGTCCAGCTGGCGTCCACCAGTTCCTCTCATGAACAGCTGCTCATACTCTTCCCTTTCTTTCACACCGGTAGAGACTTCGTGATCGGGAAAACCATCGACGTTGTTCGCATCTACGTATTGTACAAACGGTTGGTTATATTTTAGCGGATCCGGATTCGAAGTCTCTTGTTCTTCTTGGTCAGTCGCCCCGATGGCTACGCCTGACCACTCGCAAAACCCTGCGAGTCGACGACCTCTTCGTCATTTTCTTCTTCCTCCACATAGTCCTCCACCGTCGACCTCCGAGTGTCTACGACTTCCTCGAAGGCTGATTCCTTCATCGCGCCGAGTTCGTCCGCGAGGATGCGGCGTTCGCCTGGTGCCATTAGTTCCAGCATGCGCTGGATGATCGGCTTCCCCTGCGGGCACTTGTCCTTGAAATGGCCCAGCCCGCCGCAGATCCAGCACGCGCGTCGTCGTTGCGCCTCGTTCATTGAGACGTCCATCGGTTGACCAGCGCCTCCGAAAGTGACGCCGGTCGCGTCGCGTCTGTCGACGTGAGGGGCCGCTACCTGACGGCGAGCCGGGGGTCCTTGTTGTTGCGGCGGGCGAGGCTGAGGTATGAACGGGCGGCCTCGTTGGATCGCGCGGATCTGTTGTTCGCCGCGATCGATCTCGATAGCCTTGTTTTTCCAGTCTTCGTACTTTGTCGGGACCGGTGTTGATCTCAGGACTCCACGCACTACTTCGATGTTCATCGCGCGTTTGAGACGATCGCAGATGATGCCGTCGTCCTTCAGTTCTGCACGCTTGATGATGACGTCGAGCTGTTGGAAGAACTTATCTGCGGTGAGGTCCTTTTGAACTTTCTCCCGGAACTCCTTCAGCGCCGCTTCCTTGCGATTCGGGTCGTCGAACGAGGCGTCGAGTCGTTCCTGGAATTTCTCCCAGCTGTCGGTGAAGGTGACGATTCCCGACGTTGTCGACTCCTCGACGTAGTTCTGCGCCCACGTCGCCGCGTTACCACCCTTCAGGTAGGAGAGAGCTACATAGATCTTACTCTCTGACGTAGGGTATCGGTTCGGGTTCGCGGATACAAAGAGAAGGACTTCTCGTCTGAAGTCGAGGTAGTCGTCGCCACCAGTGAATTCACGTGGTCGGGCGACTTCGATGTTGGGGGTCGGGGGGTTAGCGGCCACGACCGGTGCTGGGGCGTTGTTCGCCTGATGGGCGAAGGCATTCGCAACGATGGCCGCGATCTGCGCCATTTGCTGTTGGCTAAAACCTTCTGTTGACATCGCGGGTTCGGGTGTGGGTGTCGAAGGTTCTGGAGGAGTCGGCGGTGAGGGGTCTCTGTTGGTTTCACGGTAAGGACCTGGGGTCGGCGGTAGGTTGACCGTGGATGTTGACGGTGCAGGTGACAACAGAGCGGCTGGGGGCCACCTTGCTCTCCTCCCTCGTTCGTCTGATGAGTACCAGCCGCGCCGGATTTCACTCCACCAGATGTCGTGAGTAACGCCGCTATTATTGGTCGCGACGTAGCCTGGTCGGTCTGGATCCCAACGGGCTGAAGCAGGAAGGGCCCGTTGCTGTTCGTCGGTGAGATCTATCTTGACGTCGGCGGTGGAACAGGGATCGGTTGTGCGTTCGATCCGGGGTTACGCCAACGTTGAGCGGGTTCGTCAGCGAAGTTGATGACGAGGCGGTAGGATCCGAGCGAGATTACAAACGAGATTGTCGTCGAGGTTTGAACTCGTGTTGTTACCCACGTCCACGTTAGGTGCGTGCTCCACCAGAGGCTAACTCGTAAAGCCAGGGTTGGGAAATGTCGGTTGATATAATTACGTAAATACACGAACGTCCGAGAACGTCCGGGCAGGGTTGAGGGTTGTCGTTTAGGGGGTTTACACGTCAAGTCCGTCGAGGGGAGCGCTCCTCTAGACCGAGTGAAGGCGAGTCGACAGCGACGACGTACGCTGGGGATGAGCCTGGGTGGGGTTCTGCTTTTATGTTAGGCGGGAGTCCGGGAGACGACTCGGACTGGGCAGGCCTCGGCTGACTGTCGTCTGGGACGTGCTATACTCGAGCGTAGGCTCGGGACACGCTTACTCAGGCTAGGTCGTCGCAGAGGTAAGAGGAGTAATACACATCTAAACTAATACAAGGGGAACGAGTCTCACCTAGGTCGTCGCAGAGGTAAGAGGAAAAGCAGAACAAGGAGTTCATGCGATTCCTGAGACCTTATATAGCGACGACCCTGGGACTATATTACTTAACATTACATAACGAGCGGGAATGGAACGAATGAAGGTCGCGTGAAAGGAGTGTGGGAAATGATTGGAAAGATGATTAACTATAATGAAAAAGGAGCGGTTAAAAGGAAAAGAAATGGTAAAGGGAGAATAAAGGAAAAGGCGAAGGTTCGAGTTCTGACACTCAGGTGTGCAAAAATCAGAAACCATAATAGATACTCCTTCTCCCTTAACGCGCGGTTTAGGAGTAGTAGATTTATGGCTCCAGTTCAAAGTCCTTTGATCATTTGCATAAAATGTTGATTCATCATGCGTGACGAGAATGAGACGGCCTTGACGATCTCCTTCATTGTCTCCCTCCAACACCATCTCCTTCTCGAGCTCTGCCCACAGAGGCAAAAAGATCTCCTGGCGATATTGGATTACATCTTCTCTTTCATGACCGTCAACATACATCCCACTAGGTGCCTTTCCATACCGATAGTCCATGGCTTTCATCCAGGTTTGAGCAGTTCGCAATGTCACTGGCTTTGACCGTCCAAGCCGCTTCAGCACATCTGGCTGATTGAGATATGAGAGGATGTCATGGGGGTCGAGGTATTTTTTACTGAGGCTTTGCAGGTGAGCATGTATTTCGTTCGCAAAATCCTCATCGTGAATTATTGACCTCTTCCATTCACCATACAGGTTCACAGGCAGCACGCGATGGTCTTCAAGATGTTCTCGGACCCATTTTCGAAGCAAACATGCCAGGTGAGGACCACGTCCAGCAGCAACAGTTGCTGCCATTACTGACGCCTCAACCCAGCCAAACTCGGTGTACTCAGTATATAGGTGCAAAAAGACAAGCATCCCCGACACACGTCCACGAAAAAAGAGGTCAAGACTGTCATCTTTCGATAGGCAATAAAGTCGCCATATCGCATCAGCGAGGGCAGGGTCCTTTCGATCAGGAGCACGGAACTTCAGATGGTTTGGATTTGACTGTGCGATCTGTTGAATCATAGGTTGCAGAAGTGCTGGGTTCTGCTCCTGCAGTCGCGTGCACTCGTTGAGGTTTGGATTTGACTGTGTCTCCTCCTCCTCCTCCTCCAGCTGCGACGTCGCGGATGTAGACTGCTGAAGCACACCGGTGAGTGCATTACCTGTATTGGCCAATGGACTGCTCTGATACGTCATCGATGCAGACGCAGCCATCTGCGACGGAACAACAAACGTCTGCAGCACAGCCTGTGACTGCGTCGAGGACGACGGAGCGCCTGGATTATTGCTGCCGTTCGATTGTTGCCCCACCTGCGGTGTTGCGGATGTAGACTGCTGAAGCACACCAGCGAGTGCGTCGAGCATGTTGGGCGTGACGGTCGCCGCGGCTGCACTACCTGCAGCGCCCGAATTGACCATAGCAAGAAAGGCGGCGGTGTTGGGCGATGGCGGCGGGAATGCGACTGGCCCACCGACGAGGGGCGTGAGGCCTGTGGAGGGAGTGAGACCCGTACGAAAGGAGCTGGAGGCATCAAAGCCAAAGAGCGGGGGGTGCAAAGAGCCAGCGTTTGCTGCGAGAGCGGCGATGGAGGCAGCAGGCTGAGACGACGCGACGCGTTGTTGCGTCTGTGGGCCAGCGAGCATGGCGGGGTAAAGAGGGCCGGCGCGCAGGGAGTTTGTGAGACCTGCCGAGGAGAACGACCATGCATAGCTTGGGTCTGAGGGGGAGGTGATCGAAGCGAGCGGAGGCAAGGTCGGCTTCGCAGCGTCGCCGTTCGGATGGGCGGATCCATTGCTCATTGACGTCTTCCACGAGTGAGTGGACCCCTGGGTCGAGGACGACACGGCGGAGGGGGACTTCTTCCCAGGCGAGGGCGGAGAGGGCCCGACGTTGTTGCCAATGCCATCGTCGTTGCTGCTGCTGCTACTTTTTTGGTTGGCGGCACGGCGGAGTGAGGCGAAGGAGGACGATGAAGAGACGGAGAATGACTGCTCGAACGGATTCGGCTCGAGCTCGAAGTTGCTATGGAGTGGAGGGCGGGGAGGCGGGTTCTGATTTGTGTCCTGTGCGCGGTCGCGGTCTGCGTTGTCGACGGAGGCACTGTTTCTGGCACGAGTGGAGACTGTCGGCGAGTGGTTATTGTTGACTGGAGAAGGCATCTGAGGGCTTGTGCTGGGTCGATGGCCAGCGAACATGGCGGGTGAAAGGGGGCCGGTGCGCAGGGAGTCTGTGAAACCGGCTGAGGAGGACCATGTGTTCTCCTCCTCCTCCTCCTCCTCCGGAATGGACAGCCGCACGCGTTTCTCTGGATGCTCGGTACGTCGTTCTTCATGCTCAATTTCCTCATTGACAGAAGCCAGATCGGTACCAGAGGCTGGAAGTTCAGCACCGCTAGCTTGAGACTTCACTCGAGGCTGAAAAAATCTTCGAATGTCTGCAAATCCCTGGTTTCGGAGTTTCCCCTCCACCTTCCTCGCCTTCGCTTTCTGGTTTCTAATGGTACGTGCAGGTTTCTGGGATGGCAGACTAACTTTGTTGTATTTGAAAGGTCGGGCTCGCTCCTTCAAACAAGAAGTCCATACTGCAAGCCCGTCTGAAAGCACCTGGAAGAAGGCCCTAGCACCCGAAACATCAACAAGGCTTGCTCGGTCAAGGTCTGCTCCATAGTCACTATCCTCGGACTCCTGGCTGGATACTGAAAGGTGGTCATCTGTGCTATTGGGCTGCTCTGTCTCGTCCACACTGCCATCTGAGACATAGATTGTCTCGACCGGTTCCTGTTCTGCAGCCTGACAGGAAATACAGGTTGGTATATGTTTCAAAATATATCATGAACTGCTCACAAGCTCCTTTCTGCTCGTTAGATTCTTTATCCAGTTGTAATCCTTGTTTGAACGGCGTGGCATAGTGCTTTTTTGTGGCAAGGCAGTGTCGAAGGGGAGAAAATGCTGAGGATATGCACAATTAGTAATTGTCTAAAACTACTATAAATGGAAGTTATTTGTCATATAGAATTAGCCGAGAGCGGCCAAACTTCCGTGGTCAAAATTTCAAAAGTTCGTCAGATTGTTGCAAAGTAAAATCTGATGCATTTGCAACAAAAAAACTTTTTTCTTCTTATAACATCATCAAAAGTTATTATTTCTAAATTTTAAAAACACAGGTTTGTAGATAAATGCAATCCCAACAACTCTGTGAGGCTCAATTTTGATCTTGTGTCCAGTTGAAGAGGCAGTTTCGTCGATGTTGTGTGAAGCCAGATTAGGCAAGTGAGGTTAGCGCCACGCGCGTCACAGCTTGTCGAGTTTAACTTTCGTCTACCTTAATGAGGGTCATCCCGGTAGCTCGAACATTTCTAGATGTCCAGCCTCGATATATTCTAGCCGCCTTGACAACACTTTCCACAAGCTCCTTGGGCGAGAGATCATCAGGCGTCTTGAATCCTTTGGTCGGCAGCGGTATACCTTTCAGGACCAGCCTTCGGCCTAATTCGACCCAGGTCTGGTGTGTCAAAGCGAATGCTCTGAGAAGCTTACTGCACTATATTCATATCGACGGGTATGTTCAGTCCATGTAGAGAAAAAATTTCTGTCATCGCTCACTTTGCTGAGTGCTAAGATATCAGAAACATCCAAGTAAGTCACCAGGCCGATGAAAACATCGAAGTTCAAGGCTTCCAAGCTAGAACCGCCCATGATAGGAGAGGAAGAGGGGAGAAGGTCAGTACCAAACGAGACTGCTCCGCTTTCAGGATTCAGGTGCTCATGAACGTGAGAACGTGATCTAAACGCGTCGCGTCTATGCCTTGATACATTACTATGATACAACAGCCTCCATCAGAGTTTTCCCAACTCCCCAACTCACCCACTCAAGCTGATTTCACGTTGAACATGAACATTGCGGTGCACAATCTTACGTCTGGAAACTTATCTGTGAGCTCGGCAGATGCTCGAGACTCAAAGGCCACTCTGGTGCCCGTTTCTTCGGTTGCCACCGTCACGGTCGTTGCTCGCAGACCGCGATGTCGGGCCGGGCTTCTTATGCGCAGCGAGGCGGAACAATCCAATCGTGTCTGTGAGGTTACCGCCTTCACTCTAACTTGTCGAGCCTTGAAAGGCTGGGCATTGGTATATGACGAAGGAGACGAGAGTACTGGCTGGAGGGTGTATCTTCTCCGGGTGAGTATCGACGTGGCAAATCAAGATAGCTCAGTTAGACTGGAAGTGCATTTAGAGTAAAGATGGAAAATCCACAAAGCGTGAACTCTTCGTGTTACCAAGGAGAGACCTGTCCTGTTTCTTGAAGGACGTGGAGGACACCCGACCCCTATCGGACCTCTGTCTTCCTTGTGAGACACCAATTTCTCGCAATAATTGGTCGCATTTCCTCCTATTGACATTCAGTACTTTAGCTACGCATGATTCGTGAGTTTTCCTCGTGCATGTGAGCTCTACATGGGCATCATAGTGCTTGAATTTTGATAGCCTCTCGCTGCATGGCTGGCCGATTTCTCAATGTCAGTCCCTGATGACGCCGTTCGCCGTACAACTACGCTCCGGGGTACGTGTATTCGATGTACGCATGGCTGTTGTCAATGGACGGCTTGTTGCACACCACGGGATTATGCCGGAAAGGACGCCCTTTCAAGACATTTTGTCAATTGTACACACCTTCCTCTCCGACCCTGAAACATCCAGCGAGACAATAGTTATGTCAATCAAGCAAGAAGACGCTAGCACTACACCTCCTGCCGAGTTCTCAAAGCTCGCGCATGATGAGATCTACAGCGGTGCTGGCGGCCGGGACATGTGGTTTCTTGAGGATCGAATTCCGCAGCTAGGCGAGGTAAGGGGGAAAGTGATCATGCTAAGTCGGTTTGGTGGTGACGGCTCGGGTTGGGAGAATGGACTCGAGGGGATGGGAATCCACCCGACGACCTGGCCGGACAGCTTGAAAGAAGGATTCCAGTGGACATGCAAGAACACGCTCGTGCGGACCAGTGACTGGTAAGAATGCTTGTGGCATTGAAATGCCGACCAGCTAAGTGGCTGCACACAGGTACAACATCCCTTCTTTCTTTTCTATCCCAGAGAAAGTGTCTCTGGCGACGGCCGTTCTCCTTCCGCCTTCAACCGGCGGTTATACTCAGCCAACGCTAAACATCTCCTTTTTTTCCGCGGCCTCCTTCCCGCTTGCTCTCCCACCCACCGTCGCGAAAGGATTTGGCTTTCCTGCATGGAAGCTCGGAGTCGAGGGCGTCAATCCGAGACTAGGCAGCTGGCTACTGGGTCAGTTGTCACCGTCGTCAGACGCAGTGCCCCGTGGATGGGTATTTACGGACTTCTTCAAGACTCCGGGCGGAATAACGGGTTTGCTGGTGGAATGTAGTTTCAAGGGGTTGGGAGCTGTTAGTAAAGAGACTTGATGATGTGAGTTTGCGCGCGTTTTTCTCATGCGCCCAGCTCCTTTTTCGTCTCAACGATCCATTTATGATAATGACGGACTGTGAGAAGATTAACTGGACTTTGGCCAATCGTACGACTTTGTCTACAGATGTAACTTCCATTGTGTCTGACTCTCGCGCGATGGTTCGTTGCGCGTTTAGCTATTGATAGAGGTCGCTGACGAGGGCGGGTTTCAGACGCCGTGTTGCCTGTTTGAGTTACTGGCTCATGAGAACCACAGAGCGTGAGTCTGCCTCGAGTTCCGCTGATATAAATAGGTTGCGACGGTCAGAGACATGACCTGACCCCGCCGGCTGTTCTTGTATAAGATCTCCGCCATGTTTTCTCTCAGCCAGCGAACCCAATGAAACCCGCCGCGCAGAACGACGCGCACGACGTCGATGAGCACGTCAGCACCGTATCCCCTCCAGAATCAGCCACCAAAAGGTCCGTGGAGAGTGATCATCACCGCCACGATACGATCGACACTGTGGCCGCGGATGAGGAGAAGAAGGAGACAATCGGAGGAACGGAGACACGCGAGATCGGAAATGCTAATGATGATGAGGGTTTGAATGCTACTGGCACACATGATATCGACGAAGAAGAGATTGATTATCCCTCGGGTCTAAAGCTCACTCTTCTTACGATCGGCTTATGCCTAGTTATATTCGTGGTGAGTGTACTTCAATTCTTTCCTGCAAATTCTTTCGATAATTGCTGCCGAACCTAGGTCTCGCTAGACAATACCATTATTGGTTCGTCTGTCTTCTTTCGCTTGGCTTGAGGAATCTAATTCTTTATGTTGATGCAGCAACTGCAATCCCAACAATCACAACCGTATTCGACTCACTGGACGATGTCGGATGGTACGGATCGAGTTACCTTTTAACAACCACAAGCCTCCAACCGGTGAGTATGCCGAAATTTTTCCTCAACCCTTACGAATCAGGACCCTTAAAATACAACGCAGACTTTCGGGAAAATATATACCTATTTCAATGTAAAATGGACATACCTTTCTGCACTCGTCCTCTTTGAAGGTCTGCACGCCAGAGTTCTCGAAAATCGAATGTAGACTCACTCCAGCCTTCAGCTGGATCTGTCATCTGCGCTGCATCGACAAGCTCGCCTATGTTGATTGTGGGTCGTGCATTTGCCGGTGCTGGTGCCTCTGCTCTATTTTCTGGCGGAATGACGATAATTGGCTTCTCGGTGCCTTTGAGAAGGATGCCAATCTACATCGCGATGCTATCAGGCATGTTTGGTATCGCTTCGGTAGTCGGGCCTATTTTAGGAGGCGTTTTGACGGATTCAGCATCGTGGAGGTGGTGCTTCTGGGTAGGACATCCTCGACGAAATATCCCCCGGTTCGCGTCTGAAATCGTTGTTAGATCAACTTACCGTTCGGCGGGGCTGCCTTTGTCACAGTCTTCCTATTCTTCAAAGCTCCAAAACGCGACGTCGGGAATCTGACCCTGAGACAAAAGATTGAAAAGATCGACATTCTCGGTGCTTTCTTCCTTATATGCGGGATAGTGTGCCTTCTCCTTGCTCTCCAGGATGGAGGAACGGACTATCCTTGGTCAAAGGCCAAGATCTGGGGTCTCTTGCTCGGTTCTGGCCTCATCCTCATTGTATTTGTTGCCATACAATACTATCGTGGAGATAATGCGACGATACCGCCTCGCGTGTTCCGACAACGGACTGTATTCTGCAGCTCAATCTACACATGTTTTCTCAGCATGGCCCTCTACACGCATATATACTATCTCCCGTTCTACTTCCAGGCTGTCCTAGGCACATCGGCTGAGGGCTCCGGGATCCGCTCAATCCCGTATCTCGTCAGCATCACCATATCCTCACTCATTGTTGGCGCTCTTATCACTAAAATTGGATATTATGTCCCGTGCTTGTGGGTTGGCGCCATGATCTTTACTATTGGCGCAGGATTGCTTTTTACACTAAAGGTGTCGACCGGTACAGGCAGGTGGATTGGGTATCAGATCTTTACGGGCCTTGGGGCAGGAGCAGGTCTCCAGGTGCCTTATTTGGCTGTACAAGCCGTTCTCAGCACGCAAGACATGCCTACTGGGAGTAAGTGCATACAGCTCGTATGATGCCTTTGTTGACTCCGGTTAAATGGACAGATGCGCTGGTTATGTTTTTCAACTCTCTTGGCGGTGCTGTCTCTATATCAATCGCGCAGAATGTGTTCACGAATACACTCATAAACGCAGTTCCCAAGCACACAACGGGCGTCGATCCTGCTGTCGTTGTTTCAAGCGGAGCAACCCATCTTCGAGAAGTCGTGCCTGCAGATCAGCTTCAAGGTGTTCTAATAGCTTATACCTATGCTCTCGACAAAGCCTTTATTTTACCGATAGTTGTCGCAGGCTCGGCTTTCTTCGTCTCCTTATTCGTGAGTAAACAACGTGTCTATGGTGCTTCTTCATGCGCTAAAATATCTCGTGAAGGTGGAATGGAATACTGTGAAAGGGAAAAAGATTGTACATGGGAACGCTGCATAGCCCTCGTTTGTTCTATAGATTCGCATGTCTTATACATAACGTCTGGTGGAAACAACTATTTGTAGCTATTTACCAATGTTGTACCGTACCGCCGCGAGTCACCGAGCGTGGGAAACACGTGAGCTGCTCGTATTTCAGATTATATCATACATAGAGGAGCTACAAGGCTAAGAGGTACTGATCAGTGACTTTATGGAGCCCGGTGAGCCTTGGTCGTTCAAGTAGATCTGCTGCTTAATTTGCCGCATGTGGACGATGCCGATCATTTGAGCAGGGACAAATATTAATCACTCAGCGCGTCTTGCGGGGATAACCTTTGCTCACTCAGTCGCAATCAACAGAGAGAAAAGATGGAAAGTCATAATTCACAGCATCCCAGGAGCTGCAGAACCACCGAGAATGAATTTACATGCATCCGAGTCATCACTTATTCCAAAAATGTATCAGCTCTTTCGAACGGACTTTATGCACCAGATTCCTTCGCAAGCTGGGTTTCGTATTGTTCAGGAGTGAGAGTTGTCTGAAGAGATTGACATCATTGATGACAGAGGGAGAGTGATGTCCATTCGATGCAGCATACCTGTGTAAAGGCGTGCATCTCTGCGATCTCGTCCTTCAGGAGATCGTTAACTGACAAATAGCAAACTTGATCAGCTTGTCCTAAGCAAATACTTCAGCCAGACTCACTAAGTCGATGACGAGCAAGAGTGGTCTTTTTCTCAAATGCCTTGATTTCAAGCAGTCCCGAGCCCCGATTTCAGATTCGCCCGTTATCTGATAAGAGTTAATCACTCACCTCGCTTACGACGAAAATCTCGTAGTTCTCGCCACATCCGTTTGATTGGTCGATGATCTCGAGATGCGTTATGGGAACAGCATTTCGAAGTTTTTTTTCTAGAGTGTCAAGAGAGACAGGCATGTTGAGTTGAAGAGTGGTGGTCGGGAGAAAGTTTGTGTGGTCCTTTGAGCAAAATTCTTTGGACGCCGATCATGGCCATTTCTGGAAGTTGATTTTCTCTGGAAAGTT
The DNA here is from genome assembly GCA_002794775.1 of Porodaedalea pini. Classification (NCBI taxonomy): domain Eukaryota; kingdom Fungi; phylum Basidiomycota; class Agaricomycetes; order Hymenochaetales; family Hymenochaetaceae; genus Porodaedalea; species Porodaedalea pini. Next base: position 76,871 of record NBAY01000027.1, on the reverse strand, counting down.
CCTTTTGCTGGCACTGGCAGTGACTGGCTCTCGGCCAATGAAGCTATCTGGCCTCAACCTCGACGTCCTCGTATTCATAGTGTACTTTCCCGAAGTCTAGGACGTGATCTTCCTAGGTCATGTATGTTCGTTTTACCTTTTTCCTTCCATAGATGAAGCTGACGATGCCACCTAAACCTATTAGTGCAATAGACAGTTGAGAGAGCTATGCTCTTCTTACGATGTGTGGGCAGCATTGGGTCGTGCACTGGTACGGATGGGGACTGCGCTACCAGCCCCAGGCTTCAAAGCTCCGGACGACTTGTCACGGGAGGAACTCAAGGCGAACATCGGCAAAACTATTAGGATAGAGCGGGCATGGTTGAGAGCATCTCGAGTTACTGTTCTTGAAAATAAGGAGCTATCAGGAGCGTTCAACTTCTTCTCGTTGACATCCCACCTCGCATTAGTCCTTCGATTTGGTGTACCAAATCGTTTAAGCATATAGAATTCCGAGAGCGGGCATGTTTCTAGGTCATATACAAGGCCCGTACCAACTTCACATGACTACGAATACTGCGCTTCTTTATCTCGCGAGCTTACCTCACGGTGGATCGATGACTTTGAAGAAAATAGACCTCGCAAATCACCCAAGAAGATATGAAAAGTGATGATCAGATTCTCGTCGTCCAGTCCGTGCCCTCCTACTCCTTTGCTCATGCCTGCAGCGGAGTCTTCATCTTGGATGCAGCAGAAAGGAAAATGTATCAAGTTTACAAACATAAAAGCATCATTCTGTTTGTCGTCTTTGACTGGGATAAACGAACCGTTGCGCTCATCGTCACTGGACCGGTACGCTCTAACAAGGCTCGATAACTGACCAGATTTTGCTCAACGAATCTCAGGAACTGCCAGGAGCATATTCACCAAGATGTTTCCTTTGTATGTGGGAGAAGATGCGCAATTGCCTAATTTGCCAGCTGACCAGACAACCCGACCGTATTCCGGCATGTCTATCATGCATCTCGGCTCGAACCGCATCTCGTTTCGTTTGACTCTTTGAGCGGAAATCCTTCGATGTCGATATGATACCAGTTGTCCATCAGAAGTCTCGTAACCTTCGCTATGCCGGGGAGTATCCATCTTTCTATCGTGTAAGGCGCTTAGACTTCAGATTCGCACTCCGCACGCCTTGGCATACATTCTCGGGGGTCGGCGCTTCGGCGCCTTGCTCATATTCAATGGTATCCATGCAGTGTCATGACCCTCCAAAACTTCAAAAATCTACGTTCAATGTCCAAGCTCAGGATGAAAAGGCAAACGCCAAAGAGCCGCATACGTGGCATCTCTTTATGCATTTTCTGGACAACGATGAGCATTCCTCGCTAGAATCGTTCATTAGCGAGGCTTTCGTAAAAGCGCGTGTGTTATAAGAAGCAGCTCACGACGTCGTATCGGTCTCGGGACACTGTGGCGGAATTGCATGCGCCAATCTGGAAACCGATGCTTCGCCAGCCCAAGCTATCTTGCGTGCAGCGAGGATCAGGGATAATGACCAGATGTACGGAGTAGAACAGAAAGCTGTACCAGCTTGCAAGCTTCTTTTCCTAGCGGTATTCAAAGCCAGTCGTGCTGCAGGTCCTTCATCTAGTTACCCCCTCACCATTTCCCTCGACGTGGTACACGGAATGGCGTTCTTCGCTGATCACAGGGAAAGGATTTTTGTCCTTCACTATGACTGAAGTCTATCAGCCTCTCTCGTCGTCTTCTCGCCCCTAGAGGCGGCAGACACTTATGATTTTACAAATAGGAATTTGGATGTAATATTCAAGAAGTGGAGAATAAGTGACCAATCTTGGAAAATGAATAAACAAGACATCCGCTGCTAAAGGGCCTCCTATACAGTCCTCCTACTATTCCGTTGCACTGCTAAGGTCGCTCCCCTCACTGTCGTCTGTGCCTTCGTCTTGCTCATTCCCAGATATCTGGTCCTCTGAATCCTCGATAAAAGCACTAGAGCTTATGTACCTCTCTCTCTCTGTCTCAATCAACTGCACGAGTTCCGGTTTGATACGTTTCCAGACTAAGAAATTATATAAGTATAGAACTTTGATTGGAATTGGATAAAGGCTGTTCACCTCTTTCAGTGAGTTCCCTCGGAACTTCCGTTAACTGACTCCACCTGCATTCATAAATGATGAAGTCCTCATCATTGTACCCTAGTTCCCTAAGTCTCGCAAAAATCCTAGACAAATTAGAGTCGAAGAATCAGAAATCAAGCAAGGAACTGAAATAAATTTGGCTTACTTGTCACGCCTTCTGATTCCGATAGCTTTTTTCTCGTCCTTCTTCCGCTTTTTTTCCTCGTCTATCCATATGTCCACAAGTCTCGCGTGCTGCGAGGTATCAAAAGGCACTATAGCAGTAACTTGAGATCGCGTAGAACAGACTTACCTTATTGACTTTAGCTGCGTACTCAGTCCTTCTCTTCACAATTTCCTTTTTCTTCTTGCCATTCAGGCGGGTGTATCTATCAAGGACCCTTACGAACTCGTCCTCCATAAACCAGATCCAACCATCCGCGATTTGCAACCGGAGTTCCTCCTCTGTTGAAGCGTATACTTTTGAAAGGATCAAAATTAGTTAGCGCCTAATAATGGAATGGGGACCTACTGTATTCAAAATGGTACGGTGACAGCTTATATATCGTGTAATCTGCATCGCGGCATAGTTCCGGAGCATATTTTCTAATCAAGCGTACACCTGTCTGAGAATTTCCACGGAAACAATATTTGCAGAGTCTCAACCGAAAGGCGAAGTAGATACTCTTGGCCAATGGCGAAGCGCAGATCTAACGTACGGAATGAGACATGCTTGCATCGCCTGGAAGAGCACTGGAAGCACACATACCATACACCCTCGGCTATACAAAAGGTCGGCATACTCTGGCTCACTTAGGTCATCAGGGCAGTCCGGGAGGCCAACATTGTCCCTTGCGGCGTGCCAAATTGGTTTTGATGCTTTGGTCATGAGGAGCTTGCGCCAGGATTTTGTTAACCGCGCAAGGTTTATGAGATCCCCGGGAGTCAAATTTCGCGCAATCTATGCAGAAGAGAGAAAAGGAGAACGTTAGTATAATGAGAAAGGCAATTCCGTGGTTCGAAAACCTAGACCTCATAAAATACATCAAGTGGCATTTGCATGAACAGAGCGAGGCGCCCGGTCTTCGAATTCTTTCTCGGCTTACGAACGGTGGTACACTTCTCCGACGCGCCTTTGGGATTTCTCGCCTTTCCACGCTTTTTAGAGGCTAGGAACGATCTGTAAATACTTTATTTGTCTTAGTAGAGTTGTGACTCGCCCATTCCTCTCTCTGCCACTTTTTCCTTTTCACTCTGCTCCACCGACCTCTTGACGCGCTTTCTAGGACGAGGTCCAGACATCTCGTCGAGGATTCCCGCAAGTGGATGGATGTACTACTCTCGATTTTGTCGGTGGAAGATGAGAGGCAAGAGAAAGAGGTGAATCACAAAATGCAAACCACAAAATGCAGTTGATCTTGTTTTATACATCTTGTTATGACTTGTTGACGCGTTCTGATAACGTGATCGCGCCACGCGCGCGTCTCTTCGCTTACCTTCATCTCCCATACTTCCTCGAGCATCATAATCCAAACGACATGCCAGGAAAAGCCAAGGAAAGCTCAGATAAGATTCCAGTGCTTAAAGGGCTCGAAGGTTCGCCACTTATAGATCTGACGATTGTGCGCGCCAAGTCTGACAAGTCGCGTATGCAGCTGAAGATGCTGTTCTCAAGTATCTCAAGAAGGTAAGTCCACCATCATTAGATGCAATATGCCATACGGACTCGGTCCTTGTAGATGAATAGACCATTTGGTGCGGCGGATGTCTGTGCGAATTTGAAAGGTGCCGTGCCGAAAGCAGCGACGCAGAAGATCCTCGTCAGCCTAGCAGAAAAAGGCGAAATCAAGCAAAAACCGTACGGTGTGTCTGTTCTTCTTCATCTTTGGCGTTTCTTAGCTTATCATAAAATCATATTCTGGAATACAGGGAAAACGACGTTCTTTGTTGCGAAGCAATCTGACCTTGAAGACATGCCTGCCGACAAGCTCGCCGCGGTCGAGGCTGAGCATAAGGCTATCGAGGAAGAGAATAAGCTTCTTACTGAGCATGCCAAGAAAATTACAACCGGTATGTGTGCATTCTCACTGGCAGATATGAGAGCTGACCTGTTCATACAGAGCTTACCAAGCTGAAAGGCACGCCAACGGACGAGGAGCTTGAGCAGCAGTTGGAAGATGCAAAAGCTGCTGTGAGCCGACATGACTGACTGTTTTGTCGTGCGCTGATGATAACGTCCTGGTCAGGTTGAGAAAACGCTGGGGTTTCTGACGCCTCTGCGGGCGGGGACAGCATCCCTGTTAACTGCAGAGGAAATCGCCCAGCTCGATGCCGACTGGGTCAAGTGGAGGGCGGAGTGGGTTAAGAGACGCAAAGTCTTCAATAAGTACGTTCACTTCGAGTCAGAACGAGAACCAGGGATGTGTATCATGGAGGGCAATGCTGACTGACGACCAACTGCATGATTTGGTTCAACAGCCTCTGGCATCTTATCTCTGATAGTCTTCCGCCGCAACAGGCGAATGAACTTGCTGAAGACCTGGGGATCGAATATGACACTACCGAACATAGAGATATTGAACGTGGCTCGCTTTGTGCTGTCGCACCTGTGAAGAGACGCTGAGCGTCTGGCTCCGGACATCCAGCTGACTAGCTGTAACTCGAAACTGCTTATATGCGTCAATTCTGTATCCATGAGCATGACTAATTTGTACCTTTGCTGTTGCATCTTATGATCTGTTATACTATTGACTCATAATGTACTATTATTACCAAAAGAAAATTCATTTGCATTTTGAGATTTGAGATTGCAATGTAACAATGACACATAACTTAGGGCTGCTAGGTAACTTTTTGGTGGGGAAAAGTTAGCTAACCCGTGCAGTCGAGCAGGCACTAAACTATTCTAGAGTATCTTACAGGCATTATCAAAATTTCATTCCATCCGTAATCTTATTTCATCCACTTCGCTGCTTTTAGCCCATACTCCAGGTCAGGCGACAGGCCTAACTTGTACAACTTGTTCGAGTTCTCGAACAAAGCACGACGAACGATACCGACAGCTTGCTGCTCCGAAACTTCGCCGTTGCGAACGCTCTCAGAAAGAACCTGTAGGAGTCAAGGAACTTGAAATACGCAAGTATATATAACCACTCACCTCGTAAAGAACTTCTCTCGCCTGGATCGTCCCAAGGTAGTATGTCTCGGGCCACCAATGGCCATCAGCTAGCAACAGGGTTGAGTTCAATATGATGTTAGGAACATTCTTCGAAAGTGGCTGAACGCACTAGACCACAGTATCTTATTTGTCGGACAGAGCTCCAGGACCTGGCGCACGACGCTCTTCTGACCCGTCTTACTCACGAACGGGAAGATCTCGCCGAAGTCAAGGTAGACGTTCTGGTACACGGACGCAAGGTAGCCAGCCTCTCGCGTGAATGGGTACGAGGAGTGCAGGAGGACGACAGGCGTGGCCGGGTAGGCTGCCAAGAGAGACTGCAGGTGTGCGGGAGATGAGCGCGCAAGCGAGATGTCCGCGTCACCCAAGCCTGTATGGAACTGCACTACGATTACGATTAGCCTTCAAGTTACGAGGAAGAGTAGCGTCAGCCCACCAGGTTTGCCGCACTTCCCAGAGACCTCCATAGTCAGTCGGACAACGTAGTCATTGAAGTGTTTGTCTGCGAGCCTAAGTTCCTTGGTTTCCACATAGCGTCTCATCGCGCCCATGATTGCAGTTTCTATATCTTCCAGCGATGAGATTTTGGGCGAGACGTCGAGGCCCGTGCGATAGCATGCGATGGACTTGAAGCCCACGACCAGAGGGTCGTTAGCAGCTTCCTTTAGTGCATCATCGAATGCTGTTGAAAATGCCGACAGGAGCGAGGATGCAGTGTTGAGCGAAACGGGCAGGTAGTTTGGGATGCGCGTTTTTAGGATATCCTGTTTGATTTCAGCCGCAGTATCGTCAGATTATACTCGAGCATACCTGTGCAAGAATTTCAACTCTGACAATTCGTTTAGACGGAGAAGATGAGTATTGATCATGCCATTGCACGCTCTCGCAAAGCCCTTCACCGTCCAGACCGTCATCGAACAAGAAACATTGAATCCCTGTAGGGCGTAAACATGTTTTGCAGAGGTCTTCGTAACTCATCGATTCCCGCCTTTTTTTTACGGCATCCCAATCACTTTCGCGACCAAAAAGTTCGGAAAGCTGTTTCGTGGCGCGATAGCAGGCCAAAGTATTAACAGCATCTTCAGTTAGAGCCGGACCCTGCGCTTCAGAAAAAAGGCCTTCGAAGGCAAAGTCATCTTTATGCGCTGCTGAGAGCAGTGGATGGGTATGATTGTCAATAGCTGGGTACGAGAAGGCTGCCTGAGCGAGTTCTTTGTATTCATGCGAGTCCATATGCATGTCTCCGTTCAAGTTAATTATAATTTACTGAAAACCTCTCATAAGCGTCGATCATACCAAACGTGGTTACTTATGTAAGCTCAAAGTTTTGGTCTGTCGCCGCAACGAGGCTCCGAGGCGCCACTGATCATCTCTGCCCATCTTGCTCTCTTCCTTTCTCCTTCTTCACATCTGGGGGACCTCCCCTTTTTGCCTCTGTATCTAAAAACTCTGCTGTCGCTAAATTGGCCTCACGACTTTGACGCGCATATATCAAGACAAAATCAGCAACGATGTCGGTGCCCGATGCAGGAGAGCAGAACATTCAGATGTGGAAGATGAAGAAGCTCATCAAGAGCTTGGACTCAGCGAGAGGGTATGCTCTTTTGCGATCACTGCAACACCTTTCAAGTACTGACTTGTTTGCAGCGCTGGGACGTCCATGATCAGTCTGATCCTGCCCCCGAAGGTGTGATCGTTGTATGCAAATTTTCCTTTCGATCTATACTCATCTGTTGTGAAGGGTCAAGTCTCGCAAGCCTCTGCGATGTTGACGCAAGAGTACGGTACGGCGTCGAATATCAAGTCACGCGTGAACAGACAGTCTGTCCTGGCGGCCATCACCAGTACACAGCAACGCCTCAAGCTTTACAACCGTGTCCCTCCAAATGGATTGGTTCTCTTTGTAGGCACAATTTTGACGGATGAAGGAAAAGAGAAGAAGGTGTCCTTTGACTTTGAGCCCCATAAGCCGATCAATACGTGAGTCTCGTCATGAACGCGTAAACCACGACTTTCTGATGGAGTCTACAGCTCTCTTTACCTCTGCGACAACAAATTCCACACTGAAGCACTGTCGGAGCTGCTTGAATCAGACCAGCGATTTGGCTTTATTGTTATGGATGGGAACGGTACTCTCTTTGGCACACTCGCTGGCAACACTCGCGACATCATACACAAATTCACCGTCGACCTTCCAAAAAAGCACGGCCGAGGTGGTCAGTCTGCGCTACGTTTCTCGCGTCTTCGCGATGAAAAGCGTCACAACTATGTCCGCAAGGTTGCTGAGCTGGCCGTACAGTATTTCATCACAGCTGACAAGGTCAATGTGACTGGTCTCGTACTCGCCGGTAGCGCCGATTTCAAGACGGAGTTGAGTCAGAGTGATATGCTGGACCAGCGATTGGCTGCGAAGATCATCAAGGTCGTCGATGTCAGCTACGGCGGCGAAAATGGCTTTAATCAGGTACATACCGGCGTCTCCTTGATTTATGAGTAACAAAAACTGATCAGATTTTAGGCAATTGAACTAGCGGCTGAATCTCTTGCCAATGTCAAGTTCGTGCAGGAGAAGAGGCTTATCCAGAGATACTTCGATGAGATTAGTCAAGATACTGGCAAGTACTGCTTTGGTGTAGATGATACGCTAAAGGGTCTTGAGCTTGGCGCCATCGAGACCTTAATTGTCTGGGAGAACTTGGACATCATGCGTTATGTCCTGCGCAATGCTGCTAATGGTACAGCATATAAATAGATCTGAGGTACTCCTGTGATTCTTATCAGTTTTATTTTCAGAGGAGATCATTGTCCACGCCAGCAAAGAGCAGGAGAAGGATCGCGAAAAGTTCATCGACAAGTCGACCGGCCTGGAGATGGAACAAGCTCAGGAGCCACAGCCACTTCTCGAATGGTTCGCAGACAAGTACAAGGAGTTCGGAGCGAACCTCGAATTCGTCACCGATCGTTCCCAGGAGGGCGCGCAGTTCGTGAAGGGCTTCGGCGGCATCGGCGGCCTGCTCCGGTACAAGGTTGACTTTACGAACCTTGCCTCATTCGATGAAGACGAAGACGAGTTCTTCTCTGATGACGACGACATCTGACGGTTCTGTGGGCTCGCTTGTGTCGAGCCCCGGAGATACAGCGAGGGCACTTCGGGGCATGTGGAAGGTGGGGGCAGTGTTGATGGGGAGAATGAGGTTGTCACTGTGAGAGTGATGAATGCCGTTTTTCCTGTGGGTTTATCCGTGCGCTGGGGTGAGACCTTGAACAAGGTATCTAGCTGCTCTCAAGCTCATTGGATCACTATTGCAGCCGTGAACTCACTAGTTATATTTGGGTCGGATGCAGCACACTTCGAAAGCCGAGCAAAGATTTCTGGGAGTTTTCTGTATTGTGCCTGGCTGAGAACCTTTCACAGTGAGTCCTTCCGTTGCATTTCTCTTTCCCCTCTGACCGATGCTGATGACCTTTGACCTTCCGATAGTTCGTAATGATTAAAGCATGTGGGGTTTGTAAGTTGGTATTGTTGTTATTTGCGCTGTGACAAATCAAGTCTGTGCGTCTCGGCTTGACTGTAACAATCGACTGAGTTGAAGTCACTCTGTTATCAATCTATCGATATCGTTGTGTATCGACAACATGCCTGACCGCCTTTGAGTACAAACTTTCCTACATGCTGCGGAGCAGATGGCCCGTCATTGGATGTGAGTGCGATTCAATCTATCATCGAAGTTGATACTTAAGAAACCTGGGAATGGACAGCGTGCTTTAAGTCTGCTCAGCATGGTCGGTTGACCACGAGGTCACATAGTGATTCTTGAGTTCTTTCCTCAAGGCGTCTATCGGTCCTAAGTATACCGACGCTGTTTGCCTTCCGGTATATGAGACGAGCATAACCAAAGAGGACAGACAGCAGCAGCCCGCGCAATGGTGTTTCTCGCTCTTTTGCCTGTTTTGCTTGCGATTCGTACCCAAGCTGCTCCTGCCCATCTTACAGAGCTAGTTGTAAAACATGCGTGGGTGCAAGTTCCTGATGGCTGGGAGGACCATGGAATCCCTTCTGCGGACCACCCTATCACGTTGAAGATCGGGCTGAAGCAAAACGGGATGGATAACCTTATTGATACATTGTATCAAGTCAGCGATCCCTTGCATCCGAGCTATGGAAAGCATCTTTCTCGCTTGTATGCTCTTCCTTCTTGCATTTTACTTCAGATTGAAGCTAATTCTTATGATAATGTGAAGTGAAGTCGAGGAGCTGGTGAAGCCGCATGAGGAGACGGTTGACGCAGTACATTCTTGGCTTGCTGCGCATGGTGTCGATATCGAAAAAGACATTTCACGCAACTCCGCGGGCGACTGGTTCTCCGTACGTCTCCCGCTCATGTGTGTTGAGGTGATGTTGGGTGCAGAATATCGAACGTATCGACATGAAGGCACAGGGGAACTCATCGTACGCACACTGACATATAGTCTCCCGCGCGCATTACACGCGCATATCGACCTCGTGCATCCAACGACGATGTTTGACAGTATGCGTAAGATGCATGCGACATTCCATGTTAATGACGCTGCCACTGCTGTGCCGGGCGTGAAGGATTCTGAGACTGAACTTTCGGATGTGATTGGACCTGCGGGGCAGAATATATCTGCGAGCTGCAACATGACGGTCACGCCGATGTGTTTGATGCAATTGTATCGGACTGAAGGATACGTTCCTCAGGCAGTGCATAAAGGCAATCGTATCGGTGTCACCGGTTATTTGGAGCAGGTTCGCCGTCGCTCTTGACACTCAGAACAACTAAGGCCTCTGATAGCATGATTCACTCAGTTCGTGAACTTCGCAGACCTCCAAGTGAGCGCTAATCAGCTTCTCAGTTGTCCTGGGTGTCTGATTAGAAGGGCAGACATTCTACTCAATGTTTCGCCCTGATGCAGTCGGCTTCAACGTCTCTATCCTTTCTGTGGACGGAGGGCTTAACGACCAGACGATTCCAGGTGTAGAGGTCATTGTCATTTAATTATTTATGCTTCCCGCCCACTAGGTTCTAAGACTTGTCGATTAGGCAAATCTCGACAATCAGTACACGACCGGACTCACGTTCCCAACTCCAAATATATATTATACCACTCCAGGGACAGCTCCGACAATAAACGACTCTGTAACGCCTCCGCAGCGCGATGAGCCTTATATTGACTGGCTGAATTTCGTCCTCTCGCACGATGATATGCCGTTTTCATTCACTACGTCGTACGGCGGGGACGAGTAAGCTTGACATTCGTGAACATATGAATATACAAATTAACTCGAGCAGACAGACATTCCCGAAGGAATTCGCAGTGTACGTTACACGTACTTGCGAGTGGAAAGACACATCGTTAGTATATTCTGCTCTGACAAGGAGTTTCTCTATCGTAGCCGTGCTTGTAATCTCTTCGCTCAACTCGGAGTACGTGGGGCATCCGTCATGTTTAGTAGCGGAGATGGTGGTGTAGGCGCTGGGACGTGCTTGACCAATGATGGCACAAATCGGACGATCTTTCAGCCTGTGAGTGTGGTCAAATCTCCAGCATGATTATCGCTGTTTCTTGTGTCTCACAATGGAGCTTCCAGGTTTTCCCTGCGACTTGTCCCTTCGTGACCGGTGTCAGTAGTACAAGATCCTGTATGTGGTGTAAGACGCTCATTGAATTCTGCAGGTCGGCGCAACCTTCCATATTTCACCAGAAACAGGAATAGGCTTCTCACAGGGTGGTTTCTCGGTATACTTTCCTCGTCCATCTTACCAGTCCGAGGCTGTACCTCCGTTCCTGAAGCAGCTTGGGAGTACATATGCTGGTCTGTTCAAGTGAGAGCGTCCAACGCATTTGCCTGGGCATATGTTCACTAATATTACATTCAATCATAGTCCGGCTGGTCGAGCAGTTCCCGACGTCAGTGCACAAGGCGAAGGGCAAGTACAATATCCTGAAAATTTGTGTCCTGTAAATTCATGGCCACCTATAGGTTCCAAGTTGTCGTTGGTGGTCAAGTCGAGTCTGTAGGTGGCACGTCTGCCAGCTCTCCTACTTTCGCTGCCATCGTTTCTCTGCTCAATGACGCACGCATCACAAGTGGAAAGCCACCTTTAGGATTCCTTAATCCCCTTCTCTACTCTGTCGGGCTTTCTGGTATGTCGGCTGCATTTTCTTCCGTTGTGATCTACTTATGCTGTTTCACAAAGGTTTCGTCGACATCCTGTCTGGAAATAACCCCGGATGCAATACACCAGGTGGGACTTTCTCTGTTTTATGCAATACCCTGTTGACGCTCATCGACCGTCTCTGCTGTATAGGCTTCAATGCTACGGAAGGTGCGATTTCATATTTCTTTCTCCAGTGCATGAAGCATGGGTTACCGTTGTTCATTGACAATTTAGGCTGGGATGCCATAACAGGGCTGGGAACGCCTGACTTCGTCAAGCTCAAGTCCTTGTTAGTCTGATAGACTGCGGTCTGGGGCTGAAATGCGAGAGATTGCTGGCGGGTGGCGTACAGCTGGGCGTAGTCCTTCATATGCAGTACTGTGTTCTGAAGTAGTTCATCCTATTTAGTCAGAGGGGCAAGAAATCTTGAAAGCACTGGTACAAGTACAATGAAGCAAGAGAGATCTGCAGTCATGGCTAGACAAATGGAAACTGTAGGCCATTATAAGTTGTAGATGATGCGTCACAATTGGCCGTCAAAAACTCCATTCATCTCACACGTCAACAACTTGTACAATCGCAGCCGACTCATCAACCTCATTGACTCCTGAGGCCTTGGGGAGCTCCTGTTCGCTGCCAGAACGCTGCGTTGACGGAAGTTCAGGTCGATCATTCCTCGCAAGATTTTGCACAAGCGAAATGACGGCCCATTCTCTGTCGAGGCTCTCTCGCCACGCCTCTTCCGTTCGCGTCTTTGACTTGCCGCGTTGAGCGGCAAAGGCTTGGTTATAACTACGACCATTCTGCTTGTTGAACTTCTTTTCGAAGAGGGCAACGAGCTCTGCACTCCGCGGGGCGAGAATCGCGACGTTCCGGATGCGCCACCAACCCGCAAACTCGAACCCTTTCTTCATGAACGGGACCTGTTTGAATAGCGGATATTCGTTATCTGGAACATCCGCTTGCGGGTCGTGTGAGACCGCATTATCGCTCTGATCCTCACGATCGCCAACGAATCTGCGAAGCACGTGAAGATTAGATTTGCAGAGAAGTCTATGAGCGTCTTTCCACTCTGGATGCTGGCCCTCGTGCAGAATTATGGCGCGTAGCACGTCCTCGTCCAGGTTTCGCTCTGACGCGTCCAGCTCCTCTACACCAGGAGGTTTCACTATAGTGAGCGTGCTGAGCTCCTTCCGGTCACATTCAAGGAGAGTGCTGAGATTGTCCAAGGAGAAAATTGGACTTGACGTCGATTTTGTCCTGTCCTGAAGGGGCTTTAGAGACTTCGAGCTCGGATCTGCTTGCGACTGGGAATCATATTTGTTTCTTAAGTGCGGAGGGATGTATGCCATGGATAGAATACGTGTTGTCTTAAGACAAATGAGTGAATATTTAGAACTGAGTAGCGTAATACACACACTGACACGGAGGCGATAGATTGATTCCGAATTGACCAGAGCCCTGTTGTGTCTCCACATGAGGTTGAACGCGTCGTGACAGTGGTTGTGTCACACAACCTGATCCAAGTCGTCGCGCCCCATTTTCAACTCTGCATCTGTGCACTACTTACACGTCTCTGTTCGCAGCAACAGTATCTTTTTGCACCTGTAGGCTGTGCTTGAAAACGCTTGTCAAGTCAGAATAGTTATATCGGCCAGCAGGTCCCTTGTTCGCCCAGTCAACCGCGGACCATCTGTCAACCGCAGTCTTGCTCGTGTGTGCTTTTGCTCAAACAGTTCCTCTTTGCAACACCCTTCTTAACACTTACACTGCAAGTTGGTCAAACATTCGGCGTCGTTACCAAACACTACTCCCTGCGCTGTCGAGGTTGACCATATTTGTTTTGCCTGCTTCTCAATGGTGAGCTATACATAGATCTGTGTACTTCGGATGCCGTTAATCTAGCTCTTCTAGTCTGATACCGACGGAGCGGAGGACCAACCAGAGTTTCAAGTGTTCGTGAAGGGTGACCGTATAAAGGAACCGGTGCAATTCTTTTTGCACCGAAGCCTGACGCTTGACCAGCAGGAGAAGTTAGAACGGGACATCGAGGTGTCTGGTACATTTATGTCGCGTGATAAGGTCCTGACATTTCTTACTAGAACAACGGCGGGGTCATATGTGAAGATGAACGCGACGCGGACACCATACTAGTGCACCGCGAGTCCTTTGACATGGTCAAAGCTCGTTTCTCTCACTCCAAGAAGACTTACGTCGAGATGCCAGATTTTATCAAGCGATGCCTCCATCGTAAAGAGTACTACCATGACAAACCTATAAAGAAATCAAAAGGAGGGCACAAAAGTGGCACGCAGTGAGTTGAAGTTGACCTCCTTTGTCGTAAACTGAATTGTATCTGCTTTTAGACGAAGAGCGTTCATCGCACAGGACGACGTCCATCTGGCGGAATACTTAGCAAGTCGAATTCCTGACAAGGCAAGCGGCGGTCGTAAGGGTAACAGTGTCTACATAGAGCTTCGTGACGGTGTAAGTGTTTCGACCGTTTCGATGGACTCTATCAATTCATGACCATGGATTCAGATACATAAGGATGAATATCCTTGGGCAGAGCGTCATCCTTGGCAATCCTGGCGGGGCCGATACAAAAACAATGAGGATCACTTCGATGAGATGATTAATGAGTACCTTCTCCGCAATCCTCCCCGTCCCGACGGCATGGGCGAGTATTCCCATGATGAAAGAGCGGTCGGCCTGGGCAAGCGGCGTCGCACTCGCGGTCACCGGTACCTCGAGAATAACAAAAGGAGAAAGAGTGACGAGGAATCTGACGAAGGGGGTGATCGATCCGGTGAGGAAGCAGCTGATATTACCGATGAGGTCCACGAACGCCGTGCAGAAGGGAGAGTCCCACGTAGGAAGTCTCAGCGTCGGATGTCGGCAACGCGCGCGAGGGACGTTTCCGCTAATTCTGACAGAGGGGGTAAACGGAAGAAAGCCATTGCGTCTGATACAGGCTCACCTTCTACGCCGGAACAAGCTCGGCAACGGCAACGGCAACGGCACGAGCCCGCAAGAAAGGCGGCAAATGCTGCCACAGGAAAGACTAAGAATACTCTGGACGAGAACGACCTTATACGGTACGTTTGCTTGCAAACTGTTTAGCATTTGTATATGCTTAGGTGCCCGCAGCTTTGACCAAGACGATGACGACTTTTTTGCTCCGGACTTCGAACACTTTGGCTTACAGATCGGTTCGTCTCCACCTCGCGAGGCAGGACCAAGCAACACACAGGCTACTCTCGTCGCGACGCAGATTGAATACCGGTCGGCTACGAAAGCTAATGGCCCGATCGAAGCTCCACCCTCTTCAATGCCGTCTACGGAACGCAGGATGGCAGCACGAAACAGAAAGCGATCTGCATCAGCTAGGAGTGGCGCGACGGGACGTACAATTGTCCCTCCATCACCTCCAAAAGACACACAAGCAACCGTCATTGCAACTCAAACCTACGCTCCACTGTCAAGCCAACCACAGGCACGTCAGCGTCGCCTGGTATCTAATTCTGTTCCTGTGAATGCCGCCCCCTCAAGACGTTCACCGAGCGTTGATGAGCCAATTGACGTGGGCCGAGCGGGCTCGCAACGCAGAGTTCGGGGTCAGCAAGGTCCACGCTTCACAACGACGAACGTCAATAACATAGAAGACACTATCATTGCTGAAAATTCGCGCCCGTCTAAGCAGCGTCAGGACGTGGTAAGGAAGGAAACATCAAAGCCGACCTCCGCTGAGCGTTCTGCTTCGCAAGGTGTCGCCAATTCTCACCCATCTTTGCCCTCCGCTCCAGCGTCAGCGCCAACTCTTGCATCCTCTAAGAAAGCGCAGCAACCGAGGATCCGGCTGGCCACACAGCGCACGAATCCTGCTGCTGCATCTCTCGCTGCACCTCAATCTCTGAGTGGAAGAGGCGATGCCCCGTACCGGAACACGCGCGCACGTTCCCGCTCAGTAGAGCCTCAAATGATGCCGCCTCCTCCACTACCTGCCTTCAATCCAGGAAGGAGAATGGCCGCGATACAGGCAGTGGAAGGGCGTGAAGAAGAGAACGCAGGTCCTGAAGGTGACATCAACATGGCAGACACAGAGGAATTCGACGATCAGCATTCCATTGACATGGTCGAGGACACTCTGGCGATTGTAGGGGAAGAGGAAGAGGAGGAAGAGGGTGAGAACGAGGGCGAGGATGACGATGACGAGGGGGAGGAAGAGGAAGAGGAGGAAGCGGACGAGCAAGCCTCAGACTCTGATGCGGAATCGGAACCAAATGCCTACATTGTGGAGGAGGCCAAACGTATTAAGGAGAGAAGCTTGAATACAATCGACAGGACACCGCAGCTAAGACGCCCTTTTCGGGCTTCTCTCAGCGTGAAGAGAGAGGTGCTACCGAGCTCGCAGCCTCGTCTCAAGGCGACTCCACGTCGGCAGGAAAGTACCGAGAGCGACTTCCCGACAGCGGGAACGCGTGCCAAAGAGGCGCGGACGCGGCAAGAACAGGTAGAGAAAGGCGAGCCATACACGCCGACTCCTGGATCACGAGCAGAGGGAGCTAGAGCAGTTCGGGAGCAAGCACAGATGGGAAGGCCTGAGAGGCTGTCGCGAAGGGCGAACTTATAAGCCTTGATCGATTGAAAGAGCCTCGACGCTAGCGTCAATATCTTCATGACAACAGGGATGCGTCTAAGGGTCCTTCTGCTTCGTCCTTTGCTTTATTCAACACCTCATTGTTCCTTCATCGGTCACTCTTGCTCGAGACGCTTCTGAATGCTTTTCTGCTTCTCGTACAATAATGTTATATGTATATATCTGAAGATCTCACTATACCAACCCTTCAGTTAGTTCAGGATTTGATCAACGGCCGCGTCTGCTCGTATAATATAATTTGATGCAGTGTTTCAGTGATGCGAAACAGAATGGCTCTAGTCCGCTTCAAGCACAAGTCTAAGTGCATTAATGCCTTGGTCCCAACTCTTTTGCTGTGGATACTATTGCAGATCTAGGTCGTGTTTCACGGTGTGCCGGCCTGCTTTCATTTCGCCACATGAAGGTCAATAACCTGACAATCAGGCCCATTTCACGGGGTGAGACGGAATGTTTCAGCTGCTAGAAAGAACTTGAACCCTTAGCTCAAACGCTCGCTAGCAATAGTCTGTGGTGAACAGACATACATATACATAGATGACTGGACTTTACATTTCTTCTCTCTAGATCTAACGTCATGAATCATCCTCACCCACCTAACTACCCACCTCGCCATGAAAAGCCCGAGCCAGGAGATAAGCGCTCCCCTTGTCCAGCTCTCAACGCATTAGCCAACCACGGACTCGTGTGGGTTTAGTCGACAACCTCGTGCCTCCGATCAGTGGAAGCTGAGATTTCAACTTGCATAGAAACCGTAACGGCAAGGACATAGAGCTGCGCGATCTAATAGAGAAGGTTCACCTCTTATATAACGTTTCGAGTGACCTCGCGCTCGTCATGGCGGGAGTCGGTGTTCTTCTCTGTGGGAATGTCAAGAAGCTGGAGGTCGACCTGGACAAGCTCGCTCTACATAACCGGATAGAGCATGACTATTCGCTGGTCCATCTCGATGCGACGAAAGGCGATGACTATGCTCCAACGAAAGCCAACAAGGCGCTTGTCGATAAACTACTTAATGTCAATAATGTCAAGGACGAAGAGCCGAAGACATACCTCACAGAAAAGGATTTCATTCAGCACCGGCTGAACCTGGTAGGCAGTAAGAACATGAAGCTCGATCGCGTGCACAAGCTGGTCACGTCCGGGGAGATCTGCATGATCATGGACGTCCTCGGAAAGTTGGAGATCGTCACGGACAAGAACGGAAAGCCGATTAAGGACTGCAGGGGCAACGTGAAGAAGGAACTACGCGTCAACAAGGATTTTGTCTGGGCCTGGATGTATGAGGAGAGGCTCCCTGACAAGTGGGCGAGACCGAGTCGAGAGATAGGTTTTGCCAGCCTTTCCAGAACGCAGAAGAAGTACAAGAAGAAGGCGGAGGAACTCTTGGATCAACAAAGGAATGGGACCTTGCGCGCTCATATAAAGCATTCTATGAGGTCGCCGGACGAGTTCGCTGAAGACTTGATCAAGGAGATACACGGGACCACTGCTAACTCAACTGTGTTGCCTGTTATCCTTCATACTACCGTATCCCACAGAATGTAGTATATCACTTTATTTGTAATGTTGATTGATAGACAATATTAATTGCTCCTTTATAAGCTGTGGATTCAAGTTATAGGATAAGATTAATATTCAGGGTTGTTCGTTTGCAGCCTCCCGTTCTGGGCCGTGAGAAATGATTTCTTTAAAGGTCGTATCAATGTCGCCGCGCCTTTTCTCTCCCACCACTAGTACTATTGTCATTCGTGTCTAAGATTACTCGTTATTATCCTCGAAGTGAGACTGTAGCCTCTGGCCACTCTCGCGCCGCCTACTGCGCTTTCTATCAACATGTCAAAAATGATCACCGCTCAGCTAGATCTAGATTCTGTCGCGCTTTGCTGTATGGATCGGGTCAGACGGCCCTCATGTGTAACTCGCCTGCCAGCGTCACTTCACTGCGCAAGGAAACGGCGAGGCTCTTGTATGATATGACTCGCTGCGCATGGGCTATACTATGTGATACTCTAGAACTCATACACTGGCTATCATCCTCGTGTGCTTCGCGAGGCCGGCATATAATCAACCTCCTGACGTTGCATGCCCCACTTTGCAATCTCTGCTTATGCCACAATAGGGTCCGCAATTACATCGTCATCTCACATCCCTGGTAACCGTGTCTCAAGCGCAATTCTGAGCCATATAAGTACTAGCTGGGGCAGGGGAGAAGGGAACTTCATCCCCACTTTCGACCATTTGCTACCGGTGGCGTTTAGTGTTCAACTTCCCTCTTTGTCAATGTCTACATTCCACAACCGCAACCCGTATGTCCCTGCTGGCCCCGGGGACAGTCGTTCACCGTGCCCTGCGCTCAACGCGCTCGCCAACCACTCTTACATGTAAGTGATACTATACCCTTCTCCTCTGTCTCGGACTTCGTTGACAATGTTTTACCTCTATTGCCAGTCCTCATTCAGGCCACTCGATCCCCTTCCTGCAACTCGTGCATGCGTTGCGAATAATCTACAACTGTTCCTACCCCTTTGCACTAGTACTCTCCTTCGTGGGTTTCCTTTGGTGTGGTCATCTTACAGGTTCGGGACTTTCCACGCGCCTCGCTCTCGACTTGCATGACCTCGCGCGCCACGGACGCATTGAGCATGACGGCTCGCTCGGGCATGCGGATGCAGCACCTGGCGCGGTATATGCGCCATCTGTACCCGACCCTGCACGCCTCACCTCGCTGCTTGACGCAGGCAGCGTCAACGCAAAGGGACGTGGCGGAGCTGGGGCGCTGACACTCTTCGACCTCGCCCGCGTTCGCTACCTTCGTGACGCCTCACTCTTCCGACCGCTGGATGCTTTGCATTCTTTCATCACGCGCGGAGAGGTGGCGCTCATCCTCCTTGCTATGGGCGTCAGTGGAGGCGAGGGCCCGGACGGGCTCGTCGTCCCGCGCGAGCGCCTTGCACAGTGGTTTGTGGAGGAGCGTTTTCCCGACGGATGGGAGGGTCCGAGCACTCAGATTGGGCTGATGAACACGGGGAGCATTGGGCGAAGGGTGAAAGGCGAGGTGGCGCGACTCGCGCGCTACAGCTGAATCAGAGGTTTGCAAACGCCCACTTCTGACTCGCCTCACGAGTCATTGGACATGAGCTTCGGACTACGGACCTTCATTGTTGCCTAGCACATCGCCGACTCTGCTCTGCTCATTGGTTCTGCTTCGCATTCCTGTGATTCTGATTCTGCAGCTCGGATACTCGTTCATTTCCCGGTATTGTGCCTATGCCTGTACCCGCCTTACCCACTCCGCAGCTCGCTATGTATAGTCTCGCTTTCTCCTCAGACTCATTCCCGTGTACCACGCGTCATTCCTGATGTTCCTGCTCCTTTCACTAATAACGTTCCGAAGCCGATGTTTCGGAAGTCGGACCTCGAACTTAACTGTACCTTCCGATGCCATAGGTGTCTTGTTTTTAATGTCCTAATACTGTTGCATGTATCCCTCTTCTATTTAGCTCTGTAACTTTGTCTTTCAGATGCACATGCGGTCCGAGCATTGCTACGCGTTCTCAGAGACTATTCGCTTATGAAATCCATGCAATAATAATAATGATTAATTCCAATTCCTGAGGCGATGTACTTCGTGGCTTACTGGTTGAGATAGCACTTGAGGCTCTATTATTCACACACTCACTAGTACTGGCAGATTTAGAAGGATGACAGAATGGCAGACATGGACATGACATCGTGAATTTGACCCAAACACCTACTTGTTATTATCATTTATTTCCCTTCCTCCTTCTATCAACTCCAGATAGCACAATCTTATTGTGGCGGCGGCGTTTGGGGATTAGCCATTTCACCTTCCTTTTCCTTTTCATTAGAAGGTTTCCAATTCCTTGGACAATAGAACAATAATTTGAAATTTGAAAATGAACCGGCACCGACAAGCGCCCGCAAATCCCGCCCGCGGACCCGTCGATCTTTTTGAGCATCACAATTGTGGCGGCGGCGGCGGCGTTAATAATCTGGCTATGGGTCCAGTAGATAGCGGCGTTTGCGTTCCAGACAGATATGTGAAATCCTTTGAAGAAAAGGTGGCGTTTGGCTTGAGTGGCTCAATCTGATATGGGCCTCGGCTCCGATGTGTTTTTATTTTTTGTTTGAAAATCGAAATAGACGTCGCTGAGTTCATAATTGGATGAAAAAAAACAAAACGTGTTGTCTGTATGTCGCTACACATGAGTCAGGCGAGAGCAAAAGGTGAAATGGAAACACGAGTTTCATAACCACACTGCCATTGAACCACTCACTGAAACCTTATTTTTACTATGGCAGCTATCATTGCGCATCATCTTATCTCCTCGAAGTCAGAGATCATCCCATGTCGTCGAGTGCTGCTGCTTTGTTGAGCTCTGGTCATTGTAGTCCTTAAATAGCGACCCGATACTGCTGCTTCACGCAGATGCGCTTCCTTTTTCTGGTCCTAAACTAGGTACTGCAGTCGTCAGACATATCCAGTCTTCGAACCCCTATACCGTATTTCAAGTCAGATGTATGATATAAAAAACACATTATAGCATTATTCTTTACCGCGCTTCCTCGACGTTGTCAATACGTTTGGCAGTTAGCCTTTCTTCTGCTCCAGACCCTTATCAGGTTCTCGGGAGGCCACTCCCCCATTCCGCGACTCCCTAGGAACAAGGCATTTCCATTTGTCTTGCGAATCCTTGAGAATTCCTTGCCAAAGCATGTCGGCATAACAGTCGTCCCATTTTTGCGTTGCTTCCAAGGACAAGCCCCAAGTGTCTTTCATCTTTCTTTTCTGTGCTTAACCTTTGGAGATGGTCTCTTGGTTAATTCTCGATTGCGCTCTAAAGACATGAGTAAGAATAGGCAACATTGAGTTCGTGGTCAAGAAGATCCCTTCTCGTTTGATCTGGTTGTCCTGGATCCCGAGCCTTCGTTTCTCGTAACCCGGTACTGGGCAGGTTTCTTCAAACGAGGAGATTCTTGACTGATTTGCTGCTTCCGGAGCGCCACAGGGGTTTTCAGAATGCCGAACTGGCTGCTTACTAGATGGAAGCACCAACGGTAGTCATTCGGACTAAGGAAAGGTCTGACAGAAACTGCGGAGTACGAAGTAAGGAGCTGTTGCTGTGGGAAGCCGCGTTTAGATGAGCGGAAAGCAAGAGTGGTGTCCTCTCTTATGCCTTGGCTACGATACGGGAGCATTCGAACCAGGGTCGCGCGTCGCATTCCCCCTTTTCTTCTCCCACCGACGCGAAGTCGGGAACCATAGCTTTTTCTGAGGAAAAGTTCATGTACTTGAGCCCTTCTTCTCCGTATTGACATTTTATATTGCAGGTACAGACTACTCCGATTCCATGTTGCGCAAAGAGTTCAGTGAACAATTCAGGATTGCCCATCTTGCCTGGTACTCATTAAATTAGCACCGCGTGGATGACAAACTCCGCAGGAAAAAGATGAGAACTCGCCTTTCAAGGGGTAACCAAGACGCTTGGGCAAAGCGCAGCAAATGTTCCCTCAAGTTCGTTCGGTTTCCGCAAGTATTCTCCAGAATATGGTTCAACCCGGACCGCCTTTATGATACCCCATCGACTTCCGCCACCAATCCTCTAGGCCGACCCGTCGCATATAAGCCCCAACCTCGCTCATTTTCTCGACCATCTCTACACCAGCGGGCTTAGACGCAGCACGCCGTGTCGTAATCATACGAAGATCTGCCTCGTTCAGTCCAGAGGTGAGGTTTGTGAGAGTGCAAGATGCCCAGCGCAAAGACTTCATATGGGGTAGATTTGAAATTCAGCAATTTGTAGACCGGGAAATCGAGAAACGACGCACTTTGATTTCACGCAGGTAGCTTCTTACTTGTTCCTCTGTGCCCTCCACGGCTAGAATTCCTGGGTAGCCAACCTTGCAGATTCCGTATAGTTTGAGGTCCCGCGCAGCCTGTTGTATAGTCCGCTTCTTCTGTGTGGAAAAAATGTGATGGAATGTGAGCAGAGCGCGGGCGTTTAGTCCATGTGCACTCATTTCAGATGAAAGCTCGTATCGCAAGGATAAAAGAGAATGACATCATCGCGCGAGCTTTCAGATCGGAGCGTGATTCTAAGAGTGACACAGAGCAGAGCGGACAGTGAATGGGGTGGAAATGGAGATAGTCCGATAAACCGGTCAGCGCTCAGTGGTAAACCGAGGCAAGGTCCATGGTGGGTTCCAGCACTACAAAAATTCAGGAAGTCACTTACCCTCTTACCACCATCATCTTGACCGTGGGAAAGACTACATTAGTGAAACTCTTTTGTCTCCATCGATGGCCCCGCCCCCTAACGCGAAGCCAGCGAGCCTTCATCGCACCAAATCGCTCAGATCCCTGGGCAACATCAAGGACCCGACGAAATGTGACGAATGCAAATACGAACTCCCATATCACAGTCGCTCGTGTGTCTCTGGCGCTGCGAAACTCTGCACTCAGTGCGGACGCGATTCGACTTACAACCACAACCAAGCCGTTTGTGACTTGGCGGCGAAAAACATCGTCAATTGGTCACCCGATACCGAGGCGGACCAACATGCAGCTGCCCTCCGCAAACAGGGAGATCCCCCCCCCCACTCCGGACATCCCATCGCAAACCAGTCTTAAACGATCTCCATCCGAGGATGAGCATCAAGGACGTGAGGCCCCAGGTAATCCCGCTACGATTGGCCATATTCCAGATGACAAGGACGCCATGGACGCTGACGACGACCTATACGTCGACGCCCGTCCCCCCCAACTCGACAACATCGATAACGAGGATGAGGATCCGGCCATCACCGAAGAAGTCAACAGGAAGTCTTGCGAACTTGCCAAGTCTTCGGTTCGCGAGCTCCACTCTCTTATTAATCAAGACACCTGGAC
The DNA here is from genome assembly GCA_002794775.1 of Porodaedalea pini. NCBI lineage: Eukaryota > Fungi > Basidiomycota > Agaricomycetes > Hymenochaetales > Hymenochaetaceae > Porodaedalea > Porodaedalea pini. The sequence continues at coordinate 53,821 of NBAY01000027.1, read as the reverse complement.
GTCAGCAACACCTTTCTATGACGACCCCGCCATGATGGGTTGCTTCATGGCTCACGTAGCCTCATCCCTCTGTTTTTGGGTTAACCGTTCTAATACCTTTGACAATGAGACTGCCCGTGAGAATTATGCTAACAGCTCTCTCAATCAATTTCAGACTACCTTCAAAATCCATGCCCCCTATTGCAAGAATGTTTTCAACAATATTTATCGCAGTCCTCAAGACATACACGAAGAGCAGATTTCCGATGATCTCACAAACATGTCCCGCTCTATTTCCTCACTCGTATCTATGGTTTCCACTCTGACAAAGAAAACTAATAAACTCGAAAAACAGGCACAAAACCCCCATAAACCCAAAGTTTCCTTTTTGTCTAACATTTCTACTGACCTGAAATATTTACCAGACCCGCTTGGTGCTAGCTTTACTCACGACCCTCACTTTCCTCCACCTCCCCCTGTCGTTAAACAACGTGTACCCACCCCCAAAGGTGGCCGTACTAGTTATGCTGTAGCCATGGCCAATACCTGCGTCCCAGGGTCTGGCTACTGAATGGACACACAAGGAACCATCCACGCACTGGATGGTTACATACATTCTGAACATAACGCTCCACAGCCTGGTCTCTCCACCACCATTTACACACCACCTGTCCAATCTGTGGGTACAGACAAAGACGGATACACCACCGTCACGTACGCTAGGGCTGCTCAGAAAAAGCCCAAACAGATTCCCACCAAAGTCACTACCACCTCCGCAGACCACCCTGACAGGGAGATCGTCACCAAACCTATGAACCGTGCTAACGGCTCAGTTAACACGCGTGTCCGCAATGTTAAACATGTTTATTTCTCTCTCCCTGACAACCTTGCTATCCGCCCACTTCCCAACTCCATTAAGAACACCGTCTGGTCTGGACTTAAAGGTTCTACAGAGTTCAAACATCTTGTCATCCTCAATGTCGAATACACTTCTAATGGCAACCTTTGTGTTTCCTTTACTAACATCCGCCTCGATTTCGACTCCACTTTCCCTTCTCTTTCCACTTTCCTTAATCGCATCATTAATATTAACGGCGCTAAAGTGTTTACGCCGTCCCCCCAGTTTAAACTCGTCCTCCCAGCTGTGCCGGTATTTGACAAAGATACTAACGCTCTTTATTCCGAACGCGACCTGACCGAGGAACTCACTTCCCTTCCCCAATTTGTGGGACAGGAATTCCTCTACCCCCCTCATTTCATGGCGTCCATTGAACGCCTTAATACCCTCGATTTCTGCAATGTCTCCATTATTCTGAAAGACACTAACCGGTTAGCTTTTGACCACTTCTTCCTTCATAGTAACCGCAACATCCCTATCTTTGGCGTCATTCGATGCCTTGAAGAGATGCGAGCCCAGCCAACTATCTCCCAATGCGACAACTGCCATCGCTTGGGACACTCTTCGATCAAGTGCCGTTCAGTCGCACACTGTGCCATCTGTTTGGAACCACACCGCACAGCCATACATGTCGCCAAGTGCGCTCCATGTACCGCTTCTAACAATCTCGCATGCCAACATTTTGCGCATTGCATCAACTGTCAAGGCGACCATAACGCCAGGTCTTCCGCCTGCCCTGCACGTCGCAACTACCGCCCCCCTTTTTAGATGTCCACATTCATTTCAATTCTTTCTCTCAATGTTCATCGTTCTGAACCTACAACTGACCTTCTTTTCAAGTCCCTATTCCATTGAGGCAGTCTCTGCCCTGATATTATTTGTTTACAGGAAATTCCTACCATTTCTACTATTGTCTCATCCAAAAAGTCTTCAGCGGGCGAACAACAATTTGCTACCTGCAATTCGGACCCTTTCATTTGTGTCCTCCCCCCCCCATTCCACTTCTATTCACCCCAGTTGTGCGACCTTTCTTCATCCACGCATCTCTCACCTTTTTAGCTCCCAACCTCATCTTTCGCGTCCCATTTGTCAAGTCACTATCAGCATAAACCGCAGCTCATCACTCCCACCTCTTTACATCTGGAACATTTACAGCTCCCCTAGTACCCATCTTTTTGAAGACCCCTTTCCCATTCCTTCCGCCACTGACACCTATCTTTTCATAGGCGACTTCAATCGCCATGCTGCTTTGTGGTCTGATATCAGCCTTTCTTCGCATTATCCTGCCGCCGAACCTTTTCTACACTGGCTCGACACTTCTTCTTTAATAGTCACCAATCCCCCTTCTACACCCACCTTTTTACACCCCCGGGGATCTTCCACCCTGGATCTTGCTATCAGTTCCCCAGATATTTCTCCTTTCATTAATCAGTCCCTCCTTATTGGCGACCCCTCTTTCGAATTTCATTCGGACCATCTTCCCCTTATGTTTAAAATACCCATATCTTTCACTCCCCCACCAGACACCCCTCCTCTTCATCTCGTTTGCAAACACAACATCCCCTCCTTAATTTCGGACTTCCGTGATTCGCGCCTTTTTTCCTTTGATGCCTCAGATATTAACCTTCCTTCCCATCTCAACGCCAAGCTACACTCATTTTACACCTCCTTTTCTTCTTTTACCTCACGCTTCCTTCGGAAGTGTAAACCCTGAACATATGTTGGGCCCCATTCTTGGTGGACCGAGCAATGCAGTCACGACTACCAAGCGCATCACAATGACCCATCACCCCATAACCTCACCCAGCTCAACAAAACCCTTGCTCATGCCAAATCCACGTTCTTTAGCGATCTCCTCCATCGATCTGACCATTCGTCGATCTGGAAACGCAAATACTTAGGCACTGTGCGCCACCAGCACCCCATCGGCGCTCTTAAACTTCCTTCCGGGCGATATACTCTGAACAAGAGTGAGAAATCTGACCTATTCCACTCCACATTCTTCCCTGCGCTTCCCACTGGTTATCGTGACCAGCATTCGCTCCCTCCCCCAGTTGAAATTGAGCCTGTCTCAGTCGACAAAATGCTTCGAGCCCTAAAAGGCACCGATGACACAACCGCCCCGGGCAGTAATTGTTTTTCTTATCTTCATTTAAAACTTTTCATTGAACTCGAACCTCAATTCTTTTCCCAAATCTTCTCTCTTTGCCTTTCGTTCAGCTACTTTCCTTCATCTTTCAAACATTCCGTCATTATGTTTATCCCCAAACCAAAATGTTCTGACTTCTCACTCCCCCGCTCTTTTTGCCCAATAGCCCTTGTGGACACTATGGGCAAACTTTTTGAACACATTCTCTTCAATCGCCTTCAAATTATATTTGAACAATGCTCTCTTATTCCTTCTTCACAACATGGCTGTCGGAAAGCCCTTTCCACACTGACAGCCTGTTACAAACTTTTACACCTAAATAATTTCAAACCTTTTATTACCTCCCCTTTCTCCCATGCTCCGGGTCTTGGCCCTGTTGAACCCATGCATCGTCGCTTGTTGACCTCCGTGATCACAATCGACATTCAAGGTTTTTTTGACAATATTTCCCATCCACTCCTTATTGACCGTCTAACCCGGTCCAATATCCACCCCAATCTTATCAATTGCGTCTCCCATTGGATGCACGATCGACCTATTTCACTCCACTTTAATCAATATTTTTCAGACACTTTCACCAAACCCAACTGGGGCATTCCCCAAGGGTCTCCCCTCTCTCCTCTTATTTCTATCTTCGCAGCTGCTCCGGCTATCAAAGCCTATTACCAAAAATTCCCTTACAACCGTCCCCTTCTTGCATACATGGACGATCACCTTCTTTCTGCATGCTCCCTCAGCATGCGTACCAACCTCATTCATTTACGCAATCAATACCGTTTCCTTTCTTCACAACTTTCCCAACTGGGCCTCTCTATTGACCCAGACTCTATCGAACTTATTCATTTCACCCCACATCGCGCCCACAATACCAATTACACATCTTTCTCAACACAACCAGAATCCCAACCATCTCTCATTCTATCCCCCTCTTTGACCATTCACCCTCACTTCCATATTACATGGTTGGGCATTATTTTCCACCATCGTTTACTTCCATCCTTGCACTTTCAATCACGAGCTAATAAAACTCTCTCTACTCTTCACCAACGTTCTTTTCTATTCCACTCTTCTCACGGTGCCTATCTCGAATACGCCTGCCTTCTTTATTTCAATCTTATTTGATCCGTTGCTGTTTACGGTGCTCAACTATTCCCTAATTCCCCTGCCATCCACACTTTTTTGTCACCTGTACAACATCGCGCTCTTTCCTTTATGCTTTCTCATAATGTCAATAAAGACGCAGCCGGTTCTCTACTTTCAATCCCACCGATCGATCTTTTTATTCAATATCAAGCCAAACGCTTCATAACATCTTATGTATCATCGTCTCGTCCTTCTCTTCCCCCTTCTGCGGACATTCGAAATTTACTTCCTGCGGACATTGTTATTCCCAATACCAACCTTTACCCAATCATTCCACCTATTCATTTGCGTCTTTCTTTAGTCCCCCTTACTTCTCGCAGCCACAGTCTTTCAACCAGACAATATTTTCTTCAATTGTTTAACCACCCTCCTCCTTTCCAGTACTTTCTTTTCACAGATGGCTCTGTCATTGAGCAGGACGGCGTCCCCATCGGCGGCCACGGTTTCTCCATCATGCATAATCGACGCGAACTCGCATCCTTCATTTCGAGCGCACACACCCAAAGCAACATCCTATACGAGGAACAGCAGGCTCTTATTGCCAGCATCTCATGTTTCTCCACTTTATTCGCACATTGCGCTCACCCCTGCCATTTACGCATTGTCACAGACTCCGCCAATTGCACTCGACTCATATTCTCAGCGGATCGTCTCCATGCTGCCTTCATAACAGCCTTCCACAGATTTTGCGGCATTTTCTTATCCTTGCACCACCCTGCATCCACTATCGCGGTGCAATGGTTGCCCTCCCATATGGGACTACCCGGTAATTCATGAGCAGACCACCTCGTGTCCCAAGCCTCACGCTCGCAGCACAAAGCCATGGCTCCTGTTACATTGGCAAACCTACATTTGCGATTTTCCACTGACCTTTTGGTTAAATGGCGGAACCGTGTCCTAAGCCTCCGACACCATCACAGCATTGCTACCGCGCCCTTTATCCTTTACCCGAGGTGCCAATTATGGCCCTTCCTGAGGCTCAACCCTGAGAAGCACATCCCCCGCCACCTCCAATTGAGGGTGGTCGGGATCCTCCTCAACACTCATGACATGCATGACCAAAACCTGCCAGGCCAGTGCCCGGACCCCCTCTGCACCAAACATGACATCCATCACTCCCTTAACGTTTGCCTGTTTTTCTCACAAGTCTGACGTCAAATTTATCACAAACCTGTTCTCCCCCTTTCATTCACAAATTGGTTTGCACCGTCCAATTTCATGCTACTTATTCAATTCGCCTACTTCTCTTTTCGCCGTCCACCCGACGCTATGCCTTATTATTCAGACCTCCCACCCGATCTCATATAAATCACACCCCAAGTCACATAACGGCCTTTTCTTGACATTATCGTAGTCACACATTCAGCAGCCACGAAGAATTTCCTTTTTCTTTCCTCCCTTTCCCCCCTTCTTTTCTTTTGCTTCGTCCTCAGTAGTGCGTTTTGTGCAAGGTAGTGCAATATTATAAACAGGAAGTCACGTGAGGAATATATTGTGATCCTCTAACACAATAATAACCAGATAGAAAGCCGCAATTAGAAAAAACTAACCGAGGAAAGAGACATTAATTTACAAATTATGTATAGTACGATCGATGCAACGGTGCAATATTAATGCCCCTTGAGACGAGATTTCGGCCTAGCATGATCCAAACCTGGTTAGATAGGGAAACCTCTCGTAGGAGATGATTGCACTGCCAATTAATTATGCGGTTAGTTCGCGATGTAATGAAGAATATCACACCGGAAATCACTTCGCTGAGAGCTACAACATCGGAAACGTTCAAGTAGGCCACGAGATGGAGAAATACATCGAAGTTCAAGGCGTCCAGCAGTGTGATACTCATGGTTGGGTTGGCAGAACAGAAGATCGACGAATTACGTTCCTATTACTATAAGCTATCGCCTGAAGCCATAATACACGTGATAATCTGAGTCGCAATCACAATTCAGACTCAAGAAAAGAGCAAATCCATTAGAACAACTAACTACACGTCGGTCTTTTATAGCACTATGCTTGAGATAGCCTGAAGAAGTGAAGGTGCGCCGACAAACGGAATCCACTAGACCACAGCACAACGAGCAACTCGTTTACCAGCCATCTCTACCGTCTCGGAAGACACATTCGTCTAGTACACACGCTTAAAGGGCGGGACAGCCTTGCATTCGTCCTCATCCAGAGTCTTGCCAATGACGCTGCGGTACTTGATCTCAACATCCGGCTGAGTCGAGTCGGGCTGGAATGTGAGCGTGTGCTTCATCCAGTTCTCATCGTCGCGCTACAATATACGTTCACGAGACTGGTCAAGCTCAACTGAAGGAGATGAAACGTACCTCTGTGAAGTCCTCACGTGCGTGAGCACCACGCGACTCCTTGCGGGCAAGGGCGGCGGTGATAGTTTGGATGGCGCACTGCTGGAGGTTGCGAAGCTCGAGAGTCTCAATGAGATCACTGAGATTTTCTTAGCAAGCTCTGCGCGCCGTCAGTAAGAATCTGAGACTCACGAGTTCCAGATCATGCTCCTGTCCTTGATGCCGACCTTGTCGAAGTCCTTGTAGATCTGAGTAACCTTCTCAACACCCTCAGCAAGAGTCTTTTCCGTCCTGAAGACAGCAGCGTCGGCCTGCATAGCCTTCTGCATGTCGAGCCTTAACTTAGCAGTGGGAATAGGACCATCAGACGTGCTTGAAGAGATCGCTCAGAATCATCGCTACTAAGTACAATTTGTGGAGATAGTTGTCTTACCGAATTTTGTCGAGGAACTCGATGGACTGCATGCCGGCATTTTCATCGACCTTCTTGTGCAGCTTGCCTGGGGTGAGCGTCTCCTTGATGTGGTGTGCGCAGGCACGGCCGAAGACGACGATATCAAGAAGCGAGTTTGCGCCGAGACGGTTGGCGCCGTGCACCGAAACACAGGCAGCCTCACCAGCAGCATAAAGTCCGGGTACAGCCTTGTCTTTTCCATTCTAAAATGACCTTATGAGTCTTGTTTTTGCAGTGAGAAAGCGATATTGAAGTGACAAACCTCGTCGACAGTCAGGACCTCACCAGTGTACTTTGTCGGGATACCACCCACTGCAAGGAGAAGTCAGTACACCATTCAGACTGGTACGGAATGAACGAACTGTTGTAGTGCACCGTTGGTAAGACAGGAATTGGCTCCTTCGTAACATCAACACCGGAGAAGATGGCAGCTGTCTCAGAAATACCCGGCAGACGTTCGTGGAGGACTTCGGCAGGCAAGTGGCTGAGCTGGAGGAAGATATGGTCCTTCTCAGGCCCAACACCGCGGCCCTCACGAATTTCAATGGTCATGCTACGAGACACGACATCGCGTGAGGCCAAATCCTTTGCAGTCGGAGCGTAGCGCTCCATAAAGCGCTCACCCTCGGAGTTTAGGAGGTAGCCTCCCTCACCGCGCGAACCTTCGGTGATCAGGCATCCCGCACCGTAAATACCGGTTGGGTGGAATTGCACGAACTCCGGATCCTGAAGCGGCAGGCCCGCACGAACGACCATCCCGTTGCCGTCACCCGAACACGTGTGTGCGGATGTGCAGCTGAAGTACGCGCGACCGTAGCCACCGGTTGCAAGTACGGTCTTGTGCGAGCGGAAGCGATGGAGAGTGCCGTCCTCCATGTTCATCGCCATCACACCGACGCACTCGCCGTCCTCCATAATGAGATCAAGAGCGAAGTATTCGATGAAGAAGTTGGTGTTGTGACGCAGCGACTGCCCGTATAGAGTGTGGAGAATGGCGTGTCCTGTTCGATCGGCGGCAGAGGCGCAGCGATATGCCTGACCACCCTTACCAAACTTGAGCGACTGGCCACCGAAGGCACGCTGGTAGATCTTGCCCTCAGTCGTCCGCGAGAAAGGAACACCAAAGTGCTCAAGCTGCAAGGTATTGAATGTTCGAAACTAGTTTTCGGAGTAATGTAAAACATACCTCGATGACTGTGCGCGGTGCCTCACGACACATGTAGTGGATAGCATCCTGGTCACCAAGCCAGTCGGATCCTTTGACCTGCAAGGAAGTCTCAGCTTTGCTCTGCTAAACGGTACAATCTGTACTCACAGTGTCGTACATGTGCCATCTCCAGTCATCCTCAGTCATGTTCTAAAAGGATGCTTAGCACGATTATCATCAACACTCTGACAAGGGTAACTTACACCCAGCGCAGCGTTAACACCACCCTGCGGAGATCGTCAACACAAATATACGAGACAAACTGATTGCACCGACCTGCGCAGCGACGGTATGGCTCCGCGTTGGGAACAGCTTGGTGATACATGCCGTGTTGAAACCTGCCTCTGCAAGACCGAACGCGGCTCGCAAACCCGCACCACCCGCACCGCTGTTTCAAACACCTTCAATTCAGTACGTCTTAAGTAAGAAAGGTTCACTCACACTACAACTGCATCATATTCATGCTCGAAAATTTGGTACTTCCCCTGCGCTGCCAATGACTACAATAATGGTAAGACGTGCACATCAAGTTACAGTGCAAGCGGACGTACGGTGACTTCCTGGGCCTTGACAGGGTTGGTCGCGACAACGCGATGAGCTGCGGGCGACGAGTGGAATGCGCGCTGCGAGCGCCTAGAGAGCCGAGCGAGCGACTTGCGTAACATGAGCAGCGACGGCGAGGACGAAAGAGAGTTGAGGCAGATGACCGCACACGAAGCTGAAAGTTATCCGGACGGGAATATCGGAGCAACCGGATTGGCCGATTTGGGGAATGCAGACCAATCAGAGCGCGCCAGTTACGCTCATAGGAGGAAATCGGAAGCAGCTGAAATTCCTCAGAAAATAATTCGAAAAATACATGCTTGTACATGTCTCGGACCTGCAAGTCTATACAGCTACATACATATGCATATGCTTTTGAAAAGTGAAAGCAGAGATTTGCCTACGACGGGATTGCGCCTAAAGGATCGTTGCTCGCTTTCCGAACCTGCCGGGCAGGTACTTGAGTCGTATATGACGAACCGTCATGGCGAAGCGACACCGGCGATCGAGATGTTCTCGGTGGAAGCCGAGGTAACGCTGCAGAATCTACCGACCGCGTCGAGAAGTTTGACTTAGTATAGTTCCAAGGCGCGTGAAATGTGTCGGAATCCAGCGGTGTGTCGGAACGGGAAGAACTGCTCTTTTGACGGGGAAAAGTCGCGGCCGTCTGGCCTACACGCTTCGTAGATATAGATTCCTGTTGTGGCTGCATGATATCTGGGGTACGCGGCAGGGATGCTATGGGATGTGAAGGCAAAGTTTGTACCGGCGGAGGGGACTTCTGTCTGCGGTGTTCCGAAGATAGACGCGCAGCTGCAGCAGGTTCTGGAGGTCTCGGCGGAGGTGACGTAGACTGCTTCGGCTCGTTGCGCTGTGGAGGTGGTGACTGACGCCTTCGTCTATACTCTTCTTCTCCGTACAGCCGTTCCTCGTCGACCTCACTCGTCGTACCCTTCAACAGGTCTCGCACATGTGCTAGGCTCTCAACAGCCTCGCGTTTCCGATTTCTAATCCATTTAAGTGCCTCCGCATCACGATCCTCGCCTTCGTCCTGCAGCAGCGCGTCGACTGCCAGACCTACTGCATCGCCCATTTTCTTCTGCATCGCTCGCAGATCCGTAAGCTCGCGCTCCATTTCGAAACGCGTGCGATGTTCCCATGGAGGTCGTTCTTCCGATGCCCGCTCGTTGACGAGAGGGAAGGAACTATACCCGCCAGTTTCAGCTGGAGGCGACCGCATAAGTTGATTAGCTAGGTCAGGAATATTTTTCTATAGATTTCTTTTAGGTGAATAAAGCCAACCATACATCTAAAAACTTACACGAATTTCGGACACGGCATTCATTACAGTCTTGTTGATTCCGAGGCTCTCTCCCTTTTCAAGCAGACCACGTGCAAAGAGCTCTGGGAGTCCGATCTGTAAAGATTGCTGCGCAGGACGATTTTGTCCTTGCGGAGTTCTACTCGGCCCAGCTTTTTGCGCATCAGTACTTGAGCGCGTCCTCATCCCAGGCCTTCGCGTCCGCGTGGGTGTGCTCTGCGGCTCGGGCACGTCCAGAGGGATGTTCAGCAAGTTCCTGTTTTCGATTGCTATAGAGGAACCTGTGGACGGATTTGGAGATGTATATAGTGCAAAGGCCTGACGGAGAAGAAGGACAGTGTGGTGTGGACAAGATGGATCAGTACCTGTAGGAGGCGGTGGATATCTTAGAAGGGAAGTAAGCTGGCCACTGTAGTCGGCTGGTATCACTATGTGGGTTTATGTTAGCACAACACCATGGATAAAGAAGAAGAGCTCACGCTGATTTCTTATGCGTATCAACATGGCTACACATATCCAAGGGACCAGCTCGAAGGATCCATCGCATGAGAAGATGCCATCCCAGAGCATCATGGAGTCCGGAAGGCTGAATTCCCGCGTAAACAATAAACGTAACCAGCGACTGCAACAAATCAACAAATCAGCCAGAATACACCCTTTGCGTCAATACTCGTAGACTGACATCCCGTATATCTGCGGCTCAATGCCGGCTTTTTGCATACCTTGCCATAACATAGGATCAGCAGCCTTTAGCATCTGGGCTTGCAGCTTTTGACACGCAAGCACAATGGGCGCGACATAAGGTTTCATCTCCAGTTGTCCCTCTGGTGGACCATGGCGATATTGAGTCTGGAGCGGTGTCGGAATGGGCGGAGGAATAGGTTCTCGCCATTCGTACCACAAGCTCACGCCCTCCATGACCACATTAAAAAGCGCCCATGCGTCCGCGGCAACCCACATTCGTGAGCAAAAGTCGACAATATCTGAATCAGAATTTTCAACTGAAAGTAGCGAGTCGTAGTCCACTGCGTGAAATAGAGGCGCTAAGAGTTCGTGCATGCCTTGTCGATAGCCGATATCGGGATGCACGACCGAATAAACATATAATATGTGCGTGAGCTGTGCCTGTACTTCCGAATCCCGAAAGTAGTCGTAGTCAGGAAACCTGGTTAACTCAAGACAGATGAGCAGACGTGCTTAATACGTGATGCTCGCAGTAACTCACGTCCTCTCAACGTCCTGACGGATGGTCCTACGAAGCTCTACTGCAGCAAACCAGTCCTTCCATGGGTTCTTATACATAAAGCCTTAGCAGTTGGCGAGTATGCTAGACGATATAGTACTTACATCTTCATGCAGACTGAGGGGGTTGTTACGTTGCAAATTAACATTCGCCCCATCCGTAGGTCGAGGGAGCCCATCGATGCCAGGGACAGTGAAGTTCTCTTCATAACTACCGTCCGGGGCCTTCATTTTATTAAGGAGCAGAGATGCATATTCTTTCCTGAGATCTTTCAAGGTATCTAAAGGTGGTTTTGCGGGAGACTGTGAGGCCGGGGGCGTCAAGGGAACTGTGGGTATCAAGAACAGCTGAGTGAACGCGTTTAATTCATCCACATCATTGTATCGAAAGACAATAGGAGGAAGCACCTTCCAGGCTAAACTTCTACCGGCCACGCCCAGACCGTCTTGCTCAGCTGAGTCGGAGAAGAGGCGGCCGCCAAATGCAGCATCTTTGAGTCTAGATAGAGGTGTGTTGGAGCGAAAGAGGCGGTCATACGCCACACTGAGCATGTTGAAGTGAATAATAATGCTTGAGCTATAGAAGAACAGAGCTCGTACGATACGTTTTGCGGATCTGGTCTTGTCCAGCGGTCCGTCATGGTAGTAGGTCAAGCGCATAGAGCTGATCGTCATCTTGTCACGCCGCATTCGGACGCAGCCGAGGGCGTGTCAGTCAAAATGCGCTGCAACTCGCCAGTCCGCGTCGAGGTTGTCGGCCATGTCGACGACCTACCGTCCGATCGCCCCCATAACGACACAGAATGACCTCTATCCACAGCCTATAACTTCGCTTGCATTTGATCCCGTGTCGGACACCCTTTGGACTGGCAATAATGCCGGCAGCGTGGTCGCGTTCTATGGCACGCAAGGAACTCGCGGTATTTCCTTCCCTGTCGGAGGCGATCTTGCTGTGAAGAAGATACTTGTTGGCGACAAATACGTCAGAGCGCTTGGCTCTGCGGGACGCGGTGTTGGACAGTGGAGGAAGGGCGGAGCGAATAACTGGTTTCACAAGTAAGCCGCTCGGTTCACCTGCTCTTAGCCGCGACTGAGAGGGCCGCCCAGGTCTTTGCATACTGTCACGACCTTCTCCAACTCTATAAGTGCATCTCCAAATATCGCTATCTCGACAGGTGTTCCAGAACTAGCCTTAATCAACAGTTCGACCGGTGCACCGGTGAAGCAATGGCCTGCTCCATCTCTCTTGACGCATCTGGTCTCCTCCCACACGCTTCTTATTTCCGGTTCAGCAGACGGTTATCTGCGAACGCATGATGTGCGTATCGGCATGAAGGGGGATTTTGGCGAGTCGTCTGTGAAAGCACATATGAAGGGTGTGCAAGGTCTCGAGGTTAGCGGTAATCTCGTCTTCTCCATCGGCTGGGGCGTTAGGTTCGTAATTGTATGTATACCTCATTTCATGATTTCATGAGGTAGACAGACAGGCGCGCCCATTTCCCGAACCACTAGTCAAAGTGTACGATCTGCGTAGCTTCAAAGCATTACCACCAGCGTCCTTCTCTGCTGGGCCAGGTTTTATCAACACTCTTCCTCGACGGTCTTCGAGTGTCGTTGTTACCTCCACAAGAGGTCTGGTGAACATAGTAGATACCTCCAATCCAGGAGATGGCGGTGAATTCTATCAGGTAAGATTTTCAGCTGTATATATGTGCTTCAGTCACTATAACTCTATATTTCTCTCCAGCTGGATGTGTCTTCGTATATCAGCTCTGTCACAGTCTCAGCGACAGGCGTCTACCTTGCTTTCGGCGACGCAGATGGTGGTGTCCAATTGATGACAGCGGCTGATGAGGAAGGAACACTGCCTTTCAATGGCTTTGAAGGCCAGCCTGTCGAGTGGCCAGATGTGCCTGAATCCTTACCCAACATTGAATGGACGGACTCAACGTAAATTCTTCCGTTCGTTTCTTTTCCTAAGCCTCTACTGAAATGCTCCAGTCCCTTGAACTCTATTGGTATGCCATACTACGATTCGATGCTGCTTTCCTCCTGGACACCCAAGTTATTACCTGCAAATCTATCATACCCTCCTCCACCCAAGATCCCAACTCAAATCCTGAACACAATGAAGGTGAATGAGTTTGTTGCTTATGCCACATTGCCAAAGGAACTTCGGGGCAGACGTAATGTCGTGTCGACGGACTCGAAGAAAGATACAGGGAGGTTCCGGAGCGTGAGGCCTCGGTCTGGGCAGGTAAAGTTATACGAGTGCTTTTCTTCAGCATTATTAATTTGATCTCTCCCAGATCGAGCCGGAGACCCCGATTGAAGAGAGTCTAGAAGAAATACCGCGTCCCTTCCGTGAAGTATCCATCCAATACTCCAAATTCGGCGTCGAAGATTTCGACTTCGCGTGAGTTAATCATATTTAGAGTGAACCAGGCGGATCAATCTCTAATGGCCCTCTAAATAGGTTTTACAATAAAACGGAATACAGCGGGCTAGAGTCGCATATCGTCAATTCTTATACGAATTGTCTCGTTCAGAGTCTGCTCTACTGTCTACCAATACGACGCCTTGCAGTATCGCACATTTTGACGAACTGTAATCGCGAGCATTGTTTCCTCTGTGAACTGGGCTTCGCTATGCGTATGCTCAGTGATGCACGTGGTGTCAACTGTCAAGCTAGCAATTTTTGCAAGACTGTAGGGGCGCTCGCGCAAGGTACATAATTTCTTGATATAAATCAGCTTATCTCCGTGGTCCTGAAGGCTGATCTTGTGCACAGCGTACAATCAAATCTCTTTCATTGACTATGGGAAACCTGCACACAGCTATAGTGACACCATACAGGGGTTCCACAGGTTCTTGCTTGACCAGTTGAGTTCTGAGGGAAATAATTTCCCGCAGAATCCGCTTATTGTGCCGTCGGAAAACACGACTCCTTCGATGATCGCTGCGCCCATCACTCAGCTCCTTGGTTTAGATGCTAAGACTAATATCCATTGTAGCAGCTGTAAGGGCCGTAGGCAGAAGGAGGGTATGGCACACGTTACCGACCTGATCTTTCCGAAATCTGTGCGTGAAAGTCATTCGCCACGTCCTTGTGCTCATTTTTACGCTTGAAAACTTAGGGTCCTGCTGGCCAGCCATCCCCGACAGACTTTACGAGTGTCGTTCGCGAGTCGCTGTTTCGTGGGAGCGTATACAAAGCGACATGCCCACTCTGTAAACAGTTCTCGACGAACGAAAGTCGCAAGTCCATCCCGAGTAAGGATCTCCCCCCGATCCTGGCACTCAATACGTCAATATACGAGGCGGGGATTGCATCACATCGACTCTGGATCGATGGACGGCACCGGCAAGGGAGTTTTGTGCAGCCATTCATTGAGATCCGTGGACAAGTCGATGGTGTCGATGAGGCTGAGGTCGCGCAGTACGAGCTTCGTGTGAGTTCCTAAGCCGATAAGTTTTGCTTCCGCTCTTACAACATTCATCAGTCGATGATCGTTGAGGTCGTTCCGGAGGGCAAGAAGTATGGGCATCTCGTTTCTGTTGTAAAGAGTTGGTTTATACAACTATTTCTACTAAGAATATGCTAATTGACTGTCTCTCAGTCCCTGAGTCTGATAGGCGACACTTAAAGAGTCCATGGGTAATCTTCAATGACTTCGTCGTCACAAATGTTTCAGAACGAGATGCACTTGGATTTCCCGGTATTTGGAAGGTATGCTTTGTGCAATGTATTCAAGACTTCATTGCAGACGATCTCATATTTTCGGTTCAGGTTCCGGCTATTCTGTATTACGAAAGGACGGATATACGCGACAGATTGAACTTCAACGAGCTTCCGCAAGAGCTTGACCTATCCATCTTACGTCGAGACATAAATATCGCAATGTTGGTGTTTTTTCAGATATAGCATATCTTTCTTAAGCGCCTCTTTCCCTTTTCAGGAACCGTGACAGCGCATCCATTAAGCATGAATTGCTAGGCGTGGATGAGCTTCCCCGACCAGGGACGATGGTCGCGATCGATGCGGAGTTCGTTTCAATGCAGCAGGTTTGTATAGACCATTGCTCCCCTTCTCCTTGATGGCTCATGTTCATCTAGGAAGAATCGGAATATCGCTCAGATGGAACGAAGAAAGTTCTGCGCCCTGCCCGCTTGGGTCTTGCACGCGTTTCTGTGCTTCGTGCGGCAGAGGGACCGAAGCTTGGTGTGCCGTTCATCGATGATCACATTCACACCAGCGAGGCAATCGTGGATTATCTCACCGAGTACTCTGGTATCAAATGTATGTCTCTTCCCGGCATCAGCGAGCATTTGAACTCACAACTTTCCAAGATGGTGACTTGGACCCTCATCTTTCGAGGCACACACTTGTCCCTTTGAAGATGGCGTACAAGAAGCTCCGGCTACTTGTAGACTTAGGGTGTGTCTTCATAGGTCATGGTCTCAAGAAAGATTTTCGAATCATCAGTCGGTTCAGGTCGTTTTCCTGCTTATTAGACTGCGCTGACTCTTCCACTAGACCTCTTTGTACCGGCAGATCGTGTGCTTGATACCGTAGACATTTATTTCATAGAATCACGACATCGACGGCTCTCGTTGCGCTTTCTCTCTTGGGTTGTCCTGGAACAGAATATCCAGTCGGGGGAGCATGACTCAATAGAGGACGCGCGCTGCGCGCTGCTCCTTTTCCGTGCATTCCAGGAATATGAGGAGAAAGGTATTTGGGATGAAAAACTAGAGGAGCTGTATAAGGAGGGAAAACAAAACGTGAGTGTACAGTGCAGCTTTAGATATTTACGCCCACTTAAACTTGTCGTTACCCAGAACTGGAAGCCGCCCCAATTAGCCCAGCCTCCGACTCCTGCTCCCATACAAAATGCCGGCGTTCCACCAATCGCTCAGGCCGCACAGCTGAACGCGATGCGCCATCAGTACGGCGTGTTCCCTAACAACATGATGTTCGGTGGTGACTTTCACAACGCGCAGTCCGGACAGGGCTCGCCGATACCGCGGCACATGCAGTCTAGCTTTGGTCCGAGCCCTATGGGCGGCGGAAACCCCTTTCAGCAAAATTGGCGCAGGTCGCATCGGTGAAGATGAGGCCTGCGTATCATCTTTTTATTTTGTTGCTGTCGATTTTGCTTTGAACATGGACTCCGTCTGTACTGGATGTGCAACATGTATCTTTAGTCTGTTAGCGTAGAATGTCGCGTATGTATTTCCAATCTCGACGAAGGATAAATAAGAGAGATACAGTGAAAGGACACAAGAAATAAATGAATATATGGCTACAGTTTGTTCAATTATTAGCGACCTTCTAAGTGAGGGGTGTCAAACATTGCTCCACAACGTTCAAAAGCGCGTTGTTCTCTAAGGCGGCTGCCACACGCTCCTTGTCATTGAGCTGTTTATTCACTGCGTAAGGTATGAGTGGTGCCCAAGAACAGTAACTATATGCATACGTACATGCACTTTCGCTTTGATGCGAACCAGGCTTTACGCGGATATCGACCTTGAATCGATGAGGAAGTGTGCGCATCAATCGTACTCGAATCGACAGTCCTGTACATTTCTTGAGCTCTGCATAGACGATGTGATAAAAATTGCACGTACCAATAAGTGTTGAGGCGCCGCAATGTGGAACAGTCGGCGTGAACTCGACCAGAACGTTATTCCCCTTAACCTCAACCTGAGGCGCAGACACAACCGCGAGCTGCTCCAAAGTCAAAGGATGCTCTGGATCTGATATCCCGCGGATATGGTCTGTCGTATTCCAGATATAAATAATTCTGCAACATCGCATGATAGGAAGGAACAGTGCGTACCAAATATCTCGTCAGAGTCGATCGCTTCCACTTCATCATTGTCGCCGTCCGTGGGTGCGTCTAGATCGTCTATCCATAATGACTGTGATGCAGACGAAGACTTTGAGGGCTTCGAGGTTGTAAAGACTGTCGGGTTCGCGTTGTAGACCTCGGCAGGCATGGTGGTCTTGTGCGAGGTGTGGTGACTAAGTCCAGCATAGATCGACTGCATTCTATAATTAGACACTAGCACGCGTGTGGCGATCTCAATCTCGGACTCAGACTTTCGTTCATTCCTCACCAGCGTAATCGCGCGACACTCCTAGCTTGTCGACGCAAATGGATGATCAAGAACTAGCAGCGATCAGAGCAGCACGGCTGCAGCAATTGCGTCAAAATTCCCCGTCTGGTCAAGCCTCGCCTTCGCCTCAAGGGCTGCCGACTGGCGGTGCCAGTGACCCCGACGCAGATGCGAAACGTGCGGACGAGGAACAGATGAGGAGAGATCTGTTAGCAACCGTGCTTGATTCCAAGGCTCGTGAGAGACGTGAGCTCGTCTCTTATCGTTTGTTTTACAATCTCAACTGACATCGAGGCTTTCAGTCGCACGTATAGCACTGGTCAGTCCGGCACGGTCCGCACAGATCGAGAGCATCTTGCTACGGATGGCACAAAGCGGACAACTACGGGGGCGTGTAGGAGAGGAACAGCTTATTAGTTTGTTGGAACAGGTGAGTAAATGCAATGCTGAGTGGCCGGCTCAGTCAGAAATGTACTCGTTTACGTATAGGCCGAGGATGCACAGTCAAAGGCCGGAGCAAAGAAGGGTGCTATAGTGGTAAGCTTTGTTAGCTATGTGTAAAGGAACTCTACTGAAATGTTACCGATGACTCTAAGTATCAGCGACGGAAAGAGTTGGATGACGAGAATGATGATTTCGATTTCGATCTGTAATCCTTTGCTTGGCTTCACGCTTATCCAGATATCTTTTTGTACAACAGTATAAACTAACTTCGCGTTTTTTTTGGAGTACCGTGGGACGGCAGTCCATTTCAATGAGCATAAATGAATGCTAGATATACAGGACAATCGTGACCAAACAAAATAAAAGACCAAATAAGGCAATTGCTTATGTAGCTTGAGCCGGCCCTAATTACCTCTGTGAAAGTGTGAAGGAGCGTGCTCGCGTCTCCGACTCTGTCCTTTCATTCAGTATCCTACGCACGTATTTCACTCGCTCATCGACCATGTCAATGTCCAAGCTGCATCCATCTCTGCCTGCCCCTGTAGTACACAACAGTTATATGGCACCGTCGCAGTCAAAGTCGCACGTGTTGGCCGGCGTTCAGGACGCGTACTGGAGCGACGAGGAGGCAGTAAGATTTCGCTCTACCTCAACTGTCGACATATTTTGACGGTGGCACTCCAACATTTCCAGGAAGATGAAGACTGCCCTCTGTGTCTCGAAGAGATGGATTTGTCTGACTTGAATTTCAAGCCGTGCCCGTGTGGTTACCAGGTCGGTTCTTTCGCATACAGCTTCGACAGCGGCGTCTAAAGCATAGTGCACTGTAGATTTGTCGTTTTTGCTGGCATCATATCAAGGAAAACCTTAACGGCCGTTGTCCTGCATGCCGTCGTGATTACTCAGACGATGCTGTTCAGTTCAAGCCAGTCAATAAGGAGGAGTACGTGTTCTATAACTCATGCCACTCCCTTTTTTGACTTATAATTGGTGCCATCTAGCCACAAGCGGCTCACTCAGCAGAAGAAACAGCGCGAACGTGAACGCAAGGATCTTGACGCCCTTGGAAGGCGACACCTTGTCAACGTCCGCGTCGTTCAGCGCAACGTAGTATATGTCATTGGCTTGGGGTCGCGCTTCGCAAAGGAGGAGGTAAGGCTGATGTGTACTCAGATTGATCTTGTATGAGTCTAATGTGAGGTTCCAGTTGATTCCGACTCTGCGCTCGAACGATTACTTTGGCCAATACGGGAAGATCACGAAAATCCTCCTTGTGAAGCGCACGCCGCCAGGTGGCCGATCACCAATCCTTGGCGTGTATATATCGTATTACCGACGTGAAGATGCTGCTCGTGCTATCCAGGCTGTTGATGGAACTCCATCTCCAAGTGGCGGCGGCGACGTCATGCGTGCGAGTTATGGGACCACTAAATACTGTATTGCGTTCCTTCGAGGTGTGTCGTGTACGAATCATGGCTGTATGGACCTTCACGAGTGGGGTGATGAGAAGGACTGCTTCACTAAAGAGGACCTGACTACATTGTGAGATATTATCAGCACTAGTTCATCGACTGATACTGATGCCTCTTAGGAAACATACGATGAAGGACACTGAGAATCGTCAAAGGTCTGGAGTAGTCATCAGAAAATCTGAAGAAGGCGGTGAGGTCTTTCTACCCGTACATTTTATCTGACTGCTGATTTTCTACTTTCTTTAAGCTGGCTTGCCACGGTCCGCTGGCTGGGGCATGAAACCGGCTCTTGGGGTGTCATCACTGGCTAACGCGAGTGGAACGTCTCCTGCTAGAAGTACTCGAAGAGGACACCGTTCTACTCGGTCAGGCGCAGGAGGGGAAAGCCGTACTCAACCAGCCTCTTCGGCTAAGCAAGCAGCGCAGCTAGAGCGCAAACAACCAGCAAAACCTCCGTCACAAGCGTCATCATCTCGGCCTTCTACGCCTGGGATCGCGGGCTTGCCGCCACGCCCTATTACACCTGCGCCTGCTATTCCTAACACTAGACAGGAGAAGCAAAGAAAGGATTCTCAGAATCTCTTGCCCCCGCGATCTCCCTCTTCGTCCGTTGCTGTGGAATCTGATGCAGGTTCTCTTGAGGCTGTATCTGCGTCGCCGTCCTTATCTGCTCTGAGTATAGCCATTCCGCCAACTGCTACCCCAGCAGCCCCTCCAGGTCTTCCTGCCGCTCCCCCTGGTTTGATGACTCCCCCGCCTGGCATTCCGGCTTCTGGGACGTCGCAGACATCATTGCCTCTAGTTCGTGAGGCATCAGCTTCATCTTATCAGATTTCCATTCAGGCTCGGGCATTACTTGACGATGTCATGAATCGCCGCGAAGCTCTGCCCCCTCAGCGTCATTCAGTCCTTTCCCTGATCTTGATCGCACCTTACAGAATCTCAGTGGTGGAGATGGCGACTCAGGTAGTTTCAACTTCAACTTGGATCCGAAACTTGCTGTCGACGACGAACATTTTGATGCACCCCTTCCTGATTTGGAGGGCGATCATGTCTTATCGCCGGGTGGCCGTTTTGATCCATTTTCCAGTGGGCGACTCGCCAACAACGCGTCACCCTTCGGCCCGCCTCCTGGGCTCTCATACGGTATTTCTCCGTCCAGGGCTCTTTTCGAGGGCTTTAAGGCGCCTGGAATGGAAAGGACGTCGTCGTCCTCATCAGGATACACCGGGTCGTTCAATCCATTTGGGGAGACGCCGGAGACGGCTTCGCATTCTCTCGCTCAGAGACCTTCACCCGTTCCGGATGACGATATTTCTCGTCGCGTGTCACGATTTGGGTTTGCGCGCGAGAGACAAGGTTCGACTGGATTCTTAAATTCTGGGACCTCTTCTCCACTTTTAAGTGCGAACACTTCCCTGTCGTCCCTCTCGGTGGCCGAGAATGCGAACCCACCATCAGCAGCAAGCTCACAGGCACCCTGGCCCTTCCAGAGACAACACGATTTTCCGCCGCCTCCGGGACTCGGTATGCCTGCGCGCACAGGGACGCCGGGCTCAGCTCGTGGTTCTCCACTTGTGCCCTACGCCCATGCTCAGACACTGCCTCCCTCAATGCAGCCTTCGTACGCGCCTCAGACGTCACGATTTCAGCCATTTGACATGGGCTCGAGTGAGGCTTCGTTAAAGGACATGCTGGGAATTGGCCGAGATCGCGTCCATGCCGCACGCATGAGTGGCTCTTCTGGTATGTGCTTTCTATGTCATAATGCTTGATCGGGCGCAGATTCTGACGAGTGTCTCTTCTCCCTATCAGACAGTCATCAGCATGCTATGATGACATCATCTGGGACACCATTCCAGGATCCTGCTATCATGTCCTCGGTTCCCTACATGTCATCTTCTGGGAATGACGGTGGCTTTCACTTTTCACCGTCAGCAGAGAGCGGGTATCCGTCTCATCTTTCTCTAAGTAAACAGCCTGGGTTTTCTTTCCAACAAACTCAGCATTTTGCTGCTCAGCAAGGCTCGTTAATTCAGGGACAACTTCCCTCCCCCATGGTACTAGGCAACGGGCCCATAAATCCATCATTGATGGCTCAAGGTCAAATCCATAACCAGGGACCTTTGGGTAAGTCTTTACGAATTAATATGTGTAGTTCTTTCTCCACGAGCCATGCTTCCGCAGCGCGAAGACTATTATGGTCGTGAAAATATACCGGATGCTGCTGCACTCGTCGCTGCGATGGATGGTTTTTGCGGGTTGCTTGGCACTTGCTATTGAGCAAGATATCGGCTCTTACGCTTTCCTTTTTTTCTTGAATTTTACATGTAAGGCTAGTCCTGAGCTAATATTTTTTCGTCCTTTCTTGGGACAGCCCATGCCTCACCACCTTCTGTGCCTGTTCCCTTGCCAGCTGAGGCTGAAGCTGTGCCAGAGGCATCTCCTGAACCGTCTCCAATGCTCTCGGCTGCTGATTTCCCAGCTCTACCCACGGCTAGCGCAAGCTCAGATACCCATTCGCAACCACGCGCGTCTCAGTCTGCACAACAGACTCGTGACTCTTCTCCGGTCAAGGACGAGAAAGTACAGGCTAAGCTGGATCGAAAGGCTGCAAAGAAGGCCGCAGCGGCGGAAAGAGCGGCTGAACGTGAGCGTATAGTAAAAGAGAGGGCCGCCGAAAGAGAACGCGTCTCAAAGGAAAAGGCCGAAGAAAAGGAGCGACTTGCAAAACAGAAGGCTGAGAAAGAACGTATGGCGAAAGATAAAGCAGAACGCGAGGCCGAGAAAGAGCGAATGGAGAAGGAACGTATGGCGACAATGCGAAAAATCGAAGCGGACAAAGTGGCGGAGAAAACAGCGAGAAACAAAGCTCAGGCGAACGCCAAGCAAAGTCAGAGAAGTAGCGTTGCAGCAAAGGCGGAGGTTTCTCAACCCGTCGCCAGAGGCCAGTCTAGTGGTGCTGCTTCCGCAACTGAGACTGTATCGCCAATGCCCATTTTGTCAAAGATGCCAAGGAAAAATAAGCCAACGACGAAGGCGATTAGGATCCCGAAAGAAGACGATATGCCTCATGATACTCAGTCGAGTGCTCCTTCTGCTGTGACCGCACACTCCGAGACGCCCCAGCTTCCTACGCCGAGGTTATCTAACGTTTCCGAAGTCGTACGTTCGTCCTCGGAGACAGACGTTACTAGTACTAGCGCACCCCAGGAGCCTTCTGATGGTATTCCGGCCACGAGACCCAAGTCAGTGGCAGAGCTGCTCGAAGAAATCGATGTCGAGAAGGGTCAGTATTACCTAGACAACCACCCTTTCTTCGACATGGCGAAGATCAATCCCGCTGCAAAGATGTCGCTGGATTGCAGCACCATGACTCGTGCGCTCTCTGCTTTCCCGCCCAGTGGGGGGTCTTTTGCGGACAACTCGTCGCGCCTCAACGATAAGACCATCGCATCATTCCAGCAGCTCTTGGAGACCTTGACGCAGACAATGTCGGACTTGGTGCAGCTTCTTCCGCAAACGACGTGGGGTTCAATATTCGATGTCCTCAGTCAGGATCTGAAGAACTTGAAGCACGAGTACTCGCTGCACAGCTCAACGTCGTTTGACGGTCTCGTTCATGATGACCTACCTGAGGACGCAGAGGATGATGAGGACTTTGACGCAGATGTGCTTGCTGAACCGTCTACGCCGACGGTAGATAAGCGTGCGAAGTGGATGGAGATTCAGCTCGCGAAGCTCGAGGAGTTGCATCGAGACGTGAATCTAGCTGCCGTGCGCGCGATTCTTGCATCGAACGACAGTGGATGGGATGCCCGAGGATTCTTGCCGCACGTGGGCAATACACTGACACGCTTTGACCATCTGGGGTTGGTGGATGAAGAGGGTCACAAGCGTCCGATGACAATTGACGAGCTGGAGAAGAAGCTGGTAGTTGCAAAGGAGGCGGCGGTGTTTGCGGAGGCGGAGTTGCGAGAAGCGATGCAGGCGATGCTGGTGAACAAGCCGTGAGCTGAATGGGACAACCTTGGGGCGTTTAGTTAAACTTTGAGGCTTGCAGAAATAAAGTATACTGTTTTGTCAGAAAAGGAGTTGATTTAAGTTTAGGCTTGAACCTAACGAAGGCTGACACCAATGCGGGCTGGCGCGTGTCTCGTTCTAGACCGCCATCTCAGACGTGGCTGGCAAGCTTTAGCAATTATTTAGATCCAGACGTATAGTCAGCTTCAATCTCCAGCCCTCCTCTCTCCATCACTACGCTTGCAAGCCAGGAAAATGCTCGCGTCCACAAAATCATTCACAATGCGTCATTCTGGCGCGCTCCTCATCTTCGCTTTTGCTGGTATCCTTCTGCTCAATGGGCTGAAGGTGAAGAGGTCTTCTTTGCTCTCCCAAGCTCCTGGCCATGATCATACATCAACTGCATCTGAGCTATCTGCGGTTGAACCTACAACTGGGAATGATTCGGACGCAACACAAGAACTAGAAACTCAGATTAAAGGGTACTGGAAGGAGGTCCGTGCATCGCTGGGGCTACCGCCATTACCAGACACCATCGTCGTCCCCCTTGCCTTGAATCTCAGTAGCGGTGATTTGACTGAAGCTCTCGGAAGCGTTTTGGCTGAGGATAAACGGCATTTACGTCGCGTGGGCCGGCTCAACCCTTCATTGCGCCGGAGGCGGCTGCTCTTCGCCCCTCCGAGCACGTTCCCGCATTCTCGAGAGCACAGGGTACAAGGAGAAGCGCATCAAGTAGAGGGGAGTGCGCGTCTCGGAGTTGGGTCGGAGCCGCTCGTGGACGTGGGGAGTTTGCGGGATTACGGCTTCGTAGACTCTAAACCCACTGGCTCAGACTCAGATGGGCCGTGTGATACTAGTATTGGCTTGAGTTCCGTCTCCAGCCCGGACGCGTATCCAGACCTCTTCATCGCGTCTGACATACATGACGCACCACGGACACCCGTCGGCGCACTCGCAGCATCCTTCCGCGCGATCGCGGTACGAGAGCTCAAGGCGAAGTCCGGGCGTTACGGGGGCGCACATCTCAGACGCGGAACAAGCATCCTCCGATAAGCAGACTTTGTACGTTGGAAGAGGGAGGGAAAGAAATGGAAGCCTACTAGAAGAATTGTTTAGACGTGTATTATCATCTTCCCCTGTATCAAAAGTTGTATTAGTAGAAAGCGGCCATGTATCTATATTATTAGACTTGTATTCATATGAAGAACTTTGCCGGTGAGAACGATGTGCCACTGAACACAGCGCCAGCACCACTACCGAATAGAAGTGGTGGACTGTGCAATTGCATTGTAATTCTTCGTATCATGGGGAGCACAACGATTATAGTAAGTTATTGCTAGGTGATTACGCGCTGTGAACAGAGTATCAGCTCAGCCGCACAGAGATGTACCTGGGCAGACGTACTAAACCCATATTCATACAGATGCCATACGTTAGTTGGGTCTCTTTACTAGGACCTCTTAGGAGGATGCGTCTCCAGCGCTCGCGTCCATTTTCGCCTTCTTCCATTCGACGAAATCGTCAAGTAGGGTGGGCCATGCCTACGAAAAATGATTTATATAATCTATCATATGCTCTGTGGCAACAACTCACGCCTTCGCTGTCATAGCCTTCAAGTGAGGGCTTCACAGTACGGCAGAATTCGTCCACCTGTGTCAACTAGATTAGTCACGGAATTTGTACGAGTCCAGGAATTCATACCATGGACCATAAGTCTTTATTTACGCCCCTGTACGTCCCTTTCTCCTGCAGCACGCATCAGTTTGACATAGTACATGTACGAGTTTATTGCTTACGTTGATGAATTCTATAATTTCCGACACGATGGGGTAGGACGGTGCCAGTATTACTGACCAGAACGCGCAAGCATACTTTTCGCACTGTCAGAGACAAAGTTAACCTTAGGAGCGAATGGTGTTCTCACCTCCATGTCTATGTTACGGGATCCTCTATATGAAATATGGCATGAGCACCGGCGGTCTTCAGTAGATAATTTCCATGGAACAGGTACACGCACTCTCTTTTGACGAGTGCGAAGCAGAAGCCGTAGAACGTCAAAAATGCAACATCGACATTTGCAGCGTAGCCCCAATAGCGGTCCTTCTTGTATTTATCGATGGCAGGTGGCGCCGACTTCGACTTGATCCCTTTCGAAATAGACTGCGTCACTGGCTTTGCTGGCGGGGGCTTGCGCAGTATAATCAGATCCTCTAAATCGACGAGAGAAGTGACGAGCGAGTCCAAGCTCCTTATTCTAGGTGATGTGAATGAATTAGCAGACATCTCGATGAGGAAAAGAGCAAACTCGTACTGTAACTCGTCCAAACCCTTCGTCCACTCATCGCGTGAGAAAGTTCCGAGTTCCTTGGCATCGAGTTGCCATGCGAGCAGCAAGGGGAGCGCGCCATCCATTGAAATATTGGCGTCCCCGCAAAGCCGCTCGAGTCCCTCGGCGCCCATAGTCTGAGGATCGTCTGCTTCAGCATACGCGTCAAACAGCTCGCCGGGGCTTGTCACGGACGCCACGGGTGATGCTGCGGCCCCTTTTGACTTCGCAGCTGCTTTACTCTTGCCGGACCCTGCACCGCCATCTGCGCCGTCATCGTCACTGCGAGTCGTTTTGTCAGAAATACACCATGAGCAGAAAGGCATACGAAAGCACGACTGAACGCGTGGCGAGGAAAGAAGCACAACGCGAAAAGCGAGCAGGGTCGGTCGTCCTGCCGCCCAGTAGGACGCGACAATGGGAGTATACAAGAAGCAAGCAAGCCAAGCGTGAGTCTAATGGTAACCCCACGTGGTTGACACGTGGTCTTAATATAGAAACGGAAGCGTTTCGGGAGTCCCGGAGGTTTTGCTTCTAACAAAAACTCACTCTTTCGCACTTGTGGCAGCGGTCTTTGTCTTTTTAGCCCGCTTCGTCGTCTTCTTTTCCTGTCGTGATGTCTTAGAGGAAGCATTGAAAGAAACCACGCATACGACGCTCACTAGAAGTAAGTCACTATCAAACTCGGTTAGCAAGATTTCGATAAACTGAACGAGTCCGAAAGAAACGCACGACAACACCCGTTATTCAGTTCCTTAAAGTTCTGACCCTATGAAGATCGGGCTCAGAAGGTATTAAGTTTTAGGCTTTCGCGAAAAAGCACACTTCTTGACCATCCGATCTGCAACGAGGTGAGCGAAAATCAAGGCCGTTATTGAATGAGCTCACACGGCCTTTCTCTTCTTCGTAGATGCACCTGAAGGCTGTACAACATTCAGGGCTTGTTCCATGTACGTGCTTTATAAACGCACCTTTTCTCTGTAGGGAACGACATCAGAAATAAATTCAAAGGACGTAAAGACCTTACCCACGATTGATAAAGTCGATCCAGAGACGCATTTTTGCGTCGGAAGTCCAGTAAAGAAACCAAGGTGATAGGAAATGCTGACCTACTATCGTTGACGCGTCTTTTTGACGCGCCGAACTGCGTGTTCCTCGTGTAGCACTCGCAGAGGCAATGTCTTCGGCTTCCTGAGCTGCTTTCTTTCCCTGAATCCGGAGACTGCAATAAGCATCCAGATGAACAAAAATACGACTCAGAAAAGTTACTTTCGGCGGCATGGTACGAAAACTCGTGGTGGTGAGCGTGAAAAGCTAAGGAGCAATGGCTTGACGCCGTGTGGCCGTCGTGACAATTTCTCGCGAGATGCGCCACAAGTCACAGTTTTGTCACAAACACGTGCCTTTATACGCTCCGTACTCTTCCGAGTTGGCTTTCTCAGAATCTCAGTTTCTGCCCTTCAGTTATCGTTGAGTATTTTCGCAAGAGCCAATATTTCGCATTTAAACAGCTAATTACACATTCCTCGTGGGTTTGGTTCGGCTCCGCGCTCCTGCCGTGTTTCGCTGCAACTGGTCTATGTATATTCGCCACAGCAACCTGAAACTGAACCTATTACTAGTATATACCCTGCGCCGACCGTACATAAGACCTCGTACACAACGGGGACACTACTCCTTTGGCTGGCCTCCATCTCAGCTTGTGAATGGAGTCTCTCGTCCCCGGCCAACGATCCTTTTTAGTCGACGATCTTGTACCCATCATCGTGAACCACTTCGCTCTTGACTCTGGCTCCAAAGACGTGGCATCTCTAGCTCTTGTCTCCTCTACCTGGCTCAACCCCGTCCGCCGTACTTTATACGCTTCACCCAAACTACGCTCCTACCACTCATGCTACCTACTATCACGTACTCTCACCGATAGCCCACAGCTCGGAAACCGTGTCCGTGCTCTGCGCTTGCATCCTGTCTCTCGCGTTTGCGCATCAGACGAGAAATGTGATTGCCACAACATCAATGCTATCGCCCTAAGTCTCGCGCCACTCTTCCGGCTTAGAAATCTCTCGGAGGTCTCGCTGGGCGGTGATTGTGCGATTCACGCGGAATCATACTTGCGGAGCTTCGCTAACCCGCAAGCCGTTCGCAAGCTGCGCGTCGAGGGTATGGAGTGGTACTGGTCGTTTGAAGTCAATGAAACTATAGACGCATCGCTGCGCTGGACTGAAGGACTGGCTTCTCGATTTACAAATCTGAAGAACTTGGAACTTGTGAACCTGGACCTGCGTATCTGCGAGCTGCAAGCATTCAAACCACGCCCGCCACATCTCGAAACCCTCTATATGGACAGAGTACAAATAACAAGCGGAAACCTCTCAAACCTAGCGCACAATGCATGGAAGAATATGAGAGAACTGACGCTTATCATCCTCGCATACAACCCCGAATACAACGTTCGGACTATCCTGACTCAGGCTTCTCAGAGTTTACTGGCTTTCAAGTACTTTATAAAAGAAGACGAGCGACAGGACGACCTTCGCACGGTCATCGGTGCAGACGCTCTCGCCTCCTGCACTTCTCTTCGAGACCTCCAGCTTTCCGTTCCGTTCGGAACTTCGACACTTCAGACCTTGGGTCATCGGCTTGATCGGCTGGAATTGCTCAAGGTGTACGGCAACTACGAAATCGACGTTGAGGAATGGGCCACGCAAATATCAAATGGCATTTTCCCGAGCTTGCGCGAGATCCACCTGCCAATTGGACATGAGCTGCGTCGCCTAGCGGACTGGCAATGGCCTGCGCTGCGAGTGGGGACGATCCGAAGGGCATGTGCGACGCGTAGTATTTCTTTAACTTACGCGTATCTATCGGGATAATTTTAGTTGAACATGTTTCGTTGCTTTGAAGTGCTATCGCCTTTTTTCTAATACACTCTTTTGAAAGGTGTGATTTCTGGATTTGGAATCGCCTGCGAAGAGCACGTGTGACAGACGACTCAAGACTCGGACTCAGACTCGGAGCCTATTTTCTTGCTGTTGACCACGACTCGTATCTCGCCATGGCGCAACCTCCTCGCAAAGTTGGAGGATTATATGGCGGCATTCAGTTCTCCTCCTCCACGACGTTCACGCCATCTAGCTTGACAGAAGTTGCCCCACAGGCTGAGGACAAAAGGACCGACGTCGCCGCATCGTCCGCCTTAGGCTCTTCGTCTGCGCCTCTTTCGACAACCAATCCCGCACCAAGTGCCGCTGAGAGCTCCACAACAGAGCCAGATATAACAGCAGGAAAGGCCACAGCCGGTATTCCATCCACTGTCCGCCACGCGTATAAACACTGTATTGAATGACTGTCCGTCCATGATTTATTGCCCCTTGATCGCATCGCCGATGATTAGGATGGTCCGCGGCGCTCGCCTTCGCACCCGTGCGACGCGGAGGGAAAGCGAAGCCGAAGGGCTCCAGCGTTCTCCCGCGCGCGCTGCCGGTCGGCGCGCAGATCGCTGAGGCGTCGGTATCCGCGACCGCGGTCATCGCAGCTGAGCCGGTGCTGCGCGTCGCCGACCCAGAGAAGCAAAAGGAGGCTGACGAGCCGACCGGGCTTGGCTGGGGAAAGAAAATCAAGCCACCATCGATGGTTCTTGACGAGGACGTGAACGGATTTAAATTGAAACGCAAGAAAAACAATGCTGGCTCGGGTAAACGGAAGGGCAAAAAGGCTCGTTTTTTTCCTCTTTCTGTATTAGGTTTCAAGTGCATGCATGAACTCATGTCCGATTTCTACTATATAGAACAAGAATGCACCGGCAGTGCCGACGTGGGATCCTGTGGAACCGTATAACCCAACCCGACCAAACGATTACTACGAATACAAGGCGTGGAAGAAGCGCGAGCAAGAGGAAAGGAGAGTAAGAATTGCAATGGAGAGACAACAGAATGAAAGGAAGAGGTTCAGGAGCGACAGCTATTCGGACAGCGAGTATTCTTACAGCGATGATGATGACCGGCCAAAGAAGAATGGTGTGCAAAATCGCTTCTTTTCGCCGTAGCCTCGAACTGAACTATGATATCTCAAAAGCTCGCCGGGAAGACGAAGGTCGACATCGTCAAGACTCACCTCTCACTGTGGTCGATACTTCAATGACTGGAGATGAGGCTTATGCACGCCGCGTTGCCTTATCTCGGGGTGCTCTGCCTCCTTCCATTACACCTCCGGCTCCACCGCCTGTGACAGAAACAGGCGACGAGGTGTATCAGCGCCGCTTGGCCCTAAGTCAATCACAGGCCTTGCTTGTATCTGCTCCCGCAGCAGCACGTATTCCGAGTCCTGAGCCAGAGACGACATTGTCCTTCAATCCGTTTGCTCCACCTTCTGTGCCGCCTCCACCAAGCTCGGTCCCGGTCCCGGTTACAACGTCTGATACCGCACAGGATCCCGATTTTGAAGCACGCTTGAAACATAGTCGAGATGCGGCAACAGCTGTCGCGGCGCGGCTTGCGAAGCTCGCTTCGTCTGCTCCTCCAGAGGGTAATCTCACTGCTATCGAGGAGCCCGTTGCAGAGGTAGAGGAGAGGTATGTTGACATGTATGCTAAACGAAGAACAATGTTTGACTATCCTTGCACTTGCCTAGACCTGACCCTCACGGCTTCGCTGCGCGAATGATGGCGAAATGGGGGCACAAGGAAGGACAAGGTCTCGGCTCGGAGGGACAGGGTATTGTCAACGCACTTACCGTTGAAAAGGTCGTCCAAGGCGCAGACGGGAAGACAAAAAAAGTTCCAACTAAAGCGAAGGACGCTGTAGGAATGGGCGTAACTCGAGGGCGAATCGTGAACGCCAACGAGGACGCAAAGGCTCGCGAAGACCTTGCTCGCTTTGGAGTGCCGAGCCGGGTGGTCGTGCTCACTAATATGGTTGGTCCAGAGGATGCGGAGGACGAGGAGCTACGAGAGGAGATTGGAGACGAGTGCGCAAAAAACGGTGTGGTGCAACGCGTGCTTGTACACCTCGTCGACCCGCCGCCGGCAAACGAGGGTGACGCTGTGAGAATTTTCGTGGTGTTTAACGGGCCAGCGGCGGCATGGAAGACAGTGCGCGAGCTCGACGGTCGTTTCTTTGGTGGAAGGACTGTTCACGCGAGGTATTTCCCGGAGGCGCAGTTCCAGAAGTTCGACTTGGACTCGGCGTTTGAGTGATGGGAACACTCGCTGCCGGAGAAAGCGATTATTTACTTGTTTTGCCTTATTTTCTGTTCACTGTCCGCCTTGCTCTGATGTCGTTGCATTTTAACGCGTAATTATTCCGAGAAAAACATACTATGCAATTAAATGCCCCAATCGCACTGTTCTGCCAAGAGGAGACTTTAAGATCTATAAACTGGCCCTGCCAAAGCTACGATTCGCAGAAAATATGGAGGAGCAAAATGTTTTCATGCAATAATCTCCCCCTTGGCGTTCAGAGCGATTCCGGTTTCCACAGGCTTCGCATTGCCCTTCACATGGTCCAGGTAAATCTGCCCGGTAAGACCACCAGGCGGAAGGCGGCCAAACGGCTGCTTATCCATCTCCTCCTCGGAGAGGTACGTCATCCACTGCACGTATGGCTTCAGCTGAGTGGCAAGGCGTTCGTCAACGAGAAGACAGAAACAGAAAGGAAGCAGACGCACGGGTGAAGCGTTGAGTTCCGAGACAGGAGGCGCAACGAACACACGGACGCGCTCATCGAGGAGGCGGTACATCGTCGTTCCGCGCCCGAAGTATTTACCTGGTGCGCCCGTACGCAAGCCAGGGAGAGACGACTGGCGCGTGCCTGTGTGTAACGAGCAGCTGAGTTTTTAGCAACGACAAAGCGACAAATGCAGAAGGCACGTACCCTTGTAATAGTCTTTGTTACCACGTTTTGGTGTAAGGGGCCGCCTCGAGGCCTTGGACAGACATACCAGCGTCGGCCTCATCACGGTCGTTTTGTCCAGAACGCTGAGACGCAGGTGCGGAAATTGTTATGAATGAATCACGTGCTTTGAATTCTTTAAGCGCCTCTCATTTGTAGCTGGTGCCTTCACCTCAAATACGCTCCCAATGGGCAAGAAGGGAAGCGGAGGCGGTGGCAAGCGAGGCGGCATACGGAGTCGCGGACGCGGCGGATCACATCACACGTATTCACGGCGAGCTCAAGCTAGAGAAGATGGTCTTTCGCGCCCTGACAGTGCAATCGACGTTGTGGACGGCTTAGAGCACTCCGGCTCAGAGAACGAGGACGATAATGATGCAGACCACGCCGAAGTAAAGATAGGCGTGCCCGTTGCAATGTGGGTTCGTACTTCAAATCAACTGCTTTTCCTCGACGCTATTTCTGACGAAGTCGCATTGGTACCAGGACTTTGACCATTGCGACCCGCGTCGCTGCTCAGGCAAGAAGCTCGCCCGCCTAGGGCTAATTCGCGATCTCAAGGTCGGTGCCAAATTTCGTGGTATCGTAGTCTCGTACGTTCCAATAACCTTTGCTTTTCCCAACCTTTTGAATGTGTGTATGCACGTATACTGACGCGATAACGATAGGCCCAAGGGCACTCAAGTAATCAGTCCTGCGGATCGTGAACTGGTAGGCAGTGCCGGAGTTGCCGTCGTCGAATGTTCTTGGGCACGGCTCGAAGAAGTCCCGTGGCGCAAGATCTCTAGTCCGCGTGAGCGACTGCGTGTGTTCCTCTCACAACGTAAAGCATTATCTACACTGAACTCTCTTATTTTTGGTTATTCCATTCGTAGTGCCGTATTTGCTTGCGACGAACCAGACGAACTATGGAAAGCCATGGCGCTTGAACTGCGTCGAAGCACTTGCCGCAGCATTTTATATCACAGGCTTTGATTCATATGCAGAGCAGCTCCTTGCACCCTTTGGCTGGGCAGCATCGTTCTATAAAGTTAACAAGTAGGTCTTACTATTGCTATTGCTGTTCTCAAAAGTCCTAGTGCAAATACTGAGGTTTTAATCTACAGACCGTACATCGAGCGGTACAAGATGTGCACCTCTGCTACAGAGGTATCCGAAATGCAGGAAACGATTATGCGAGAGCTAGAGGAGAGCTATCAGCAAAGCCGCCAAGATAGTTCGTGTCTAGTCTATTTCCCTTCCGAATACTCCATCTCGTACACAGCTAACATGTGAATAGATGATACGGACGACCTCCTAGTTGCAAATCCCAACCATCGACAATTTGATGGGGCTCGGATGAAGATGAGGAAGGACCTCCCCTCTGACGCCTCGGAGGACTACCAATGACAAGCTAGTTGCTTGAGAATTGCGTGAACTTGTGCTTCTGCACCGGCTGATCAGTCGGAATCCATCGTGACTCGCCTCACGTATGTTAGACGGCGTTCTATATCGCTATACATCATCAAACCTCAAGTTTTGTGTTTCACTGCCTCCTGCTTGGAGCATGCATCCCGTTACTGCAGTGAAGCTAGAAGATAGGAGATAGTTTCGGATGCTTGATGGATAAGGTGCTGCTTGCTGCTTACGGGTCGCAACTGGTGCGGCTCTCGTATGTTAGTGCACCACTCACTGTGCGCCCATGGACATCTGAGTCTGGTAGGTTTAGATTTTCAGCGGTTCTTTGTTACAACACCCGTATGTCATCATTACTCATGTAATAACGGTCGAATAGTCGCTAGTCAGCGGCGATGACAATAATATGGAAAGAATTGAACGATGCGGTGGTCGCAAACGAAAAGACGAATAGGGTAGCCTGGGGCTCGACCCCCTGTCCGAGAATCTAAGAGCTGCCCTACGCCCCAATCAGAAACACAAAAATCATATGCTTCCGACTTCGACCTGCCGAAAAACAAATGTGATAAAACAATGATAACCGTGGCTGAGCGTCCTCGTGAAGTTTTAGAACCACATAGAGACGGAGAAGCTGCTAGACTCGCTGCGCATGGCGTGCCACCAGCCAGGCGGGAAGAACAACATGTCGCCCTCCTCCAGGAGGGCGCTCATCGCCACGGGTATTACGGTCTCCACAAACCCGGGCTCGTGCTCAAGGTCCGAGGTAGAGGCGAAGACATCTAGGCGAGATGTGTTGCCTAGTACTGAAGCTGTTGCTTCCTTTTTATCGAAGTTGGAATTTGAGGAAGAGTGGAGAGGGTGAGAAGAAGGAGAAGGCGCGTTCTCGGAGCTGGATGGCTCAGAGTAAGGTGAGAGAGCATGCGATACACTTGGAGGAGCGAGCCAGACAGTTTTTTGGCCCACGACTTGGGCTGGAATGGAAGCAGGAAGAATTATCGGACAGTTTCCTAGACTCAGAGATGCGTTAAACTTACTATAAAAGTTATAATACGGGTCCTGAAAAGCCCACCGAATGAGCAGACGTGTTACTTCGTGCAATCGCAAATTTTTAAAAGACATACCGTGTGAGCAGGGGATACAGTAGCTTGGGGTCCGAGCCATGTGTTTAGAACGAGCTCCTCATCATTTGCCGGTGGATGATATTGTGGGTAGTGTTCCGGCGCCGGTAAAGACATATACACGTAGTCTGGGATAATGACGTCCCTCCGCAGTGCAGGAAATTGTTTGAAGAGGTCATGTTGCGCAAGGTACATCACCTCCTTATGACCTCTCCCTAGAGTTTCAGGCTTACAGTCAAATTCAGCGTCAAGGAACAAATAATCGAGAAAGTCGTCCCAGTCCGTCATGCGTTGTGTCCAGTCGACCGTGCGGTAGTCGCTCCCGATCTCGATCGGAACGACACGTCCTCGACCTGCTACGCGCTGGAGGTAAGTTTTTGAGGCCCATCTACGCTCGCACACAGCTGGCCAGTCGTTTGCAAATCGTCGCAGGATAAAAGGCGTGCGGCTGAGGGTTGCGCGAAAAGCTGATATCGAGGGCGGACTAGAAAGAACTGGAACTGGGAGGCTCGCGCTTGGTAGCGGCTCAGAATCTGGATTATCATTCCTTTTGGGAAGAGGTGATATTAATGTATCAAGTGATCGAGGGCGAAACGGTAGGTATGCATTTTGGATTTGCTCGATGCTGTCCAGGACAAGGTCTAGCCTGCCCTCACCGGGAGCGCCAGCAATAACAATCGTATTATCAAGGCGTGCAACGGCATCCTTCCAGTATGTTTCGCCTTCGGCAGCATGTGGTTCGTGATTGTCGAGGCAATCAAGCAAAGCCCATGCGAGTGCGGCATCCGTGTAGAACATTCGCCACGCAAAAGAGCAAGATAAATCATGACGTGTTTCCTTCATTAGTTTATGTGCAGAAGAGCAGAGCTCGGAAAGTTCCTTTGCGTAGTCCTGGCTTTTCCTACGCACTGCAGATAGAAGTTTCACTGTCCTTTCTTGTCCGCAAAGCGTACGCGCTAAGTAGTATTTACGGAGTTAAAGTGAGCGTTAGTTAGAAACGTGAATTAAAGCTGGTACACACCAGAGTATTCCATATTATCATGGAGTGACAGTTCTTGATCAATCTGAGCCAGTGCGGTTGTAGCAAAAGTTTTGAGAGAGTCCATGGGCCAAACAGGAGAGTTGAGAAGATGTGTATGAGTAAGTCTAGGAGCCGCTCGGTGGCTGTGGCTTAGCATATATATCTAGGCTTCGAAGCTATACCCGATTTGGACATGGATTGATGCGGCATGACGCCGGTGCGAAATGCATAAAGAGGCGCGTCAGCCGCGATAGACGTGAGAAAACTCCCCATCTTTCCATCCTAGCCCTGCAATTTCCTCCGGCTTTCCGGTCCGGCGTTCCTTCCGCTTTCTTTATGACTTCCAGGTTAGTCAGCCGCTCCTTCCCTTTCTGGCTAGAAGTAAAGCATCAAACTCACTTGTTCTGTTTTGTTTTATGCAGGCTCGACAGACTATTAATTCTGCTGGACACTGGGTCGTCGACCTCAGTGCGCACTACTGCGGCAAAGCAGCTTGCGCAGCTCGCAGCCAAGAGTGTCAGAAGTGACGTCGGCGGGGACGATGTAAATAAACTCCGTCTGCACGGCTCCCTGGATGACCCCTCTGCCTGGGCAGAACTCATGTCGGTCGTAGCTCGGGTCTGTTATATTTGTTCCAACTTTATCATCCCTTATCTCACATATTAATAAACGCTCTGATTCTAGGTTCTTCCTTACTTACATTCACGATCTCATGAAACGAGAACGGCTGCCTCAGTTGCGCTGTCTCAAATATGCTCTCTTGTCCCTCTATGGGAACCTCCCAGTTCGGAAGATGACTCGAAAGATACAGCTTCCCTACCACCCCCTGAGTTCCCCAATTTCTCTGTTCGGCAGCTTATGGAGAGCAAGACGCGTCTCCTCGCGTCCTCAGGCAAGGAGTTCTCCAAACCAGCCGGCATTTTTCAGAACAGTGCCGAGGTTCGAAAGGCACGCAAGGAAGCTATGTGTCGTCTTGGCCTCGACTTCCTCGATGTCGCTGAAGGAGATGACATGGATCTCGATAAGGAGCTTGCCGCCGCAGACGAGCCCAGCACCGATGCGGACATGAAAGCGGACACGCCGAAAGATGAGCTGAGCAGTCAGCTCGGCCTCAGCTCTCCGACAGAGCAGAAGAAAGAAGCATTCGCCTTTGATCGTGTCAAATCAAGCACTCCAGTCCCATCCGAAGATGAGTTGGCGGGTATGTCGGCTCGGGAACGAAACAGACTGAAGCGCAAACGTAAACCTGGAAACGCTGCCTTTGTATCCGCCCCACCGCCTCCACAAAGCAACGGTTCGAAGTACAACGCTGCTTCTGCTGGCGGTTCTTCTTCGAAGTAGGTTATATGAAAGTTAAGATTATCGCGTTGCTGATTATATCAACAGAGTCCGCCTTGTCGCTTCTGACGGCGCGGGCTCGAAATCTCGTCTTGAGGACTCGAAATCCGGTCCTTCTCCAGAGCGCGTCGTTGTCGATCCAACTAAAGGCGGCGCTGTCGAGGCAAAGGCTGCCCAACAGTCGAAGGCTCTCGAAGTCCAGCCGGGTGTCTGGGTGTGGGACGGCGTTGTCAAAGTGCTCGAAGTCGATCTGTTCAGCCCCGCTTGGGAAGTACGCCACGGTGCAGCCTTGGCCTTGAGAGAGATTATCAAAGTCCAAGGTAAATGTGGAGGCATGAAAGGTACTTTATATTTCCCATCTTTCTCTCGAGATGTCTTATACTTATCAATTTTGATCTCTTCCAGCTCAGGCATCTGCGTCTGAGAATGCTATCAACCACGAACAGTGGTGTAATGCACTAGCTGCCAACTTCCTCTGCGTATTCGTACTTGATCGCTTCGGGGATTTCGTATCCGACCAGGTCGTCGCGCCCGTGAGGGAGACCGTCTCCCAGACGCTTGCCTCACTCCTCATTCACATGCCTCGCCGCTCCGTCCTGCACGTGCATAGCATCCTCTTGCAGATGATAAAACAGGACTTCACACTCGATCCTTCCTCACCTGATATCAAGATCGCGAAAGGAGCCAATGGTCATCGGAACGGCAATGGCACGCAGTATGTGTGGGAAGTCAGACATGTTGGCTTGCTCGGCATCAAGTACGAAGTTGCGGTGCGCTCTGACCTTGTGGAGGATCGTTCGGTGAAAATCGAGGATGTCGATGGACTCACGAGTGGCAAGGATGTGCTTCACGGTGTCGTTGATGCTGCCGTTCTAGGGTGAATACCTTCTACACTGCACGTACATCGCTTTGTTTCTAATTTCTACTCTCTTCCCTTATGAAAGACTAGGAGACACCGACGACGATGTGCGCGCTGTTGCCGCATCATGCTTGTTGCCGATCACTGCCCATCTCGTCGAGCAGCTACCCGAGGAGCTCCCAAGGGTTTTGGCTGTATTATGGGCTTGCCTTGGTGACATGAAAGACGACCTTAGCTCTAGTGTGGGAGCTGTCATGGACCTCCTTGGAAAACTTGTGGGCTTCGACAAAGTTATTGAGATCTTGGCCGAGCCGGACTCCTTGTAAGTAAACTTACTTTCCCATGCAATTGCTGTGATCAAGTACTGAAGTGAATTTAGCAAACCCTTGACTGACCTAGCTCCTACGCTGTTCCCATTCTTCCGACATACGATCGCCACAGTTCGTCTGGCTGTTGTCAATACCTTACACTCGTTCTTGAAGGTGCCGAGTTTGCCCTCGGACTGGGTTACCGGCGTCTTCCTTCGCCTGCTGGTCCAGAATCTCGTCGTGGAAGAGCGAGCAGACATTCGAGAAGCGACGCTTGATGTGTGGTGGACTGCACTCGGAGTGGCTCGCGCTGTCCCGGATTGGATGGAGGCGCTCATCACCCCGCAGACCCTTCTGGAATGGTACACTCTCGCTATGACACCCCTTGGCGTACCAATTGATCCCGCAACGCTGTACCATCCATCCGTGGATACGCAGAATGGCAACGGGCCTGCGCCAGAGCGGCACAACGTCGACAAGAGCATGCTCGCGCAAGACCTGACGCTCGTATCCGTCGAGGTCATCCTCCGTGGGCGCGTCGCTGCTGCAAAAGCATTTGCATGGCTTCTCGCAACATGGCCAGCTTCAGATCAGCCGTTCGATGACATGTTCCGTCCAATGCTCGAGCACTACATCCGCTCGCCGAGCATGCTGCAGAAGTTCCTCGCGGCGGTTATCGTCGAGGAGTGGTCGCATAAGTATGACGAGATGCCCATCGTCCCAGAGGGAGAGAGAACTGCGTCACTGGTTAAGGCCTCTCCTTTAGCAAGTGATCTCGCGAAAGAGATACTGCGCTGGCTCCAGGCAGAACCGCCTGTTGCGTACCATGAAATGGCGCTCTCTCTTGGCAGGATATTCGCTGAATGCAGCGCGTTGCTGCAATCCTTCATGCACGACTGCAAGGTCCCGCAGAAATCGATCCCCTTCTTGGGCTCGTCGATCGACATCAACGGCACAGAGGAAGGCGCGTTCTCCATTGCCACCGCTCAGCAAGTCATCGGCCCGATTTTCACGCAGCTGAAAGAGGGCTTAGGGCGGACGAAGAAGAAAGAGCTGATTTCTTTGCATGAGAAGCGCGTTCGGCTGGAGGGTTCCATTCAGCATTATAATCAGATAAAGAACCAGCACGACGTTCGCGTGTCGGCGGCCTTTGCATCAGCGTATGTATCGCTCAAGCTGTTGCCTGAGAAGGTCTCCCCGATCGTCAAGGGGATCATGAACGGTATTAAGGTAAGCCGATACCTTTTTGACCTCGATCAGGTTGCTAACGAAAGAATATAGAACGAAGAGAACATTGATTTACAGACCAGATCCGCTTCGGCCGTAGCTACATTCATTTCCACTTGCACGTCGATGAAAATAGCTCAGCCTCCAGAGAAGATAGTCAAGAATCTGTGCACTTTCCTCTGTCAAGATGTGGAACAGACTCCTGCATTTACATTGAACAAGCAGATAGAAAAGGGAGTGTTGTCGGCGAAGGCTATCCTAGCGAACGACTGCCCAACTCCGAACGGGAAGGGTCCGAAAATAGCACATGTGGACTTCCCCTCCGAAGCGGACAAGGCAAAGATCTCCAGGAGGGGCGCAGAACTTGCCTTCAGAGAACTTTCGGCAAAATTTGGCGAGGAACTTTTCACCCGTGTTCCGAAAATGTGGGAATTCATGGCAGGTGGTTTAATAGCTGCGTTCCAAACAGGTTCGTCCCTGGATTTGGTTCCTTCCGTGCGCTTTATTTTAACAACACTTTAGACTCTCTTCGTGATGGCGATAAAGCTATGGACAAACAACTCGGACAGGACGTTATCGACTCATTGAGTGTTCTGAAAGTCACCGCCACAGCTCTGCACGAAGGGCTTCGCCACCGTCTAGTCGAACTACTGCCGAAGCTGACTCTCGCACTGCGTAGCCGCTATGCTATCATCCGTCAGTGCACAGCAAAGTGTTTTGCCACAATTTGTGGCGTGATCACTGTGCGGGCCATGAAGCACGTCATCGAACACGTTATTCCTCTTCTAGGAGATCCGAAGTCCACCACTAATAGACAAGGCGTCATTGAACTGATCTATCGTGCGTATCTTGAGCTTTTATTGCTATCGTGTTGTTAACCCTGCCTTGTAGACGTGGTACAGGAGCTTGACATCAAGGCTCTGCCTTATGTCATCTTCTTGGTTGTTCCTGTTCTTGGGCGGATGAGCGATACGGATGATGATATTCGAACGACTGCTACGAACACTTTTGCCTCCTTAGTGAAGATGGTCCCTCTTGAGGTCCGTTCTCTTTTGGTCTCACAGTGTTGAAGATTTTCATTGATACACGTTGTTATAGGCCGGACTTCCAGACCCTCCGGACTTCTCTGAGGAGCTACTGCGGCGTCGTCAAGAAGAAAGGACGTTCCTGACGCAACTCTTAGACGGAAGCAAAGTTGAACAGTACACCTTACCAGTGAAGATCAATGCCGAGCTGCGCAAGTACCAGCAGGATGGTGTCAACTGGCTTGCGTTCCTCGCCAAATTCCAATTACACGGAATCCTCTGTGATGGTAAGTCATACTACCACTAACATGTGAAACCGCTAAAACGACCCTTGTAGATATGGGTCTCGGAAAGACACTCCAGTCGATTTGTATTCTGGCTAGTAAACATTTCGAGCGCGCTGAACGCTACAAGGCCACTCAGTCTCCCGATTCGGTTCATATGCCTTCTCTCATCATCTGCCCTCCGACTCTCACAGGCCACTGGTACTATGAGATCCTCAAATACACGGAAACGTTGAAGCCACTTATGTACGTGGGGGCAGCACGCGATCGTCAACGCCTCTTGACGAAATTCGCATCCTACGACGTTATAATCACGTCGTACGAAGTGGTCCGGAATGACATCGCCAGCCTGCAGAATTTGAACTGGCATTATTGTATACTTGACGAAGGCCATGTCATCAAGAATGCGAAGACCAAGCTGACAAAGTCCGTTAAGCTCATCCGTGCTCACCATCGACTTATTCTCTCCGGCACGCCCATACAGAACAACGTTCTCGAGTTGTGGAGCCTGTTCGATTTCTTAATGCCAGGATTCTTGGGTAGTGAACACTCGTTCAATGAGCGCTTCGGAAAACCTATCTTGTCGAACAGAGATGGCAAGTCCAAAAACGGCGAGGCGGCGGCGCTTGCTCTCGAAGCGCTGCACAAGCAAGTTCTTCCATTCCTCCTTAGGCGCCTCAAGGAAGACGTTCTGAACGATCTCCCTCCGAAGATCATCCAGGACTACTACTGCGAACTCTCGGACATGCAGAAGAACCTCTACGATGAGTTCGCGAAGTCGAATGCCCACGACTCTGCGGCGGATGTGGTACAGGCGGGTGGCGCCGATGCCACGCAAGCTACCGGACAGAAGCATATCTTCCAGTCGCTGCAGTACTTGCGCAAACTTGTCAATCATCCGGCACTGGTTCTGAAGGACGACAAAGAAGCCACCAGTGCCGCTTTGGCCAGGGTGAAGACGAAGGATTCATCCGAAGGACTTCGGGACATAACACACGCACCGAAGCTGTTGGCTTTGAGGTACGTATCAGTTTAAGTACAAGACTTAACTCATCCTCTTACGTCGTCATATAGACAGATCTTGCTCGACTGTGGTATCGGCACGGGCGCAGCTGCGACAGTTGAAACGGGCAAGAGCGAGCTCCTAGAGACGGAAGACACCTCCACCGGCGTCTTCTCGCAGCACCGTGTTCTCATCTTCTGCCAGCTGAAGCAGATGATCGACATCATCGAGTCAGACCTCTTCAAGAAGCACATGCCGGCCGTCACGTACATGCGCCTTGACGGCGGAACGGACGCGCACAAGCGGCATGCGATCGTGCAGACGTTCAACTCAGACCCGAGTATTGACTGTTTGCTTCTGACCACACACGTGGGTGGCTTGGGTCTGACCCTGACTGGCGCAGACACGGTTATTTTCGTGGAGCATGACTGGAACCCGATGAAGGACCTTCAAGCCATGGATCGTGCGCATCGAATTGGGCAGAAGAAGGTCGTGAATGTCTATCGGCTGATTACCAAGGGCACGCTTGAGGAGAAGATCATGGGGTACGCTTTCCCTTTTTTCTATCCTCTTTCTGTCTTTTCGCTTATACGTCGCGCATTTCAGCTTGCAACGCTTCAAACTGAA
This sequence comes from Porodaedalea pini, assembly GCA_002794775.1. Classification (NCBI taxonomy): domain Eukaryota; kingdom Fungi; phylum Basidiomycota; class Agaricomycetes; order Hymenochaetales; family Hymenochaetaceae; genus Porodaedalea; species Porodaedalea pini. The sequence continues at coordinate 12,092 of NBAY01000027.1, read as the reverse complement.
CATCGCAAACTCAATAGTGACCCAGCAAAACGCAGGTCTGGACTCGATGGATACCGACCTCGTGCTCGACCTGTTCAAGCGGACGACAGAGGAAGAGGACGCAGCCGCCGCCAGAAAGCGGAAGGAGAAGGAGAAGTCCGGACAGCTCGGCCAGAAAAACATCCTGGAGGGCCTAGAAGACCTCCCGGCGGAAGAAGAGTACGAGAACCTCAACTTGTCAAGCTTTATGGGCTCCCTCGGGCGATAGCTTGGGATGGATCATGACCTCCTACTTCACTCTTCTTTCGCTGTCGTTGAATATCCTTATTCGCATTTTATCCACATTTCCCTCCCGCGTCTGGTTGTCTCCTTTTACGACCCCCTGTCACGCGCCTTAGCTTGTCTTGCTTTTGTCTGCATGTTATGAGTACTGTATAACGGATATAACGAGTTTGTAGGACTTAATGTAGCACACATTATAATATTTCTGCATTAGTCTCTCGTGTATCATACAGGTACGAAAAAATGTCTATCATTCGTTTGGGCAAGTACATCAGAAAAGAATGTATGGTGCTCCGGGGTGCCGGGGAGGCTTGGAGCGCAGGATGCGACGGCGCAAGCGAGGGAGTGAAAAGACGATCAACAGCCCACCTACGCCGACAAGAATACCTGCAATAGTTCCGACGATAGCTCCCGTGCTCATTGATTTCGGGCTCCTTGAAGAAGTCGGCGGATTGGCCGTATCGGATGCGGAGCCGTCGCCGCCGGAGGAATCGGATGCTGAGGCAGCAGCTGCAGATGCAGACGACGTGGAGCTCATATTCAAACACGACGTGTCCTGTCCGGAGTTCACGAAGAACGAGGACGACTGGGCAGAGACGGAGCCCGTGCGCGCGGTGTCGGTTGCGAGGAGGGTGTACGCACCCGCGGGGACGTTCACCTGCGACCACGCCACGACGCACGTCAGCGAGTCGACCGTCGTCGAGAGCGTGCGCTCGACGAGCGGCGCCTGGTTCGGCGCGGGGCTCTGCACGGCGCGCTCGTTGGTGACGACGATCGTCAGCGGGACGGATGCGGATGCGTCGAACTCCCACGTGAATACCGCCGGGGCACATGTGGTGACGTTCGCTGGGGGCGTGAACTGCAGCGCGCCGGATGGGATGGCTGTCGATGCGGCAGTAGTGCTGCTGCTTGTAATGGGGGTACCCTGGGTGAGGGTGAAAGTAGATGTAGATAGCACGGTCGAAGTGCTGGTGGATGACTGGGAAGGCGCCGGCGTGGTTGAAGTGGATGATGGGTCATGATCATCGTCGGATGTCTCGCCGTCGTGCTTCGCCCGCACGGACAAGACGAACATCAACACCCTGAGCAGGAAGGTCAGGGATCTCATTCGCAGTTAGCTAAATGAAATAATTCACAAAGTCACTACCGCCAATAAAGCCAAGAGCAAAAATTAATGACGTACTGGTATGTTTTTGGCGATACAGAGTCTTCGCTAGCTAGAAGAACAGACTAGAGCTGTAGTATCCAGGAAGGTTTGGACGCTAGCAGTCAGAAGTAGTGATCTTTTGGAAAACCCTCGAGTAGAGGGGGCAGACGTTCGCGTCGTTGAGGGGAGATATGAGCAGAACACGACGTGCGACAACGCCCTCGACATTCTTGAGCTCCTGAGTCGTTCGTGAGTAAATACCATACCTCAGCAGTGCAATTAAAGACAGTGGGAGAATTATCGAAGACGATATTAGTTGCATGAGAAATGAGATGACGGTTCCCACGAGGTTGAATTGACTCGCGTGATTTTCATAGAGATTAGAACATAGGCAAAGCAGGCTAGACGGTGGAGCCATGCTTCGTATTCCACTTTTGACGGTATTTTTACTGAAAGATAGAGGTAGAATGGCTAGGCAGACATGGAGGATTCGAGAGAGTTCTATGCGTGGTCTTGGACAGGAAACGAAGATCGGTGCTTATCAAGCGGCGTGATGGCGCTTGATGGAGCCACAGCCACGTCGGATGCGACTCTCAAGGATCGTAAGGTAGGGAAAGTATAAACTCGACCAACCGTGACGCAACCCTACTTGCCTTATTGGGTGGCACATGGTGTCGAGCTCAATATTAATTGCTTCAACACAACATCCCAAATGCATCTTACATTCTCATAGAACTTTAGAGGACATCTGTGGCTACAGATGTATGGATTTATTTTTTCTGAATATTGAGTTTAGGGCTTACTATTTAAGGAAAAAAGTTGCTTTTGTCAAACACCATAGAATTGCATTTCCAGGCTTCTGGATACAACTCAGTTTTCTGGACTGAATATTTTGCCGCTCCAAAGAAGGGAATATCTTATGTAATTACATAATTTGTAACATATTTGTCATGTGCCACATTTGGTAAGTTTGTCTGAACCTCAAAAGAATCCCAATGAACTCTTCTTGATGTTCTTAAATGTATGCAAGAGCCTACAGGAGACAAGCTCAGTGAATTATGGAAGGAGTTTTTTCAGAAGATAGAAAGTTGACCTTGGATCCTTTGAGATTTTTGCCATTAGGGTCCTTCCAAATGGGGTAAATGCAGTGCTCAGGGACCGTGACAGTGATGTGACTTGGTTGGTCGAGTTTATACTTTCCCTACCTTAACTCATCGTGAGTCGAAAAGATAGCAGATTTCTCTCTAAACTATCCTCTCATTAGGGCTTTTGCACAGCTACGTATATATGTGTGCATTAAGACATACATGTTATGCTAATAGTTCTAGAATCAGGAAGGGAATGTTTATGACTATATATGTCACGCTCTCAGGCGCCACAGTTGTTGCATGGTTTGTTTCAGTACTTTACTAATATAAAAGGCGAGGTACTGCAACGTGCATCAAGAGAACAGGTGTTCCTTCTTATCTCAAATGTTATGGGCATCCAGCGATCATTTTGTTCCGATGTAAATCCCATCATGTCAGCATGTGTGAAGACTTCTCGGTATCCCAGCAAATCCCGCATCTCAAGTGTGTAATCTGAGAAGAGATAGCCCGAACCTTCACGCTGAAAGATTTCTGACGCAGGAAGTGCAGACACGGAGGCAGTTTATAAAATTTAATTTCGGGAGTCCTCTAAGTCGCCCCATGAGTTTCTGGCGGCAAATGTGGATGCGAGCGGTGACCTACCTTACGCCTTTAGCGACCACAACGGATACGAGGTCGTTACTGTTTGTTGCTGTTGATAAGATTTGCTTCCGTCTGCAAAGCTCGGCAGGAGACGGGGGCGTCACGCATGGCGGGATTTGCATTTAGACTTCTTAGCCCGACACCGTCGATCCTCCGCTTATCGAGATCAGTTTGAGGAATTCGTGACCATGCACTCTCCTATTCCGACTCAGGGTCTGAATACACTCTATCGTTGATGGTCTTCTAGGGTCTGCGGTACATGATGCATATACATATCAAGAACGGACGGCAGAATTCGAGCGAAGATGAATGTGGCATGGAATGGAATAAGATGAATGACGCCGATCACTAAGAATGTCGCTTCCTTCAGCGTGTGATACAGATTCACACTCGACCCCGACACACCGCACCCGCCTCCGCTCCCGTCGCCGCCAACAGGACTCTCCGGCTCCTCCTCCAGGTCCGGCGGACGCACGATGTCCGCGAAGTCCTCGTCGGAATCAATATCGCCGTCCCACGCGCGGAAATACTCGTCTGTGAACTTCGACTCGTCGAAATTGAAATCGAATCCTGGTGTTTGGAGCGGAGGAGGCTGATGGTCCGAGCCTACCCTCTGTGGGGTGCGCGAACGCGCGTGCCTCCCGGGCCCGGAGCTGTTGTCGGACCGCCGCCGAGGGGAGATATCAAGACGCATCAGCGTGGACTGTAGCGCTACAGTTGGATCGTCCCCGGATCGGCCAGAAGACGCTCGTATTTGCCGTTCCGTCGGCGTTGCGACTCCCCCGTCCTCTCTCGTAGGTGTGAACCCGCTAGGATGTGTCAGAATGATGACGCAACTCAAAGAGAGAGCGATTTACTCACGAATACATATACGGCACCCAGACTTTGCTCTGTTCGAGGTGGCAGATCTGCAGAGTCAGCGTATCGCCGCGTTTGACATTTTGAATCAACGTCGCAGGGAAGTACGTCGTGAATGACCTCAGGGACGTGCTGGACGTGTCCGAATCATCTGAACATAAATTAGTTTCTTCAGAATATTTGCCACATAACATCAGCGCACCGTCGGGATCATATCTCCGCAGAACGAGAATCCGCCGCGCACTGATCCTTTCGACCTCATACTCTCCATAGTACGTCTCGTCCACCGTCCGGCCGGTATCGAAGTACGCTTCCTGGATGTAGACGGCATACTCTTCCATAATACGATTGACGCGCGCTGTCCGACTGAGATCGTCCTCGAGCGCTTTGCACTCATCGAGCAGGTAGCTCACATCATTCTGCGCAAAAGCGTGTGTGCGCGCCAGGAAGTGGATCAATGAGCGGAAATTTATCCCGATCCGTGAAGTCGGTGCTTTAAGCTTCCCAGCGTTCTCCTCAAGCGTGAATTTTACTGCAGTACAAACACACACGCAAACAAAGGTTAGCGTCGAAGGTCGTTCACAAAGAGAAAGCTTGTGTACCATTAAGGGACCATGCAAGGTCGTCTACCCATCGTGCGAGGGTCTCTGCAGAGATGCGTGCCGTCTCGGGGTAGTCTGGTTCTCCTGGAGAGAACAATACTTACTATATAAGACAGTACAAAAGAACAAATGCAGGCCCTACCAGAGCCCCTAGAGCTGAAGGTCCGCAAGGCCCTTGTAAATTTAGTTGCCGACCTAAATTCCTCGGGCGAGAGCATTTCTTCCACATGTGCGAGCCAAGCTCTAAACGCATTCCCAAAGGACCGGTGCTATACAAAGAGACTCTTCAATATGATGATTTCACGGCGATCGCAGTAATTGAGCAATATGACTAGTGATACGTACATCTTCAAAGGCGATCAGAGCGTCGTGTGCGTACGCTCGTTTCTGCTGATTTGTTTTCTGTCTAAGTCGTTTTTTAACGCGTGAGGACGAGGGACCGGGGGCGCTAGCAGGGCGGGACGCGTCTGCCATTGCACATGGCGCACGCGGGGGTGGGAACGGGAAGCAGAAAGCCCAGCGTCCTTTTGAGTGGCTGAGCTCGAGAGCCGATCAGGCAGTACGCCGAATTGTGGACACAAAAGAAGGCGATAAATGCCTAGTCTCTCTCGATCTATCCGGGAGCTTATATGGAAGAAACACGACACGTGCCGTGCGGGGCTCGGGCCCACACACTGAAAGGCATCTACTCCCCCGACCGGCGGATTTTGCGTTTATGGCAGAAGTCCGTGTGCATGTTCTGTCTGGACCTTTCCTTTCTTTCTGCCACCCCTTATGTGTGCTCTCTTCGGCTTCATGGATCTTTCTGATAGCAATGTCCGTTTGCTCAGACTCTGCCACATCGGCTCTCCTCTCCTCTCCTAATCTCAGGCAGTGGCTCAAGCGCGCCAAATTCTATACACGACCAGACGTAAGGCTGATGACATCGCTAATGGAGTGACGCCGTCAGCGTCGCATCCATTATATTAATGACGCGAAACGGAGGAAGTCAAGAGTTAAACGCGTAAAGCAGAAGATGCGCGACATAACGTCAAATGACGTGAATGCCAGGGTACCCCAATTCACTCTTACTTTATGAGCTCCAAGCGCCCCGTGGCCTGCACGTCCCGGCGCAGAAGCTACCAAGTCTGTCCCACTTGCGCGACGCTGCATAGCCTGTCGCGGTAGCTTTGCAGTCAAAAGAGCTTAGCGCGGAGTTGTTAGGCATACGACAGCTCCGCGGCGACGCGCGGTTTTTCCCTCGCACTTGGGAAGCTAATGCCCATGGGCCTTTGCGCGTCGGAAATCGGCCAGCATCACAATCCGAGCGTCGACATAAGCGGCATCCTACTTGGTATACAGCAGGTGAGAAAACGCAATCGCAATATCGAAAGCTGTCGCATGACCGTTTGTGTTGTGTCCCTTCGCACCTGTCGACGTTATTAGCTTTTCAAGGTTCACAGAAGCCATGCCGTTATCTGCCATCGGACCTCAAAGATGGTCAACGAACCTTGAGTTTGAGCGAGACTCGTTGCGGACAACGTGCGGATAAATGCGAATTGTTTGCTCAATTTTGAACTCTGGCCAAGGCAAACACTGGAGCCAACGGAGACGTACTGTACTTTCGAGGTGGACCAGTAGATCGACCCCGCTGAGCAATCCTTAGGCCCGTCATGCTAATCCGTTAATGCTTGAACCTGCTCTTGCAAGTGGATATCGCCCGCACCAAGTTGGATTCCAAACGAAGCGCCCAGGAAAGATTGACAGTTTCCGATTACTATCTCTGATCACCGCCCTATCACAAACTAAGGCAGTGATCAACCGACCGATCGTCATTGTATTGAATAGACGAGAGCTACCAAGGGGTCTGTTAAGGAGTGAGAGCGGCGCACAAAGCTCAGAAAGTGAAAAGAAGTCATCGAGCATTTGATTTCTGCGAGTTCATCAGAAGGACGAGAGTGCCCCATCCACATGTCGTACAAGATCCCATTCACGGCTCGCAATACACCCAGCGCTTCATATGCCACGGGAAGGTAGGAAGCTCAAAAACTTCAATTTGCGTAATGCAGTTCGGAATTGGCCGTCAATGCTTCGCAAAACGTGGAGTGCAAACTCAATCTCTTTGCAGGATAACCCCAAAACAAAGCTGTGTTCACCATTGCCACCGTCGAGCTTGGGAGCCCATAGGAAAGTATTTTTCTCGAGCAGAGCGACCCAAAATATGAACTGCAAAGTCCCCAGCGTCAAGCATGCCCCACCCATCCTGCACTCGGCGCTTTTTGTTTGGTGGAAGTATCACCGGGGGCTCAGCCATGAGCAGCTAAGACAGAAATTTAGTCCAGAGCTTGTGCACAGCTATAAATATGACGGAACAATCTAGATGCTTACCGTCTTTCGAACAATTCGCATGACAGACTCAATTGCACCGCGATTCTCGGTTCCCTCCTTCACCTGATCAAAATGCTCGTCTCAGTGCCTTGGAGAGCAAGCCTGCAATAAGTGCAGTCACGTACCTGAGCAATTACAATCCATCTCCAAAGCCCGCCGCCGAGATCTGGGACTCCCAGACCAAGTTCCGTGCGGCCCCTCTGGCGTCTTCCTTTGGGTAATGCACTGGGCAAAGGCGGGCCCGGTTCAGTAGGAAGAGGAGGGCATATCTCCACGCCCCCTCGCTCCAAATGAGGCGACCGTAAGAGTTCAGAATGAAGTGCAGTGAGATATACTGGTAAATCGGAAGGCGGTGACTGTTCTTGCGAACTCGGAGCATTTGAGGGAGTCAGATGAGGTGGAGGTTGTCGCGCCGGGGAATACTCCTGGTCCACGAACCAAGGTGTTGAGACATTGGATACAGATGAAAGAGTGGCCCTGCACTGCGTATCGCAGCTTTTCAAAGAAACTCTACATGGCCGAAGTAATTTGAGCATAGTGAACTTGGGTAGCAAGTAGGAGACTCGGTCCGCTCACTTGGAGGGATCTGCGGACGGCAAAGCATATGACCGTGAGATAACTGACCAATCAATAAACTGTGGGTCCATGAGTTTCTCCTCATAAACACGCGCGTAATTACTACTTAGAGTCCGAAACACACAATGAAGGGAGATGAAAACCGTCTATGGAGCAAGTAACAGGCGCCTTTGAAAAGAAGAGAAAGTATTGGATAAACGTAGTCCTATTCAATTTAGTCAATTCAAAATGCGCTCTCTATTCTGCTCAACCTCAACGGACATCAAGGACTCGGGCTCCCCATTACTCCCATCCGAACTGAGAGGTAGTCTTCAGAGTTATGAGCTCCGATGAGTTTCCCTGGCCAGAAGAACGCATATATTGCAGTCGCAAGGAATAAGGGAATGGTGTCAGGTACGTAGAAAAGTGCTGAAGATTGAAGCACGATGTTTGATCAATACAGCTCGAAATAGAGGTATGTGTGGTTACCTTCATGTCTGACAAGATAACCACCGTTACCCTGAGTGAGTTCAATGATGCGATATGTAGCACGGATCTGCCATAGTAAAGTCAGACTCATATGTCCAGCAAAGTACTATGAGCTGGATCAATCTCACCAAGATGGAAACAGAAGAGAAATGGAGGACTTGGACGAGGCGCCAAGGGAAGTTAGTCTTGCCAAACTTTCCATCCTTGGAAAGTCTCAAGTGCGAATAGTCAAGAAGAACGTAGAAGAGGGCATAGGATACCGTCTGTGCAACAATTCCGATTAACAAAATGGTGCGACAGCGATTGGCAGAGCTAGCTCTTGTTTGAAGGCCTGCGCCACCGCCCTGAAATGTCATGAGTGCGTAGTCCGACAAAGAGAGTTATGCCATGCGTACCTGGACCAGGGATGTTACGATGTCGCTTATGACGAAGACTCATGCCACAAATTGAGGTCGCATCAAGCTGTACTGAGTTTGACCGGCGGCGAAGGCTCGTATGAGTCTCCCGTACACAATGTAGTTGAATGCAAGGAGAGCCGCAGGCGAAACGACGACAAGGACTTGGCTCGTGACGAACAACGCGAAAGTAATTGGACTCTCAGACAAGGCGAAGCGGAGGAAAAAGCCAAGCGAAAAGACTGAAGTAGACATTAATATTAGCATGCATATACAAGACTTCGATTCGTTATCTGAGCTGTACTACTCACAGAACGCTCCAATGCAAAGACCTCACCAGTCCTTCCTATGGAATATACGAGCGAAGAAGATCGTGGACAGTATGTCGAATGCAATACCTGCAGTCAACGCGGCTGGTTTGCTGGGATCATAGCCTGGACAAAGAATCAGTAAAAAATGAAACAACATGATAGGTTCTACTTCACGCACGAAAGATCGTCTCCGGATAGTTAATGGAGAATGAATCTAGGATAAGACAGGTACAAGAGTCAATGTCGTAGCTGAAGGTGAGTTGACGGAGTAGAACAAGTCAGAGAAGAGGTAGAGAGCTTGCTTACCTGACATTGCACTAATAGTGATTTAGCAATCCAGCGAGTGCACAAAAGTGAGGCTCATGCTTCGCGAAGACCTCTAGTCGATTCCTTTTATACACGAGGTGGTACCTAGGCAATTTGGTGGAACGCATTGAAATATTTGCACCATAAGATGAAAACGTCCGCCACAAGTCCAATAGAGTTTTCCATATTGGACTTGTTAATGATCAGAATTCAGTCGGAATGCTAAAGGGATGATCGGACAAATACACGACACAAAGCTATGCACTACAACCCATTTGTAGTGTGAAGATCCCACGGCCAACAGACAACTTTCGCCGGATTGGTATAGTTGGTAAGCACGTTCAAATCTTATCATTGTTAGGTATATATTCCTCCACAATCTGACCCAATCGAACAAGCGGGAGCAACGCGACTGACATCGAAAATACGGAATCAACATCATAGTACAGAAAATAATATGCACAATCTGCTCAAGCACTGTTCATTGAGTCCAGACGAAGTGGAAAACCATCTCGAGAGCTATAGATCTCGATAAACTTTCCAGGCCAGAAAGGTGCATATATCACGGTTGCAAAGAACAATGGTTAGGTGTCGAATAAGTGGAGAAATACTGAAGAGCGAGATATCGTGTGAGAGAGGTCAGAAGGCATGGGCTAGAGCTTGAATAAGGATACCTTCATGTGTAACAAGATACCCTTCATCTCCTTGTGAGAGCTCAATTGTTCGATAGATGCCGCGAACCTATAACTAGCGTTAGGTAAAGCTAATAAGATAGGAGTAGATTAGCTCGCACCGTGATGAAGGCCGACGATATGTAGAGCAAATGAACGAGTCGCCAAGGGAAGTTGTGCCTGTCATATGTTTCGTCCTTAGAAATTCGCCAATGCGAATGGACGAGAAGAAGGATGAAAAAGAGGTATGATACTGTCTGCGCAATGAGGCCGGCGAGCAGGGCAATACGCCCAATGTTGGCTGAAGTATGATCGCTATCAGACTCCATACTACCGCCGGCGCCCTGCATAGCACAAAGTTGTCAACAGTTCAAACACCCTAGGATACGGAAGCCAGTCCCAAACTAGGCAATGAAAGTCGTAATGTCACTTATGACGAAGATTCGGGCCACGATATTGGGCCGTATTAAACTGTACCGAGATTTATTGGCAACGAAGGCTTGCATGAGTCTTCCGTACACAATGTAGTTGAATGCAAGGAACGTTGCAGGGCTGACAACGATAAGGATCTGGCTCGAAACAAGGAACGCGTTGCTGAATGGATTCACGGCTAGGCCATAGCGGAGAAAGAATCCCGTTGAGAAGGCTGGAAGAATACGTCGGCTCAGAGCATTAGTTCGGAGGTAGTGCTGCCGAGCTCACCCGAGGTTCCGATGGGCAGGCAAAGCCCACCAGATTTGTCTATGGATTAGACGAACAAAGAGGGCCAGCGAGAGAAGGCCATACAGTACGCCTGCAATCATTGCGGCGGATTTACTTGGATCGTAGTCTAGAGATTAAATGTCAGTTCCTTCAGAAACATGCTGTAGAGTTTCACGCACTGAAGTTATCCTCTGCATAGTTGGTACGCTGAGAGTCTGTTCATAGAGTTACAGAAATCAAGAGCCCACAAATATGCCTGCCTTTCGCCACGAGAGAGAGGAGGACTGCGCACCAGACATGTTTCGTCAACGAACTTTGTACTGAAGGCTATTCTTTTCAGCTCAGCCTTTTTATATGCATACTTCTTGCAATTACGCCCGCCATGGCAGGCGAGATGAATTTGAGGCGACAGCCCTGATACACAGTCTTTCATGCTGCGAAAGGCTATGCAGGCAAGATCATTCGCACAGTCGTCGGGGAAGCGTGCAAGTCACATCTAAGGCAGAGAATCGGAGACTTTCCATGAGTAGATAACTGGATAGTTGTTGCAGTATAGAGGTGTACTTCGCGTCGGAGTAAACAATAGCGTAGGTCAGAGTAGAAACTTGAGTCGACGCGACGCGACGCGGCACGACCCAAAATGGATATGAAAGTCCGACGCTCGCCATCTTGCACGTGAAAAAGAATTAGATTCAGATTTCTTCGCCTTGGACATCAACGTCGACGACTCCTATTCTGTATTCATCAACAGTCACGAAAGCTATGGCTCTACGTGTGGCCGCTATAATATGTATCACCTCTTTTCTCCTTGGTGGGTCCGATCTACCTTTCTTTCGTCTAACTTCCAGCTGAAACGAGCGGCGCACTTTGACAGGCATTCTTTTCGTACACTGGATTGCAGACTCATTAACGCTATGGAAGTCCTCAATCACGAACGAAAATATCTGGACGTCGGCAGCATACTATTCTCTGTTTGCACGAGCGCCCGCTGAAATGGGATACGCCCTTGCTGCGGTCGTTACCCTCGGTGCTGCGACCATTCTGTGGAGTTTCGGCGACGGTGCTGCGGGCAATCTGATGTTCGATGGCGCGAGCATATGTGCACCCTCATTTCTCTGGCCTTGCCTCACCTTGCATTTCTGACTCCTATCTATTTTACCAGTTTTGTACGGCACCGCAGTCTCCGTGTATCTGTACAAGATCATACCCTGTCAGTCTCTTCCCTTTTTCCGGACGAATGCTACTGAATTTCTTTTTCGCGTATTCCCTCATATCGACGTACAGCGTTCGATGGGATCTTCTCGTCTGTACCTGCTCCCCCGCCCGATAGACTGCCGAACATACTGAAGTCGGAGGTCCTCAACCTCGCGACTGCCAACCTGGTTTGCAGTGTCGCGCTCACAGGTGTCATTGCACTGCAAGCTGCGCGTTGGTGGGCTGAGCGCGCTGATACTGAAGATGGTGAAGAAAGCGTTACAGAGGGCTCAGCACAGCGCCGGGCTGCTCGGAAGCTTAAGCGGCGGGAAAACGCTGCTAGCCGCCTTACGGCCAAGGCAAGCAGGCATGGTGACGTGCGGTCATAAAAATGTAGCACCAAGGCTTTTGTTCCTTTCATAAGGTTTTTCTTCTTGGACACGAGAAATTATCGACTGCGCTCTGCGGTTCACGATGTATCAGTTAATATCTCTATGCTTTCAT